>VZTR01009617.1:25054-38318 GCA_013400775.1 Chaetops frenatus
GGGGGGAGGGGTTGTTGTTTTGAGGTTTTTTTCCGTGAGGTTTTATGGTTGTTTTGGGTTCTTTTGGTTGGTTTGTTTTGGGGTTTAGAGATATATCACAGGTAGAGAAAGAAAAAACCTGTAGATTAATGCTGGTTACTAATATTGCTTGTCTTCCTCAAGTATCTGATACAGAACATGGAAGTTCGTGTAACTGCCCTATGTACCCTCATGTAATGCTCAAGATAAACAAAGCAGAATTTATTTGGGTGATTTGGGCTGTGTTCAGAAGTAGTGTCTAGAGCTTGGATGTCTTCTGTTTGGTTTGTGATTTGTTGTTTTTTGGTTTTTTTCTCATCAAATTAACTAAACAAAGACAATACCTTTTTGGTCCCGGGTGCTTCTGATTCCTATTTTTCTCCTTTATCAAACTCCACCATTCTACACAGTTAACCTAATGCTTAGAAAAGTATCTGTTCTGTACAACCAGAAGATATAAATTGGGTGCAAGTGGAAATGCTAATTGCATGTACAGTTCAATTTGAAGGCTTTGGACAATATTTGTCTAAGAAAACAGTACATCTTAGTACTTTGAATTTCACATACTGGCAAATGGTGACCACTCATCTTTCACATTCTTAGATGAATTTGTTAGGTCCCCGTGTTGAAGAGGCCTTTATTCTTTCTCCCGGAGTAATTTCAACTGGTCCTACGTATGCAATTTTCAAAAGTCTACACTACTGACAACCATCTTGCAGCAGGTGCCCAAAATCTCCCTGCATTACTAAACCTTGTTTTCATCTCTCACACGGAACAAGATTTGTAACAAGTTCTATAAGTGAGAATGCTGCACACAGATGAACCAGACTTCTCATCTATTTATGGATCCACATTCCATATGAGCTTAGACTGTAAGAGTTAAGGCAAATCTATATCAAAGGAAAATGTTTACTTTTTTTTTCTGAAAGGCCGAGGATTTCAGGATCCTCCAGGTCTTTCCAGGTGAGGTTTGACATACATTCACAGGGCAACACATACCATTGTTCACAGCTGGTTTTGCCTGAACAGGTTTCAAGAACCACAGCTGGTGGTCTGGCACTTTCCATGACCACTAAATACCTTGGGCCAGATCTTCAGCTGATATTACACCTGTGTATCCCAGCTAATGAATCAGTCTTGAATTTAAAACATGCATGATCTTTCTGAGAAACAAAGTAGCCTGTACTATGTTAGTATATGTTAGTGCTTTGGATCATTTCGTAGAATCAAATCCAAGGGTAACCTTCTCAGGAAATCAGTGCTTCAGTGGGTTATGGTAATGAAGGATACTAAGTGATAAGAGTAGAATTTAGTCTTCAAAGTAGCCTGAAATATTTTCCCTGATGACTTCCAAATTTCCATGTTACTGTAATAAACCATGACCTAATTGACCACATTTTTATTTTACAAGGCATAAAAATGTAGATAGGTGCTCTAAGATTCTGCTGAAAAACATTGTAGAGCTGTACAAAAACGTACTTTTCTACACTCCGACACAGAAGTGCTCTTGTGTCAAGAACAATGTGCTTTGACTAAGATATATAGCTTAGGGACTTATGCCACTTTTCAGTGTTAAGAGAATGTATTTCAGAACATCCAGTGGTTTGAGTCTCAGACACAAAGGAACAAAAGCAAAGCAAATCATTACACTCAATTTAAATTAAATGAAAGCATGAAAAAGCCTATAAGCTAACCTCGTAACAATACGCTTATGTTTATTGTTGGTAGGCTGGGAAAGACAATTGACCAAATTTTTAATTAAGTGAGCACACATGCTCTGACTTCAGGAATTGCTCAGTCATATGCCAGCACAGAAATTGGGCCCCATCATTTGATACTGCAATTTGAGTGAGAGACCTGTCCCTTGTGCCCTACATTACATCCTACAGTGACCACAGACCCTTGGACAACCCTAGGATTCTCCCTAGGGAGTGGCAAGATTTTACAAAATGCAATCTAGGCCACTTTATTTTTTGAGGCGATTTTTTACTAATGGCAAAGCCAACGCAGTAAGTCATCAATTTCTATAGCATTTTTTGCACCTTGAAATATTATGTTAAATCTCATGCCAAACTTCCATATTAGCAGGTAGACTCTTCAATACCTAGTTTATGTTTTTACTTAATGAGTTTTGAGATCAGACTTTACAAATGTAGAGGCGGGTGCATAATCTTCTGAAATTCAAACTTTTCCCCTAAGGTGTAAGTGTCTTGTGACACACTATTTTCATACAGCTCTTCATCAATAGAGTAATAATGCTACAATAATGAGGAAAAGCACTTTTTTTTTAAGGAGTTTTATAACACCATTACAGTAATTAGCAGTTAACTAATTTTAGCACTTTCTTGTTGTTCTGTTTTTCTGTTAAGAGTTTGAGTCACAACACAAGAGTAATTTCCTGCTACTTCTAGGAAGGGAGGGGGTGGAGGAAGAAGGGATCATGAAATATATGCAATTTTCACATATAACACACTGTTGAAAATGTAATTCTCTATGTGTTCTTTTCTAAAAATACGTTCTATATTCCTGGATTGTCTTTGCTATCAGGAGCAGGATTGAAATCTCCACTTTAGTATTTATCTGAGGCTGTGATAGCTCAGTTGTCTGCCTCCAAATGCCAAGATAGGGGGAATCTCATCAACTGGAGACCAGCTGCATGATGGGCAGTTAATAGATATATCAAACCTTAGGATATATGCTAAGCTGAGGAGATGATTGGTTGGTTGATATACTGATTGATTAGCATAGGGAGAATGGGTTTCTTCTTGACAACCTAAGATTATGCTTCAGCTAAGCTCAAATTGCTTACACCTCTTCTATTGGTTTTAAAATTACAGTCCTGTCATCTAAAATCTCTCTTCAATGAAATTTTTACCATATATAAAAATTAAAGGGAAAAAGAAAGTAGGTGCAATGGATAAGAGTAAATGGAGTAGATATATTTCACACCACTGCTGTTGGTACCACTAGAAAAAGTTGATAAGTAAATCCACTTGAAATATGTTACATATTCTGTACACTACTAGAAAGCACTTTACAATAATTTAGGCAAGGAAGTTCAAAATACTAACAAGGAGGCAGTGCTGATATCATTGCTTTTAAAAAGCTACGGTAGCTATTAAGTAAGGTAATTACAGAGTTGTGATGCTACTGATACATCTCTGTACTCTTTACAGGCATTTCCTAGCTTTCATAGAAATGTATTTAAATTATGTTATACATATGAGAGAAGTATCATATAATTGCAACAGAATGCATCACTTCACAGAGAAAGGTTTATATTCTGCAAGCTAGAGTAGCAACACATACACTTCTGAATTTTCTCTTGAGAAGTCCAGAATTTGCTTTCCCAAGAAAGCAGATACAATTAAATTTCGCTTACAAAATATTTCAGACTGTGTCATCACTAGGGCATGGACACTTAAAGAAAACAAAAGTAGTTTTAAAAAATCACTGTAATATATGTTGCCATAACAAATGCACTTCTTATGCATATCATCCGTTTAATTCCCAGCATTACATGCACCAGGCTTTGTCAGTTGAGACCCATACAAATGTTATTAAATACAACATTAAAAAAACAAACTTTTTATTATCTTTAATGCTTGATACTTTCAAACGCACCTCTACCTGGGCAAACAAATATTTAGTAGTCACCTAACAAAAAGAAAGCAATTTATTGAGAATGCTGAAATCTGCATTAATAAATAAGACTGTGTTTCTCAGATTTTTTTCTTCCCTTTCGTATCTGCTATGAGCGGTAGGGGATCAGCTGCAACTCAAATCCCCAGCTGAACAACCCAAATACAACTGAGTGAGCAGACTTAAAACAAGGCCATTTATTGGTGCCTGTTATGCAAACAAAGCATCCAAGTCTTAGAAACAGATGTCAACTGAAGCATATGCTTACTGTAAACTGGAATTTGATTCTTTTTATAAAAATAGACTTAAATGGGCCTTCAGAGACTAGGCTGCCTCTTGTTGTATACCATTGCCTAACTTGATTCAGCCCTAAGCTTTTAAAAAGATGAATAGACTGATATCCAAGGGCAAAAAATAAAAAATAAAAAAAAAATTTAAATGGGAAATAAATGATAACATGTTGGAGCAGTTCCCAGAAGCAATTTTACAGATTTTCTCTAAAAACACAAGACAGGGAGTTCAAAGCACAGCACAGGTCACCTATGGCATGTTGAGTTATCATTTTTATACCACTTAGGGTGAAAAAGGGACTTTATGTTCAAGTGGCAAGTTTAGTACTCTGCTTTTCCTTCTTCCTTTTTTTTTTTTTCACCTCTTCTCACATCTTGATGCCTTTTAAATGTCACTTATTTTACATGAGGCAGTTGGTGGAGACATGAGTCAACAGCAATCAGAACCATTATCCCCTGCAGCGAGCCCTGGTCCTAATGCATTATGACACCTTAGCTGGCCAGCCACCGATTTACCTTTCTGCTTCTTAGGGAATTAAGTGGCATCATGTGAAAATGGTTGTGATATGAACAGCATGGGCATAACTGGTATTAAATTTACCTCTCAGCCTAAGTGAATTTTCCTCACATGTGACTAATCAAAATGAAAGCTGTGGACATGGGCAGATCTGGCCAGCACTTCTCCACCCCTGGGATTGGGGCTATTTTGTTTTATCTCTTTGTACAAGCTGGCAGAAGTTTAAAGTGAAGGGGATAATCCAGTGCTGGTGTCTTTATGAAATAACATCCTTACATGAAGAGGCTTTTTACTGTCTGTCGCTGTCCTCTCAAAAAAAAAAGAGCGTGACAATCTCATTTTGCTGAGCACCCTCCCATGAAAGGAGAAAATAATAGCCATAACAGCTATGGCTAGTACTGACCTTACATGATCCATTATCCACTAAACACTTTAAAAGTCAGTTTTACATACACTGTGGGGGAAATTAGAGAACTATCACAATCATTTTCACTTTAGTGAATTTGTCTTCTGTTTGAAGTCAGTGACTTGATATCCTCGTACATAACTCTCCATGTCGCTTCAAGAAAAGAAAGAGGAAGTCTTGCTGTAAAAATCGATCTTGTGCAAAAAGGTGGGAAATACACCACACTTTTCCTATTCTGATTAATAAAGATACTGACATCAGTGAAACTCAATTTAGCATGAACTTTCTTCCGAGTAAATGTGAAATAATAAAAAAATCATTATATAATTTAGAAGTGTTCAACGTCAGTACAAAAATATTTTTATCAATCATTTCAGCTGAGATAAATAGGTGCCAAATAAAGTGCAGGCAGAGCAATTATCATCCTGTGAAGTCAGAAAGATATTTATTCACAGACTAGAGCGTCTTGCATTTTACTACATACCAGCTGTGAATGTTACTGATAATAACAGCAGTGCTATATTTTCCCAAAGTACTGTAGTCTCTTTCTAACAACTCAATTGTACAGGACAAAAACACCTGGAGCATGAAGTCCTTTCCTACTTGCAAGATTGCTCAGCCTTCTGTGACTGTGAGAATGAATTTCTAACACATGAATTTTAGGCATTTACTGCTTGCTCTAAGTTAAAGTCAGTAGTAACTATAGCCCAAATTAGAAGTATTTAATCAAATTTCATTCAGATAAATTGTGATTAAAAGCTTAATGGTTCAAATTTTAAGATTAACCCAGTCTATCTGACAGTACTAGAAGACTTTCAATCTGTAATAATCTATTACTGTATGTCATGGATGTTCGACTGGAGTAAAATTAATTTTAAAAAATGAAAAATTAAGCAGTAGAAACCTATCAAGACTAAATGATGGCATGAAACAAAATCAAAGCATACTTTTCTTATGAACAAAGAGAAACATGGAAATATACAGATTTACATCAAAGTATTTATCTCAGATATAATACTTATTTTCTAAGAACCTAAAAAAGACCAAAAAACACTATAAATATTCTTTTTAGAAATGATTGGAGGTAAAGATTAGGAAGAGGGTTCAGATTTTTAATTGTTACAAACACAATTAAAAATACTAATCATTCATGGAGCTTGCCTGGGTAACATTCATTTTATCAATGAGGCCACATAATTAAGGTCAAGTTAATGTAGAGATTGAAATTTAGGGAACATGTCAATTAAGATAAACAGGAAAATTACCTCTTCCTAAAAGGATTAGCCTCAAGTGGAAAGGTTGGTTGAGAAAATTACAATCCATTTGGTAAGGAAGACAGATCCACAGCAAAGTTAAATCTGAAGTGCACAGGCCAGCAGATTCTACCCAATAGAGTTGCAAAAAAATTTAGAACAGAATCATCCTTCTTTTACTATTTTCCCTAAAAACAAAATGATGATTTGCAAAGCAAAATTGATCACAAGAGGTATGACATATGTCTTCCTTTTCTTTTTTCCTTTCAGTTTCAGACTTAATTGGACAATGAAGTCTAAACTCTTACAGAAAAGCAGAAGGTATCTTGTTTTCAATGGCACTATACATTAATGTCATTGTGAAAACATCTGGACCAAATGGATATTTGCAAATATTTGGTTGAGATTTTCATGTTTTGTCCTCTAAACAACAAGAATTATTATTCCAGAATTCGAAAACTCTCAATGAGAATGAAAAGACACAAGCAAAATATTTTCCATTGTCTAGAGGGTTTTGTAATTTCCCATTTAGCTGTGCTCATTTCATCTTCTCAGAAACCATTTAATTGTATTCCTCTTTTGGTTTATTGCTTTTGCATACAAAGGAACAAAGAAAATTTTGAAGATAGTATGGGACCCTTTAGTAAGGTGAGAAAGCTGATAAATGTTTGAGCCATGGAGACTTCCAGTGACACTTTTCAGATATCCTCCACCAGAAACTGTATACCTACTGTACACCAGAAACTGTATATCTACTTCCCTGCTTTCCAAACAAGAATAACACAATAAACAAAACAAAAGTGGCAGCTTTGATAGAGTCAAGGCTGCACTGACTTCAGTAAAATGGTTAGCAACAAAAATTAGGAACTGGGATAGTGGTTTTTCAAACACTTTCTACTTATCACATAGAAGCACATCTGAGAAGCTGGGATTTTGACTATATATATTTTTTATATATAGACATATATATACTACCTTCTTATATTTATGTATATACTACCTTTTCTTTCAACAACTGCACCTCCAAAGTACCTTCCAAAGCATCCAGCGGAATTGAAACCTCCTCGGGGCAGTCATTGCTCTGACAGGCCTGCCAGTACCAAAACGCCTAGGACCAGCCTGACATGACCAATGCAATCACTGCTCACCTTCTGTCCTCTCCAGCTTCTCTTTCCACCAGAGTGGCTCCAAAGTGTTACAGCCCTGACCGTGGCAGTGCCGGCTCTGTTCACTTCACCTCAGTGTCACAGCACCTGAGTGAACATTGCATGCCTATTTACAGATTCGCCATCTGACTTAAGTTTCAACCAATGACAGAATGTTTTCATGCCACTCTTTTTCTAAAAATGTTCTGAGACTTGCATTCTGGGAACCCATGCCAGTGTAAATGCAGTCTTCTTATTTAATAACAATTCCAAAGGTTCCGCTTGGGTTTTCCCTTTTTTCCTTTTTTATTAAATAAATACTATAGAATAAACTATCCTTTTCATTTAATTGATTATACTATAGGAATTTCAAACTATCCTATCCAGTACAGGGGCAACACATTATGATAGCCTCTACATAATGCTGTGATATTTTCATTCAAAACAAAAGACTCAACCAAGTATTTAGTCACAGCAAAGGTGCAATATTGCATTGCAATATCAGATTTTTTTCAAAAAATTCTGTTGTCAGTGTTGAAACAAACCAATCCAATAAAATGCTATTATTGGCCATGAATTTTGGGAACATATGTGTGAGAGAACACATTAACATTCCTGTAATATTGCTTCTTAGGGCAACAAAACTTTTCTTTCTTTAGAAAAGAAAGATTAAATATGAAACAAATTTATCTATGTATCTATTGCCAAAATTACTGAACAGGAAAATAGGAAAAATACACAAATGTGGCTTAAAGGCACCATTCCAACTACCCCCTGGGTATTATTGCACACCTTAGTTTTGTTAGGCAGGATAAAGAGGGGAAATATTACAGCAACCAAGCAGATGGTCTGTGGAACTAGATTACACACTTCAGAAATAAGAGAGAAGCAACACATTCAACCCTTCTGTTTGGACAGAAGAGCCATCTTAGCCTGTCTGACCTATTAGCTAGTAAACTGGAGCATACTGCCAAGCGCTATCATGCTGTTCCTCTAGAAAGCAAACAATCTCCGTTTTTATGATAGGTACGGCATCATTTTAAGAGAATTGCAGGTAATGTCTGCTGCATTAGACAGATGGTCATATCATGAAACCATGTACAAGTCACCATGAGTAAAACTGACATTTGCTATCTTGTTAATCCACATAAGCCGCAAAACAAAGTAAACCAATGCTGAGCGCTTTCCCAGTACCTAACAATTCATACATATACATGTACATATAATAACCACTTACAACTTAAACCTGTAATAAGGTTCAATGTTGTTTTTGACATGTTTTTTTTTCATAACCTAGCATTAATTTTATATATATAATTTTGCAGTGTGAAAATTCCAATTTTAATCTCACCTTGATTTAACTTTTGCATAACTTTACTGACTTCCAGGGAGTCCGTGATAAAGCAGAGAACAGACAATTTACATTCAAGAATAGTATGTATCTTCTCTAGCCATAAATAAACTAAATACAACAGAGAGTAGAGGAGCACTCTATTGAGGTTTTACGGTACAATTTCCAAACCACCTGGGTTTTCTTCTGTCCTTGCCTCAATACAGCAAGCATTACAATTGCAGAATGTGGTGACTGCCTTTGCAGTATAACGCTGCATCTCCCATTCATGCTTATGAAACAAGGGGAGATATAGCTACTCTGCTTGACTGTCCTCAATAACGATGTATCACACCACAAAATTGTGTATCAAAATATCAGTATGGTAAATATTCCCCTCACCGGGCCTCCCATGGAATGAGAAGAAATACTAAAAGAAGCGGACTTCTGTATCTTGCTTATTTCTGCTACACATCAGAAAAACTATTTGGTAAGAAATTATAATTACTTAGTAATTAACTCTAGATTTTTTAGGCAATTAAAACTTAGTTAATCTTCAAAACAGAAAAAAAAAAATGTTTCCAGCAACCATTTTGACAAACCAAGGCCTTGTCAAAATGAGTTGTCTCTACATATATTCGCATGGGGAGCTGCTCCAGGCTAGAGGCGGTTTCCCCCTCCCACATCTACAGAAAGCATATCCAAGCCCCACCTAACCTCCTGCTCAGTTGAAGGATATGTAAGATAGCACATTTCCTATCTGCTAGGCTGCTCTCAGCCACAGAACTGCAACTAAACCCGGCAGACCAGGAACGATTTCAAATTGTACCTGGAGAGTTGCCGGTAAGCAACCTGCGCCTCTTCCCCGCGTGGCAGTGCAGAGGGTGCACGGTCCCCGTCAAGATGACCCCAGGCAGTACTGTACACATGGTGACAGATGCCAGCAGACAGGTCTGAAAACCTTCCAAATGAACAATTCTACGTCTGCTGCACTAAATGCAGCAGAGGTTCTGGCTACCTTTCTGGATGGTTTAACATTTGGAAAAAATACGGATGAGAAAGTGCATGTGTCCAGGGTGCAGACGTCCATAAGTGAAGTCAGAGCTACAGCATGCACTCTGCTGCTGCACAAGTTGACTAGCAGAGATCTGCTCTGGCTTCTGATCCCTCACCGCCTCAAAGAGCACTGGATTCTGTGCAGGCAATGATGAGCACAGCCCAGCAAAGCCCCATGGTGCATCTCAATGGTTCAGCGTCATTCTGGCCAACAACATCCCTTGAACTAAAGTAGGAGAGAGAAGAGGAAAGGGAGAGAAAAGGGGAAGGTTTTAGAGGAGAAAGGAAATGGAATAGATATGGATGCTTATAGGTCATGCCTTCAGTGTCAACTGATCACTCACAAAGCTGGTCCTGGCTGGCTTAAAATGCAGAAAAGAAGAGGAAAGAAGAATACAATGACATAAGAAGGAGATTAGATAGCAATTCCTGATTATATCTTCAAACCTGATGGATTAGGAGTGTGAGAGAGTTGAAGCCCATGGAAATCCTAGTGTTGCTGTCGGATACCTGACAACAGCCTGTTTCTAAAGTCCTGGCAATGGGCATGTCAGAGCACATAGAGTACTAGAGCCTAGGAGAAAATTTCCTCTGTATATTGCATAGTTTTTGAGTCTTTCAGACAGCTGGGTTTAAAAGAGCTCCTTGTTCCTCTTGGAAAATCTAGCATGGCCCTCTTCCTTTAGCACTATCTGTGGATTGGACATAGTTCCTGCCGTGCAGTGAAGGTCAGCTTTGCTATAAGTTGACCCCTTGGATATCTAACAACTTCTCTAAGTTCAGTTTTTCAACTCTAAGTTCACTTTTTCAATCACCACTACCAGAAAACTCAAGACAAAGTAAATAAGAGTTGGATTTGAATATCCAGTTCTCAAGAGTTATCATGTACAAATGTAAAATTAAGGGTTCTGCAAATATTTTTAAAATTACAAGCAAAATGTTTCCAAGTGTGCAACATAATTTGGATTCTTACACAAAAATATCAACATGGAAGCATAATCTATTAAACTGGATGGCTGCCATAGGTCTGACTAGATAACTGTGTATTAATATAGTTGTTAGGAGAAAACATTTTGCTAAGATCTTCTCAAAGGCTACTATCATTTTAGCAGTCACTCAGAGACTGCAGAGAGCAATTTCAAAGATTTCAGGAAGCATTCACTATTAACTTTCTATAGATTTGCATAAGAATTTACAAAGATTGGACTACAATTTAGACAACACTTGCATTACTTGCAGACCACATTTTACTATACAATGGCTGATCTCATCTATGTAATTACTTTCAAAATAAGAACTGTAAGTCTTAATTTTAAGTGACAAGAACATTTCATTTATTTAAACAGAACCTCATAGTTCACACAAAGATGATTTGTCTTGAAATCTCTTTTGGCCCTTTCCATGGCAAAGTGAATGATCTCACTGATACTCAAATTATATTTCTTCAAAGAAATGCAGTGTGTGGCTAATTAGATTCTAAGATATGAAACATCTTCTAAAATATGCATGAGAAAAACTGAATTTTAGTTAGTTATTGTGCATACAAGTTCCTTAGGTTTCACTTTACATATGTCATTATTATCATGAAAGAAATATCTGAGTGCAAGTAGTAACAATAGAAAAGCAACTGTTTCTATTAACGACTGCCTTAATGAGGCAAGCCTGGCTGTAAACTTAAATCTATATACAAATCTGAATCTTCCTCAAGTTCAAAAGAAGCTAGACCCAGAATATTTATTTCCTCACACTAAAATCATGAAGTATCATTACACAACTTGAACACAATGTGTTATAACATTGTTATTTCCTATCCTTCATACAGGTAGTACACAAAATTAAGCAGATTTCTAACTTCTCAATTCATCATTTTTGCCTCACTTTTACTGACACCATTCATAAAGATAAGAATGATAGTAGTAACAGATCACACTGTACTTTTGAAAAATGCACATGAAACTGAGTTACCTGATAATCACAAACATGACTCAGTTCATTGCAATCAGCCAAAAAGAGCAAATTCCCAGGAATTTCCTTAGCATCTTTTCTTCATATTTTCCCAGAATTACTAGTGGGTGAGGACTTTACAAAAGAAAAATTAAACAAATTGATATAGTACAAATAATGTGGACAGCTCTAATTATGCAAAACTTACATAATTTATCACATCCCTGGCAAAATTCTTACAGTGTAAAAGTATCTATTTATATGTATTATGGGAGAAGAAGTGTAAAACAAACCTGAGAGGTTCTGGCATCAAGAGGTGCTCTTGACAAGGTACATTAATTCAGGATTATGGATTTCTGCACTTTGTATTAGCAGCAGTTTAAAAATATAATTCATGTAGTGGCATTCTCAAAACACAGTGCCTTGAGTGTGATTTTTTGCCGAACAGTCCCCTCTTGAGGATAATATTTTCAAATTACAAATTCTGGGTAACTCACAGAATCCAAAAATATTTTCAGAGGTCTCACTATCACTTGTTGGAATATAAGACTTACTGCAATAGACTGCCAGTCTTGGGAAGCACAAAAACTATGTCTTGACTCCACAAAACTGGTTTCTAGAAGACACAAGTATGAGTGATTCTTTCCAGAGTCCTCAAAGAATTAGTCTTAAAAAAAAGTCATTTAGTTAAAAAAAAAAAAATCATTTTATGTAATCCTAAATATCAATGACATAATATCATACAATTAATGACAAAAAATGAATTAGTGACAGAAAAATGGATTATTGAGACACATAACTTTTTCTATGTTTAGGTAATAAACAATTCTAATACAAAATCCAGGAAAGTGTACATGCCTTGACACATGATTGCATCAAGCACTAACGGAATGTACACCATTTAACGGTTTCCCTAATATTCCAACAAATCATTATTGATCTGGCCATGCACCTTGACTACATGCTCTCATTTTTCTCATTACTTGCATCTTTGGTTAAATTAGTGCTGTAAAAAAGTTTAAAAAAAAAAAAAATAATGACATCAGTATTAAATTTAGGTACACATTATGAAAACACAATACAGTCTAAACTATATTAGTTGGCTTAAATTCATTCTGTTTCTGAGCTGTGTATTTCCTAAATAGAAAGGAAGAATCATTAATATTACTCATAAGAAAACTGAAATCAGTATGAGTCACGGTTTAATACTATGCGCACACACACATACCCATATATGAAAGGAAAGGCAGCACTTTACCATGGCATATGTGAGAGCTCCTTATGCTAATGTAAAGTGAAAAATAAAGAAGTGTTGTTATACTAAAGCAACCTGTTCTTAATCTTGTGTCACCGTGCAAATTAGATGAGTCACCCACCTTTCATTCTGATCTACACTGTGGCAAGGACTAGAAAAATTGATACAGGGAGCTTGAAGCTTTAAGAGTTAATTGCTGATCCCAGGTATGGCTAAATCTTGCAGCGGCTTGCTAGATATTGCTTGTTTAACATTTATGCTGGTTTAACATTTACTGTGCTTGACAAGCAGAAAAGAAAGATTTAAGGGAGGATGCAGGACCATTGATAAAAAGAAACTGTGACCTAAAGATCCTGCTTTCGGACCCCAGAACCAGCCTGAGCCAGCAAGAATCAGGCCTGTGGTTTC
>VZTR01009617.1:38348-49116 GCA_013400775.1 Chaetops frenatus
AAGAATCAGGCCTGTGGTTTCGGCCAGGGCAAGCTAACCTGGGACGCCTGCCCAGAAGGAGAGTTCTGCACGCACGGGCATATGGAAATAACTTTTGAGCTCATTATAATATGAAGTGGGGATAGGTTATGCATGTGTATAGGTGTATTGTGCAACCTAATGCATATGTAACTGTTTAGAGCATATAGACAGAGACAAATGCTGCTGACGGTGCGCAGGTCTTTGGAGGAGCAATCCCCCATGCGCCCCAGTGCTGGAATAAACATAGCTACTTTACAACTCAAGAGTTGTGGAGTTTTTCTGTATATCAAAATAATTTTGCTTTACTCCACTCATCTAAACTGAATGCAATGAAAATTATAGTACTAGCAAAATACAAATAAAAATGGCTAAAATAATAAGAAAGGGTTTTAGCAGGCAACAGAAAATATTTCCTTCCTTCCTTCCTTCCCCTCTCCCTCCCCCTGTTATTTTTGGTATTCAACATCCCAAAGTATGGTACACATTACTCCAGTACTATGAGTTGTCAAAAAAAGCTCAAACTAAACTAACACTTAGTAATTTTAGAAAGGAATGTAACTGAAGAAGAAATTAAATACTACATCTGAAAAGACCTGTAAAAATAAAAATGCAGCAAGATATCATGTCATTAAATAGTAAAAAGACCCTTACCTCCCCACACATGAGAGCACTGTTTCCAGTGAAACAACACATGAATTTACTGCATTATATCCAATGCTGCAGCTCAGTTTAAAAATTGTAAACACTAGAAAATGCTGATATAAATGATATTAAAAATCTAAACCAGTTCAGACAAAGGGATCTTCTGATCCACAGATCATAATTATGATGTTAAATAAGATTATTCTGTATCACGCGTCAGACAATGCACGGACTTCTGCAGGTTCTGAAAAAGTCTTCACATTAAGTATTGCATGAATGGACAGAATTTGGAAGAGATTTCTACTCTTCTGTGACATGAGGAATGGTCACTACTGAATTTGACATGTTCTTTCTGAATGAGTATGACAAATCTTCTTGTTTTACAAAAAAGCATACAGCCAGATTCCAAGACTCCTATTTAGCAGTTCACAAGAAGTCTAGATCCATCAGAAAACTGTCAGTTTAACAGAGCAAGAGTAAATCCCAAGTCTTTCAGAAATTTGCCCTGAAATCAATGTAGGACAGCAAATATAATCTGTAAATGGAAGAAAACCTAGCATAATTCTTGAATCTGCTACACAGTGGTCATGTGACCATAAGCAAGTCACTTGCACCTTACACCTTCCTTATTTTTCTCTCTGTATATGGCAGATCTTGTCACATTCCATTGTTTTCACACAATTCAAAGTGTGAATCCATATTCTATTCCCAGAATAAATATGGGACTTTCCACATTGTCTTCAGACAGTCATTTCACTGCTTTGTGGTAGACTCTGCCTCACCTTCCCTCTATCTTTTTCACTTACTGCTTTTCATGTTAATATGTCTTACCACATGCTCAAGTACTAGAGAGTGGTTTTGAACCCTATGCTTGGCCACATTACTTAAGTAGCAATATTAGGAAATGGTTTAAAGCCTTGGCTTCCTAGATAATCCATGCAGAAAAAAGGGGCTCATCAGAGCAGAAATCTAAGACAGGTTTTCTTTAGTACTCTGGAAATGGATACCTTTCCCACTGACTTTAATGGAAACCCAATGGTCACTAGATCTCTGTCTTCACCACCTGAGTTTTGACAGCCTACAAACCATCACAATTCAAACAAATAACCATAAACTGTTTGGCTTCAACTTATCCTTTTAACTACTTAGAATCTGGACCCTGTGAACACAATGCTATTCTGGGACATGATCCTCCTAAAACACTATCCTTTCTTAAGTGTGCATAAATTCATCATTGAAGTTTAGTACCCAATTAATTTTTCTTTTTTTTTTTTTCTTGCTGCATGAACAAATGCCAAATTTAGTTATGCTATGATTAGTAAATATTATTATCTCTTCTAAAAGAGCCTTTATTCTAGAACAAACCAGTGTTCTACCCTTTGGCCCCTCATTCTTTCTTTGGGCTGATTGTCCAAATTAGATTATTCCAGCACAGGGAAGACAACCCACTTCTTGGCCTGGGACATCCATTTTCCTTCCAATCTATAAACACAATGATTTATATATTCTTAATGAATTAATATTGAAATTTTATGGATATTGTTTTCAATTATACTAGAACAGGTCACAAATTAGAGATGGTGAGCTACATCATTATGCTTATAAGATCTTAATGCTTCTATGTTATTAGAATACCAAAAACTACCAAGATGAACAAATAAATTAAACAGACAGCAGATAATTCTGATCTTTCATCACTAAAAACCAGGGAAGAGTCCACTAAAGTCCATTAAGTTGCACTCATGAAAATGACAGGGAACAGAAACATTCCGCATTTATTCCTTGTTTTTACAACTCTTACATTTTGTCTCTTGTGATCATATGTCATAGTCCTTTGAGAGTACAACATATGCTTTGAAGTTATCAATACAAGTTTCTCTAGGAAAATACACTAGTTAAAAAAAAAAACCTCTTCTATTTTACACTTTAGAAATAATGTATGGCCCTAGTTTTCCAACTGTCATTTAAAAATATGTGTATTTCCTGTTTTCGTTACCAAATGGCATGAAAAAGGACAAAATAGAAGAAAACAAGGTCAAAATGCTCTAGTGGCACTGTTGCCTCCAGCAAAAACCAGTTTGACGTCAAGAGATCAAACAGTAGCAAACACTCTATTTTCAGATATCTGAGAGCAGTAATAAATACACATGAAGAAGTGTATTTCACTTTCTCCCTTTAAAAGCATTGATATTAACTACTCCTTAACGGTTTTAAAGAATGATTACTCTGCTTTTTGTTCTTACAATTTGTCAGGTACACAAGCAAATCTTGAAACAAGCTGAAAAAGAAACAGCTACTAAAACAGGGAAAACAACTTCAAGTCCCTGTGACACTCCTAAGGTTTATAACAGTAACAGAAACATCATTGAGCTACAGATATTATTGACTCAAACCGCAATCTAATATATTAAATATCTACTAATAAACAAAATGTGAGCTATGTTAATTTCATTTATAATAGAATTTTTATAATATTTTGTTGTACTTATAATATCTAAATGATGCCAGTGAGCTACATTTGGGTTTATTTGATGATAATTTTAATGAGTATAATATATAATAGTAGAATATAAGAATTTGTTTCTTATATTTCTGAATAATTAAGATTGGCATCTAATTTGCTGTCCTGAACATTTGCTCTCTTTATTACTCTTTTGGCAACAACTCCCTCAAAAAGTATTATATTAAAAGAAAGACAGTGGAAAAGGTAAGGTAAGATAATGATGAAAGGTAAAAACAGTACATGCCTGTATACTGAAAACAAATTTTAAAAATTAAAATTATAAACCCAAGAAACTCTCAGAAATAAATGCATCATTGGACTCAGCTACATCTCCCACAAAATTTTAGTTTTACCAATCTTGCAACTTCATACCACTTTCATTGAACAGTACTTGCAATTTTAGATTAAATAGAACTAATTAAAAAAGACAAATCAACATCCTGATCCTGCATTTCTGATATAGTTGCCATTGCTGGTTGAAGTTTTTTGTTACTTCCTGTGCTTCACGAACAATTACCCTATCTAAGAGCAGTTCCACTCATATTGGAAACAATGGGAAGCATTAGTCATTTTGCAGAAGTATATCTTTGCTGAGGGCAACTGTGGCTTCAATCCCATTGAGAGCAATAGGAGGTAGCAGCAATTTTGGAAAAAGGACTTTGTCTATGGAATACACCATAGGAGAACATTATTCATCAGCTCTTGCTGAATGAGAAAATTTCAGTTCTTAAGAACAACTGAAAATCCTCAAGCCTTTAAAAATCCTTTAGACACAGGATTTTAGTACAGAGTGTAGGGAATAGTGTTCTGTTAATAAGATCTTCAGCCAACAATCAGGTAAATAAATAACATATTTTCATAATACACTGAAATTCCTAACCATTTTTGTGCCTCAAACTCTTTGTGAAAATTTTAGGGCAGTTTGTTTCAATTTTTCTCTAGTAGCACTTTCTAAAGCATATAGTGACTGAAGAATCCTACAGAACTACAGGTGACAGTGATCCTCTTAAAATATTGCTGTCATTTGTGTTAAAATATACTTAATATATCTGCATTTGATATCCTAAGTGAGGTCAATATAAAATGTCTTAAGTAAACTATATTAGATTGAATTATCACTGGTATTTCCACCTCCTCCTGCCACTCTTTTAACGTCTCATTCCTGTTGCTGCAGACAAGCCATCAGAAGAAAAGGCAGAGAAAACCCTCACCTGCTGTTAGTTGCTGAAGAATCTGAAGACATTCATATTGATTTGACTGACCTAAAATAAAGGCACAGCCTTCATTAATTTAAAAATGCTTATGCACATAATTTTTCAACAGTTTTGCAAAGCTCATTTTTTAAACAGTCCTAATTCAGAGTTCATGAAAATAAATGTATGTCAACATCACTGAAATTTCAGACTTACAGTTGCTTTAATGGAACCTAATGAATCCATTTAACCCTGACCAAAATTGTCACTAGGCTACAGCATGAAAGCACCCACAATGTTGTCATTTTTCTGTATTACACAGTATGTTTTATTTCCAGTAGTTCACACAGCAAAATATCACCAGCAGCACTGCACACCTACTTTACTCCTAGAAAGAATTACCTACAGAAGTTTCTCTATTAATATCGGATATTGACTATATGTTGATTATCTCCCTTGTTCTTTGTGCAAGAAAATGTTCTTACTAACTTCTAGGCAATGAGGTATTTCGGGTTTTTGCCTTTCTTTGAATTGGCACAGTAGATACACAGGTCCTGGAAGACAACAGTGTCTGTGCACCATGCAAAGACTTTACAAAAGCAACAGTGATGCAAAATTTCCACCACATATCATTTTAATAATGTAAAAATACACCCTTACTCCAGAATACAGGGTGTGCTTTGGAAAGATGTGAAGAGGTCACATGAAACAACTTTAACAGAAACTGTAAACCTGAAGCTGGAGATAATATGACTAAATACTAATACACCAAGTAATATTTTAAAAGAGAGGGGTTTAAGATCAGTACACTTGGAAAAGTTTTTTTACTTATTTACTACCAATTTTCTGTTCTATTAAATATTTTACAAAGGAATAAAAAAGTCATAATCAATGGAATACAAATGGTTTGCACAAATTTTGTTGAAAAATTTTAAAAAGTAACTATAGATCATGTCAAATAAAGGAGAAATCTGTGAGAAACATGGTGATGAACAGCTTACATTAAATACCGAAATTTCCATAACAGAGAGATTATAGCACAGAAACAAGCAAAATACCCTACCACCACCACAAAAACCTAAAAAAACAACAAAAAATCCCCAAACAAAAAACCAAAATTATAGAAAATATGTGGGAGAGATCAGATTAAAAAAAAACCCCAAACATTTATTTGGGAAAAAATACAATCCCAAATGGACATTATCCATTATAAGGTTTTACCTTAGAATTTGCTATAGAATCACCAAAAGAAAAGGGAAGGAAGACAATCCTACTGCATATATGTGACAGAAATTGATGGAGGCCGCCTTCTCTCCATCTGCCTAGGATCTAGTGGGATCACACACCTCTCTCCCCTACTCAGGACCTAGCTACTGCTTACAAGCCCTGTACCTCAATTATTGGAGAAACATCAGAAATGTCAAAGTTTGGGGTTTTTTTCCTAATTTCAGGATAAGCCTTTTTTTTAAGTTAAGCAATTTTGTGCTTATGATTATGTGCATTTATTGGAAATATGTGCAAAATTTTGATTAAGTTACCTTTTCAGATAAACAAATGCTAAATAAACTCATTCCTTTTAATACAAAGTAGATAAAAGAACAGCAGTGTAGAAAAGAATATTTTTGACTAAATTAGGAGATATAGCTGAGTTCAACAACAGTCAACCTCTTCAACGAGGAAAGGAAACAAGCAGTGACTTTTAAAGATTGTAATATACAATTAAAATCAACTATATAAATGGAAAATGTGATATAACATGAAGCTCAACATAAAGTTGTTCAGTGCATATAATTACACCAATTACATTTAGAAATTGTATTTACTTGCCAAGAAAGAAATAAGAAATTAAAAGGCAATTGTATAAAGTGACACCACACAACCTTCTCATTCAATCTTACTGAATATAGAATTATAACAAGATAATATCTTAAATACTTCAAAAGGAAGGCCATCAACTTCTAATTCAAAACACCAGTAAAATAAAACATGCAATTTTCATGCTCTGTGATTCTCAGTAGGCAACAAAAACATTTAGCTATTAAAAGAAGTCTTTTGAGTTGTGATATACTGGTTTCAGATGAATCTAGAAAGGGAGGTCAATGACACCTTCTTGATACAATTACTAAAATTGATTTCTTTTGCCAATTTTCAAACAAAAGCACATTATGGATTGTGGATCAAATTAATTTTTCAGGAATGTCTGAAGAATTACAATATCTTTACTTCAGATTCACTGAAGGGTGGTATTTCAATAGATCAGACAGGGAGATGAGACAGTGATATACCCTGGCTCTATAGGATCAGATTTTCAAAGCTGTGTGGATTTTTATCTCTTCTTTAGATACACTGTCAATTATCTTAACAATCTTTTCAAGTCCGAAACTATGAAGGTAAAGACAGGAAAAAAGTACATTCAAAATTATATTGAGAATGTGTAATATATTCAAAATTACTTGAGAATAAAAAATTTGCTTCTGCATAACAAAATAGTTTTGCACCTTCTGTTTAAGATCTAAATTTTCAGATGTATCAATTCTTGGCTGCCTAAATCTTGATACACATAAACGTAGATATTTCTTTTTGAATGGCTACCCAATGAAATTCAAAATCAAAAGTAAGGTATATCCAGTTACACTCATCTGCGGTAAGACATCTCAATCAAAGCATATAGAAATCAAGACCTGTATTATAGCAGACATGACAAGTGATTTTGACAAATTATTATCTGGACAAAATCATCAGAAAACAACATTTTCTTCAAGTTCTATAGCATACCAATGGTCTTTATACTTTGAAGTCTCTGTCAACCTTTGGTTATTTTTCAAATTATGGCATTATGAAACATTCCAGTCTACATCCTGGTCTAAAATTATCACATACTGACAAACTAAAGACGGAAAACCAACTAAAACTAAAGGAATTCAACCAAAGAAAATACTTTATTTAAATATTCTCAAAGATTGAATTATTCCAGTCTTTATTTTTGTTTATAAAATTAAATTTCTGAGTAAAGGTGGGCTTTGAAGACCAAATTTTGAAATTTCAGAAGTTTTCAAAGGAGACTGACACAAAATCAAACAGAAATCTGTCTGTCTTCCAAACCAGAAAATGCATTAAAACTAATATTTTTTTCATAGAGAAATCCATCTGTGTCATTCTTGCATGTTTCAATACAAAACACTTTAATAAAAAAGTTCTGAGTTCTACATTTAGGGCTTCCCCCCTGTTTAATTTGTTCTTCTTCAGAAATACTGAGAATAGACTAGCCTGGTCATGTAAGTACATGATCCAGAAATCCCTTGTGCTATAGATAGGTAACAAGAAACATTTTTGATTTTTTCCTCCTATAAAAGACAGAAGTTGTTCCAGGAATAATAACACCTGCATTTTTCAAAAAATGCTGTTCCTGTCACCAGTAAGTCATGAAGCAGAGAAGAATTACAATACAAAAGAGGCCATTGCCATATTCCCTGAAGGTGATATTGAGGTAATGGGGACAGATTAGATGACCTTTGGAGCTCACTTCTAACCTTATTTCCTACAGACTACGATATCTTCACCAAGTTCCAGAGAGAAGGCAGATAAGAGCTGATTTCTTTGGGGAGGTATCAGTTAGACTACAACACTACAGAATTGCTGCAAGAGTAAGTGGATATATCATTCCACACAACAAAAGTACTGACATTTCTATGCAGACACACAAAGTCTAAAAAAGGCATGTCAGAAAATAATAGAAAGTATCAGGTGATGTGAGTTAGGAATACCTGAGAAGTTGTCTTGCATTCACATTGTTTAATGTTGTTGGTTATTAATTTTTGGTTGAGCTAAAGATGAGGTTTGCGGATTTGTAACTTTTCAGCAGCTTAGTTTTCAGACATAGTAAAACTCCAGAAAAGCTTTGGAAAAGTACACACTTTACCTAACAGAATAATTACTCAATCTAGTACAGCAATCAATATATCTCTAGTGTTGGTGCGGACTCTGTGCAGGCTCCCTCCCACGTCTGCTGTGAAAGGATTTTGTGTATTGAGTAAAAGAAGTATAACTTCTATCTTTACAAGTTCAACCGAGTTTAGTGATCTGACTTGGTCTGGCCATCCTCTGGACATTCCTTACAACTCTTGTCTTCAAAACCCCTGATCCCAGAAACTTACTTGAATGTAATCTGCTGTGAATATGTATTTTCTCTCTCCGGGCAGATACATCAGTCTTACCCAAATTGGAATGACTTTCTCCTCCTGATATCAGAGAGCCCTTGCAAAGGTATGGCCAAGCATGGGAAATAGCTCCAGAGGCTGTCACTTTCAGAAAGAGGCAATGCTATTGAATTTATATACCTCTGAAATTGTGCTTAAAGTGGAAAGCCTGTGGCACTTTAATTTTTCTTTATTTAGACTACAATTCAATACAGAAAAGTTATATTGCTCCCAAATATTTAGATTGGCATTGCTGCAGCTTGTTCACTGGAAAATGTATTATATTTTCTGTTTAGCAATTTTGCATTAGCTATTCATAAGACTGAAATAACAGAAATATCTGTTGTTTTGAACAGCTTTATGACGCTTTAATGGTAACTTCTTTTAAGAGAACGAGTAGATAAGCTAATACCTCTGTATTATACTGATACAATTGATATCCATAATATAAGATGAGATTAAAAAGCTGCAAACAGTGATAAAGCTATGGCAGTAAGGAGAAATGCCCATTCTGCCCATTCCAGCACAGCTCTACTAGATGTTGCCAGAAATTGCCAGCTCGCTTGCTTTTGTGGCTAATATTTTACATGCTGCTTAGGCCATCAGTGGCCATACAACTTATTTCACTACTACAAAGACATTTTATTAGTGCATCAAGCTTTCTAAAAGGTGACTCGATTGCTTTAAAAGATCAACTATTACCCCTGCATGACAAATAAAACTTATAGCCCCATTCAGGAATTTATCACTGCATTTCAGTGAATCATGACCTAATCATGACTTAAGACATTAAAAAGGGCAAAATAAAGACATGAAATAAAGGCTGGTGTTTTATTCTCTGTGCAGCACTTACAGCGTATGCTTGTCTACACATTAACTGTGAACTGCTGCAATTGAAGTAGAACCTTCTCCAGCAACACTGAAGGAGACAGCTTTTGTAAAAGCCATCTTGGTATAAAAATAAGGGGATAGGAAGAAAATTACTCAGGGCAGAAAGCTCACAAAACACCCTGGTTTAGAACAAATATATGGCCAGCTTGATGCAAAGGCAGACAGATGAGGAGGAATGTTATGAATTGAAGTGAGGAGCTGCTGTGCAATGGTTTTACCTTGCAGTGTATAACCCTCCCTTTACAAAATAATGTAGGCTCCAAGTGTTTGAACCTGACTCCTCAGAACTAGATCGATTCCTAGTTGTCAGGTCTTCCTGCTGCTGCCTGTTGTGCAGTCTGTTTCACTGATTTTCTTTTGTGTTTTGCCTCTCCTGCTTACAGACCTTGGATGTGCACTCATATTCCTTACCCGCAGGAGGCAGGACTCTATTCATTGCAAGTATCACCACACGCCGATATATTTAAGTTATGATCTTTAAACCCTGAAACTGCCTTGTTATCTTATCCAGACAATTAACCTTCTAGTACTTATTGTTTCACTATTGCTTTCAGGGAAAACAACACCCACCCACTTTCCTCTGTTACAACTCTTTCAAGTTCATGCCAAGCATTCAACAGAAAAACTCTTCCCACACATTTGACAATTTCACATAAACAAAGCACATCTTACATCACTCCAGAGCTATTTTCAATCACTTATTTGCAGCCATCTAGAGAAGAAGAGGCAGTTCCCATGACTCTGTATCACCTGATGTGAGGTGATATTTCTACCAGAAATAGAGAATGGTTTGGGTTGGAAAGAACCTTAAAAAAATCATCTTGTTCCAACCTCCCATCCATGGGCAGGGACACCTTCAACTAGACCAGGTTGCTCAGAGCCCCATCCAACCTGGCCGTGAACACTTCCAGGAATGGGGCATTCAGAGCTTCTCTGGGTCACCTGGTCCAGTGCCTCACTACCCTCACAGCAGAGAATTTCTTCCCAATATTTAAGCTAAACCTGCTCTCAGTTTGAAGCCATGTACTGCCACACTTGCTTCCCTGCAAATATGGAACTATCTACCTCTCTAATACCATTTTATATCATCATTTTTACTCTTCTTTTAAACAATGTCAACAGGCTGCAATTATCTTCTGGTAAAGAGTCTCAGGGAAGCCTACCATAAGTCCAACAAGTAGTCTACCTTTCTTCTTGCAAACAAGTGCAAGACTGTGATGCCTCTTTTTGGGGGGAAAATGGGGTCAGCAGCAATTTCTTCTTGGCAATTTGGGTGGTGTTTTTAGCATTTGTGACAGTTATTGACAGCTGCTTTACGATAG
>VZTR01009618.1:0-82619 GCA_013400775.1 Chaetops frenatus
GGGGGCTGTTTGTTGTGAATTGTTGTTGAATTGATCATATGATCTCACTCCCAAGGGTTTTTTAGCACAGCCACAAAAAGGAGTTCCCAGATTCAACGATGGGGAGGGTGGAGCAACAAGAGAGTAATGTGATCCAAGGGCTGTACAGCTCTGTTCTTTCCTGGGGAAGACCTTGATCCACAATTAGCTATCTACAGGAACCTTGTAACTCAGGAGAAAATAAAAGGCCAGAAAAGACAAAGAATGAGCAAGATTTCTCTGTTCCTTTTGTTTGCAAGCCATTGTGGGGCCTGATATAGTCTATTTTCTGCCAGTTTTCCCCGCTCTCTGCCTCATCCTATTATTACCCTTGAACTTAATGGTTTTTATCCCAAAGCAGCAGTGCCTCTAAAGGAACAACTCTGCACATCAAGACACGATTTGCTCTTTTGCTGATAATTAATGTCTCTTAAATGGAACTAGGAAGAAGCTTCTTAAAATAAATATGGAAAGATTAGTGTGTCTGAATTAAAGGAAACAGTTTTCAGAAGCTTAGTTCACATTTTAATCACTTTTGAGTGTATAGGAGCATACTTTTCATTAAAATCATGCAAGAAAGGCATAAAAGTATTTTTTTAAAGTTCTATCCTGCTTTCAGATTTTTTTTAGATTGAGTTTGAGGTAGCACCATCTTCTTCTGAGAGGAGATTCAGAGAAGCAGAGCTGGTTCTTGGAGAGTTCCCACTCTGCTTTAGCAGCAAGTGCAGATTCCAGATGGCTTCACACAGTTTTACTTACAGGCATGTTCAGTGTTTAGAAAAGAAACAGCACTTCGGCCAAAGTTCCTATAAATCAGACTCTGAATTCTTGGGAGAGACAAAAGGAGGCTCTTAATATGAATATTTATCCTGTGTGTTTCATAACATCTCAGAAGTAGATGTCAACCATGTGCGAACCCCAGTACAAGGAGAGCAGTGGGCCAGCAGTTCCCTTGCAGGATAAGCCCTTCCTGCACTTCTAGAGCACACCTTGTATGTCTGTGTATGTATATTCACACCCATATTTCCAAAGAAGGTTATTCTCTTAATGCTTCTGAGCAGGAGAACCTATATTTCATGAAGAAAAGCCAACATTCTCCCACGATATTCCTTGAATGATAAAACGAATGCCATCAGTGGTGAGCAAACAGTTTTTACAGGAGAGAACAGTATCTTTTCAATGCATTTACTTCCAAGAGGATACCATCTTTTTCTTTGAATCTGGAGCAACAGCATTTCCCATGGCTCTGTTTCCCCATGCACTTGGAAGAGATGGCTTTTCCCCTGTGTTTACCATACTGTTGAGCTGTATCAGTTGCTTGGTGACCAAGACACATTTGCATTGTTCAGGGCCACCAGCAGGCTCGTGGCAGCCTTCTGTAACTCTTCCTCCTTCACTGTCTTCCCGATGGACATCAACAACTTCATTGTCTGCAGTGAAGTCTGCACCTGGCTGTCCAATATCCTCAGGAGGAGATCCTCAATGTCACTGTTGGGCAGCTGTCCTTGCTGTGGGCCACTGGCTGTCATCTCTGTGGCTTGTGGACCGTAAGGATTTGGTTGTGTGTTCACGGGTAAGGAGGTGGGGATCACAGCTGCCTCTGTGCCAGGTCTGGAGCCAGATGTGGGAGACATGCTGGGGACTGGCTGGGGACCAAAGCTGCTGGATGACATGGCATCACTGCTCGTGATGGCGTTGGCACCTGCTTTGCTGCGCTGCTTGGCTCTGCTGCGTCCTGGGCATGTGGTCCTCTGTGGAGGGGAAAACATTCCTCTGGAGAGCCTTAGGAGCAGGCACCTATGCACAGCCCTGTTCTGTGGGTTTAGCTCTCACTGCACAATCTCATCTTTCCCATTTCCCACTAAGATGAGCCCTGGAAAGCAAAATAAACCTTCATATCCTTTCCTTGTCAAGTCTCCCCGTAAACCTCTCTTGGGACTCACAGCTCTCTATACTCTCTTCTTCTAGCCTACATGAATCACCCTTTCTTTTGAAGAAACTTAGATTGTCTCAACTTGGTTGGCAATGAGAGCTGGAGAAGAGGGCTGAGGTGGTCCTCAAAGGTTCATTTTCTTGAAGAATACCTTCTGCAAAGTCTCCTTTTTGGCAAGTGGCTGCAGGTGCCATCTGTGTAAGCTAATCAGCTTGGTGTGAGCATCCCTGGAAGGTGGGCTGCCCATGGCTCTCTTCTATCTTCTCAGTCTTTTAGCTCTCTGTTTTCCCACTTAGCTGTATTCAGGGCTCTCCCTTTTTCCTGTTAATTGCCCAGAGTACACCAGTCTTCAGGAAATAGCTAAATAACTCACCTTAAGGAAGTACTTTTTCATAATACAGCGATACAGAGAAAAGGTGCAGAAGTTGTGGAAGAAAGGATTTCCTGGCAGTTCGGAGCATATGGGCCCTAGAAAGAGGCAAATAAAGACACAGACCCAGTGACAGACTCCAGTGCTGGCATTGCCCTTAGCAATAACCTCCCTGTGGCGTGACATCCCTCCGTGAAAACCCCCGTGTCATTTGGGAACCTTTTGAGAAACTCCATCTTCATGACCCAGGGGGTGAAAGGAGGCTGGTCCTAGGGATACACGTGGATGCAATCAAATGTGGGAGAGGATGCCCACGAGCACCTGCCTTTTGCTCACTGCAGAATTGCTACCCACCTATCTCCACACCCCCTGCTCCCCTCCCCAGATCTTGAGTGTTTCCTCTCCCAGTGATCAGGGCCATGCAGGACCCCTGTCCAGCTGCCTGCCCTTGGGCAGGTTGGTTGGCATGGTTAGCTTTACCTGGAGGGATGACTCCGTGGTTTTCATACTCATCCAGTCTCTGGACCAGTGAGTTCTTGCAGCCGTACAGCTCACGAAGGTGGCAGGCAGTGCTGGCTTGGATGGTGATCTGCAGGAACTTGAAGAACTGGTGGTATTCCTCGTCAGACAGTGGTGTTCCTGGCTGCTGTGCCTTTGTGCCCCGAGGGCTGGCTATGCAGCCCCAGCCCAAGAGCACTGGTGGAAAAGAGAGTGCAGGGAGTCAGAGGGAGAAGGAAATGCTAACCACGGCATGTTCGGAAGAGCTGGAGGGCTGAATCCAGATCTCTGTTGCCTTTTCTGGGTGTAGGATCCAGCTCATGAGAAATGCATTAACAAGCTACAGACAGAACATCAGACCTGTGGAAAAGTTGCTTTGCTCACGTTAAAAGGAGTGACATTATATGGCTGAGGGACCTTCACCAAAGCTCTGGAGATTCAAATCTTGAACTAGGAGAAATGTCTTGGAAATCGTGGCTGAAACCGAGAATATTGCTCTGTTGTCGGGGCTGGGCAAAGTAGACTGTTTCCTTCCAAGATATTTAACCTCTGCAAACTCTCTTCCTATGGCTAAATAGGTCTCTAACCAAAGTCCTCTCTCAGACCTCTTTCTTCTGCTTCCCCTGTTGCTTTACTGGGCCAAGTCTTTTCTCTTAGCTTTCTGAGTTAACTCCAGACCTGTGCCTTAGTGCTCGCGTCTGGCTTAATGCACCCAGCTGTCCCTGTTCATGGCATCTCCAGTCTCCACCTCTACTCCAGCTTGTGCCCGCTGCATCCAGCTCTGACTCCTGCCTGGCTCTTAGGTCACTCTGCGGCCCTCGTCGATGAATAAAATACCAACGCCATTGGTGAAAATTGCCAAAATTTTAAGTCCTGGGATCTTTGCACCTGAGGCATTGGAGGATGGTCCATCCCTTCCTTTTGCCTCCAAACTGCCCAAGCTGAGGAGCAATGGGAAGGTGCAACCCTGGGGCTGGCTGCCCTTCCTCACAACTGGGCTTGGAGGAGAGACATTTCCTACTCACCAGACAAAGCCAGATAAGCCCACAAAGCCATCATGGCACTGGGAGCGGTGCCTGTGACGGCTGGGCACTTACGCTGCTGGAGGTATCACCTCCGCTGCTTCGCCACTGACGTCACAGACACCTCTGTTCCGAATACTCCATCCTACACTGCTCCTGCTTCCTCCCTGCTGCCCCTCATCCTGCTGCCCCCTCCCCCAGGCAGTGTTTGTGCATGAACAGGTGTCTGTGACTCTTTCTTTGTGCTCACTGCCAGCCCTGTAAAATACATCTGGAAGGAGGCACTCAAACTGTCATTTTTCTGGAGCACAGGACAGGAAATTCTGCCTTTGGGCTGCTGCCGTTGATAATGTGTGAGCAGATCAAAATCTTGTCTCTTGCCCAGATCTGTGTGTGCTTGGCTGACCCATTGAGACTGGATCCACAAAACACTACACAGGGCTCCAGACCGTGGTAGAAAACACTAGGAAGAAAGGTGATGGAGAGAAAATGGTTTGAGGAATCATTGATTTTCTTACATAAAACTCTGTCAGGAGGCATTTTTGGTCTGGAAGTGCAGCAGGAAGACTATCCAGACACCTGTGAGAAGGCAGAAAGCTGTCAGGCAGCTCTCTGGACATGTGGTTGATCCGTGTACGCTACCTGAGTTGGCCCTGGTTCTTGGACCTGAACAGGGGTGTCACAGTGTGCATGGCAGGACAGACAGTGACCCTGATTCATGTTTCTGGGCATCATTTTCCTATGGTCTGGGTTACTTTCAGCCCCTAAATACTTATCCTCCTGTAATCTCACCCTACACCACTGCTACCATGACAGGTATTTATTATGTCTGTTTTCCTTCCTCTGATCAGGACCTGCAGTCCCCAGCTTGGCTTTAACCTTTTGGATAAGATGAAGAGAAGCAGGTTTTTGCCGTGAAGCAGCTGAACACTAAGCCAGTAGAAAGACTGTTCACAAGGTGAGATATTGCATGGAGCATGTGTGGGAAGGGAAGAGCTGAATGCTGAAAATTTGGGGTGTACCATGCTGCACACTCCACACTCACCCTGCCTCTTCTGCTCCCAAGGTTCTGCTTCCAAGAAGATCTGTAGGCAGAGTATGGCAAAGATGGAACACAGTCCTGAGGTATCTAATATTCTTTCAAATAGACCCTGTCTAAAATGAAATCAATCTTGTGTATTTTTCAGGAAAGAATATACTCATGATGTTAAAAGACATAAACCAAAGTGTGGCGTTTTCTTCTTTTTGTACTGACAATGTTTGACAATATTTGGGTCACCTTGCTGCTTTGAGGTGCTTTTGAGTACTTTTGTTTGTAGCCCTGAGTGTTGTAAACAAAACTTTGAGGGTTGGTATAATCAGTGTAGTGGTGTCTTCCAAAATACGCAGATCAGCTGAAACAAAACCTGAGGGGTTTAACCTGCTGCATCACCTCCTATTCCATGTGACAGGATGATGGTTAGTCTGTAAGTAGCGCTGTCCAGTTCATCTTACCTCACGCTCCAGCATAAATTTCCACCTCCAAATGAGCGTAACCAATGAAAAACCAGGAGCCTCCAAATGTTTCGGTCTAAAGGTTAATAAAACAGTTTATCATTGCACTCAGTTGTCTACCTCTTCTGTAGATGAAATCTAGATACAATTTGCTGCAGAGTTTTCTTTTGAAGGAAAAGGGCTATGACTGGAAGGAAGAAAGGAAAGAGTCTGCAGGGTAGGGGCAGATGTTTCTGTGGTGTTGGCTGATTTCTTCCGTGATCAAGCATGGGAATATTGGCTGAAGAGCAGTGATTCACACGCAGCAGGAGGAGAAGCAGCTGCAGTGGGAATTATTAAGGAAAGCGGTCGTGGTGTTCCTCTAACCTTGCTAGACATGGGAACTTTGATGGCAAGCAAGTGACGGGTCTTGCCCTTTAGGACTGTAACTTTGACAAAGGATCCCCTTTGCAATCACTGCTACAGTGGCCTCCCATCCTTGAGTCACATTCCTTTCCCACTCACCTCAGCCTCCATGCTCTCACTGTGCCCTGAGAAGATACCAAGTGGCTGTCATCTGTGCTGTCAGCTCATGGTGGCTGATCTGCAGCAGGTCTTGGTGGTCTCCCTGTCTGGACTTCCCCCTCAGAGAAGCAGGGAGTTATTCATTGCTAGTTCCTCTGTTCACTCCAGCAGGTGACATGCAGAAGAGCAGCCTTCATCAGGAAAGTTCAATGAGACCTGAACTCCATCTGTTCCCCTCCAGGAAGCTCACAGGAGATTCTCTCCAGCAGGCTGATCAAAGACAGGACCACAAGCAGGAGCTGAAAGTAGAAAGTGAGATGGAGTCATGTTTTGCAAAGAGACAGGGAATGGTACCTCCTTATGGGATGGAAGTCTGGGAGTGCGAGGATAGTGGTAAAGCTCACATCAGCAAGGCTATCCTTGCTGGGGACGAGCCAGACCCCCCCCACCATGTGTGGGAACGGTGCCATTTGGATTCAGCAGGAGGGGGAGAAAACCTACAAGTGTCCCGAGTGTGGGAAGAGCTTCAGCCGGAGTTCATACCTGAGCCAGCACCAGAGGATCCACCTGGCAGAGAAACATTTTGGCTGCTCCGAATGTGGGAAGAGTTTCACCCGCAATTTGGACCTGATCAAACACCAGTGGATCCACACAGGGGAGAAGCCCTACCAGTGCAGCGAGTGTGAGAAGTCCTTCAGCCAGAGGTCTGACGTGATCAGGCACCAGCGCACCCACATGGGAGAGAGACACTACCTGTGCAGCGAATGTGGGAAGAGCTTCAGTCAGAACTCGCATCTCGTCGTCCACCACTGAAGCCACAGGGGTGAGAAACCCTTTAATTGCCCACGGTCATGCCATGAGAAAAGCTTTAATGACCGCTCCTCCCTGGTCATACATCAGGGGGTCGACACCGGAGAGAAGCCCCACAAGTGCCAGGAGTGTGGGAAGTGTTTCTGGGACAGCTCAGCCATCATTCGGCATCAGGATTCACACAGGAGAGAAACCCTGCGACTTGCACAGAGTGCGGGAAGACCTTCCGGCAGAGCTGCTCACTGGTGACCCACATGCTAATGCACACGGGTGAGAGGCCCTACAAGTGCCCCATGTGCAGGAAGGGCTTCAGCCAGAGCTCAGCGCTCACCACTCACTGCCGGACTCACAGGGGAAAGGCCTTGCCTGTGTGCCACGGCGGCCTCCTGCTCAGCCCCTTCCAGTGCATCGAGTGTGGCCGGAGGTGCAGCGATCACTCCACTCTGGCCAAGCACCAGAGCCTGCACACCGAGGAGCAGCCCTGCATCTGCATGGAGTGTGGGGACAGCTTCCGCCGCAGCTCAGCTCTCAGTGTGCACCTGAGGATCCGCTGTGGAGAGAGACCCTACAAGTGTGAGGAGTGGGGGAAAACGTTCCGGCACAGCTCGGCCCTCAGTGCCCACCTGAGGATCCATGCGGGAACCGAGCCCTGCGAGTGTGTCGAGTGTAGGAAAACCTTCCAGAAAAGCTCATCACTTAAAGTGCATTTGAAAATCCACACAGCCAAGAAACCTTATAAATGTCTGGTGGGTATAAGAATACTCACCTCCCAGTCACTTCTGCTATAAGCCTGGAGTGGATGTTCAGAGCAGGAATATAAAGTAGTTTTTGGGGCTACCTGAATGCATGGTGAGAACCATGGTGGGAAGAGACCGACTGCAAACATAGTATATCTGGTGTTAGGGCTGGGTGCTTAACCCCAGAGGCACAAAAAACTTGAGGAGATCTGGAAACAGGGAGTTAGTCCCAAGAATCGAGTGCTGATGGTTTAGGAAGAGTGCCAAGAGCCTGAGGAATGAGCACCAAATTCAGGGCAAGTGGAGACTGTGAATAGATGCTAGAATAACAACTGGGAGAACTGGGCTTGTAAAATACAGCTAAGATGAAGACCAAAATAAAGTGTTCCAGGTCGGTTCTGACTCAAAACCTTGGCTTGTTAGACATTGTAGTAGTCTTAGGAACTCTTCTTTTTATTACCTTCCCATATTTTTCATGAATGTAGTAAGTTTACACAGTGTTTGACAAGGCATTTCCAGATGTTTCCAAAGTGAGACTTTGGAGCTGAACTTCAATCTGTTTGTCTTTTCTTCCTATTTTCCAAATCTTACATGGGACAAAGAATTCCTACCTCATGATAGCTGGGTAACACAAAACACTAATGGCTGTTCCCAGAAAACCTGGATGCGGAAGCACTTCCAGTCGAAAGGCAATCTATAGCTTCTCCCAGTTGTTCCTGATTTGAAACACCTTCCAACTTGGGACATAAACAAAACATGGACAAAAATGTGGCCTTATATTATTTAACCAAAAAAGAAAGGATTTGCCCCCAGATGTCTTAGTCTGGACTAGTAAAAGGGTGAGTTCTCACCGCTGGTCCAGAGACTGATTGCAATTGTCTTGTTCTTTTTAGGCCACTCTTCTTTAGGTCGCTATTGTTTGCAGAGTATGGTTACACGCTGTGCGTTTCCATCCTAAATAAAACCTTTTTTTTTTTTTTTTCCCCCCCTCTGTAATCCGAATTTCTGTCCCTGCGTGTGATGGGAGGGAATGGGGAAGGGAGGCGAACGGCGGGCGGGGTTTGGGAGCTCGGGAAGGGGGCTGTCTCTGCGGAGAGAGCAGCGCAGGGTGGCCCTTCCGTCGCGTCATGGGAAGGGGCGGCCCCGGCCCCGCCGCCCCGTTCGAGGCGGGGCGGGATGGAGAGCGGCCGTGTGGACGGAGGGACGGCGGCGGGCCCTGCGGCGGGCCCTGCGCCAGGCCGATTCCCGTTCCCCTACACTCCGTACCGCATCCAGGAACAGTTCATGGAGGCGCTGTACGGCGCGCTGGAGGCCGGCCGGGTTGGCATCTTCGAGAGCCCCACGGGCACGGTGAGGCGGCGGGGCCGAACCGCGGCTGTGGCCGAGTGGGGCCAAGGCGGTGGCGGCAGCGCTCCTCACCTTGTTGGCTCTCCGTGACAGGGAAAATCGCTGAGCCTCATCTGCGGGGCCCTGTCGTGGCTCCGGGACTGGGAGGAGAAGCGGCGGCAGGAGGAGGCGCGGCTACTGGCGCTCGGGGCCGGCGGGCAGGACGGGCTGACCCCGCAGCAGGCACGGCCGGGCAACGTGGACACGACCGGGGAGCCCGACTGGGTCACGGCCTTCGTGCAGAAGAAGGAGGAGCGGGACATGGTGGACAGGCTGAAGGTGAGGAAGCACTCGTTGTGTAGAGGATGGATGAAATAACGAGGAAAGGATCGGGAGGGCTGGTATCACGTAGTCACAGAATGGCTGGGGCTGGAAGGGACCCTTGCGGGTCACCTAGAACAGTCTCTCTGCTCGAGCAGAGTCCCTAAAGCACGGTACCCAGTGTCCAGGTGGCTTTTCAGCTTCTTCAGAGAAGGGAACTCCACCACCTCTCTGGGCAAACTGATCCTGTATCCTGGATGATGAGTGGAAGACACGAGATACAAATTTGGTGGTGGTGTGTCTTTGCCTGCAGGTTGCCCAAGACAGGAAACTATTGCTTTTGAGCAGAGTAACACTGAGTAGGGCGCCGTGTACTGGCAATTTTGTTTCCGTTAATCTTTTTTCTATGCCCAGAGCATAAGTAGTGGTACCAAGGGTTGAGGACTAAATCCACTTCATCCTGCCTACGCTCTCCCTTTCTTGTAGGAAGAGCAAATCAGAAGGAAAAAGCAAGAAGATCGTCTTGAGAAAATTCGGCACAATGTGCAGTTAAAATACGCAGCAAAGAGGAAGGTGAGTTATTACACAGAGATCAGAACTTTCTGTTTTGGTTATTTTCAGTGTTGTTCATACTTGCTTATGTGTGACTTCACACTGACTTTTCCAACCCACCTTTTTGAGGAGCTCTTTGTATGAGGTTTCTGAAATTGGTCATCTAAACTTATTTGTTAGATTTTCTTTTAAAATTGCAGATGTGAAAAACAATTTGTGCATCGATAATTTCCTGTGACAGTTTTTGTGTATGGGCAGAAATGATGTGTGTTATGATTGCCTTCTGGCCCTCTGCTTTTCTTTCAAAAGCTGTAACACTTGGAGGTTTGTTTGTTTTTTTTTTTTTTTTTTTTTTTGGAAAGATCTCTGTTTTATGAGCATGTGTGAACAGTCTGTACTTCTGGAATAAAAATGCTATTGAAGTTCACAGATATATATTTCCTGTAATTTACATACATGAACCGACCTCAGTGCTCTTGATGCTTTTTGATTCTATGAGTCAGACTTCCCAGAAATACTCAGTTCAGGTCCCCAAATAGACAGATTTATTAGGCTGCCAGGCTATTAATTTCTAGTGTGCTCCATCTCAAATACTGTGTAATGTTTTGGTCAACTTCTGTCAAAAGGATATGACAAAAATAGTAAAGAATGGCAATTAAAAAACAAATGGAACAAATAACTTGTCTCTTAAAAGAGGATGAAGAACATGTGAAATGAGAAGCATGATGAAAAGCAAGAAAGCAAATGAGAAAAATATTATGGAGATTTGGAGAAGCGACTGATTCATCTTTTTTGTAGTGCTTACTAACTGCATCCTCTGTATAATGCCATGGTGATAAAATGCTCATTGACTTTGGAAGATACTGTTTTGCGATGGAAAAAATGAACTTTTCTTTGTCATGACACAAAAGTTAATCAGAAAACTTCTTCAACAGTTCAGTTGAATTTTTGTAGAAAGGTAGACTTGTGTTAGAGTAACAGTCACCCAGCTGGAGAAAAAACAGCAAGAGAAATCTTTTTCTAAACCACATGCTGAGCTCATTCTAGCTTTGAGTTAAATGTGCACAGAGTGTTTGATTATGTCCTTACATGTTTGTTTGTTCAGGATTATTTACACACTATTTTCTTTCAGGCTGACATCTTTTATGGGCCACTTTAAGCAACTAACACTGGATTACGTAAACATTTCATTGAGGGTCTATTAGTTCAGCAGACCTGTTGCAGAGAAGGTCCTTTATGTTTCCCCTTCTTAACCGTCTGTGTGGGCAAATCTTTGGTTGTTGGTAACAACTGCCTTATGTGGGGCTGAACAGCTTCAGCCTTCTGTGAGGGACTGTGCTGTCTTCTGGCCTGTCCTTGCCATAAAGCAACCCCTATGCTACTATCTTTTTATATGGGAAATAGTGTGCCTTTGTGTTCCTTCCAGAGATGTGAGGAGGATGAGGCAAAGCACCTTCTTCAGCTCAGCAAGGAGGCTCTTTCACAGGGAGCTGGAGAGGATGTTCTAGACCAGCTGGATCACAATGAGGAGGAGCTGATTCTTGCTGACTATGAGAGTGATGACGAAAAGAAAGTGGTATCTGGGTAAGGACAAGTAACAAAGGGATTCCATGCTAAGGAAACATTTTCTTGTCTAATTTTTGTCTTACCCAGATTAAAGAAGTTGTGCAGATTTTATTAGAAAGTGTTTCTCACCTTTTCAAACACTGGTGGTTGTTCTGGGGTTTTATTTAATTGGTTGTTTGGCGGGATTTTAGTTTGGTTTTGTTTTCTTTTTTTAAACTTTCATTAGACTGATCTGAGTGACTTGAAGTGCTTTCTGAGAAAGTGGATCTTAAAATATGTGGCAGTGTCCTGCCTTTATCCATGCCCAGCTTCCCATAGAATGCCTCTGGATGCCGAGTGAATGACTCGAGATCAAGTTCCTTGCATTAGAAAAGCAGAATGGAACTCAAGACACCAGAGGAAGCTGTCAGTTCTGCAGATTAGCACTGGCATCTTTGGATACTCAAAAGGCAGAGATGTTCATATTTCTGAAGACAGAGCTTTGGCATGAAAACCCCATGCGCACTTTTCTCTCTCATGCATTTACCTTATGCAGAAAGCCAGAAGCCATACTTCAGCACAAAAAGTCAAATGCATTTAAATTACAGATTTACTAATTAGTGTCTAGACAGATCCTTCTGCCTTAAAAATTGAAGAACACTTAACTACTTCTTTTATATGTAGTTTGTTTATCAAACATTGAACTGCTGTTGCCTTTGAGGAGCTCTATGGCAGCTGAATGCTTTCCTGAAGCCTTTCTTTATGCAATAGCTGGAGGGTGGTAGATTGCTTCTAATGGGAAGGCTGTACAAAAATAAATAAATAAGCTCACCAAAGAACAGTATAGCACTGATTAGCTTATGCCTGAGGCTTAGAGGCCCCTGAATCAAAAGAAAAAAAAAATCTTTAAACTTGCAAAAAAGGCACAGCACAGGAGAGAGTTTTCTTTTAAAGAGAAAGGCTTGACTTTATTGTGCACACTTACACTTAAAAGTGTTCTTAAAAAGGTGATTTATCTTTTATGACCTGAGATGAGTTCTGAGGCTCTTTTTGAGATGACTTAATCATCTCTCTTGAGACCTCACTCTTGTGGTGGAGCATGATTTGATTCTTACTGTTGGTGGTCTGCTGAAAGGAAACTGCTTGAACTTTCTCTTTTCTTAGGCTGGAAGAAGATGATGATGATTTGGAAGAGGAGCATGTGACTAAGGTGAGATGAGGAAATTAAATAGTGCTACTTCATAGAATAGTGTAGGAGTGAGCAGAATTATGGCTTCCTTGCACCTTTCCAATAGTCAGACAGTACAGAAGGATTTAGGAACTAGCTTCCAAAACCTGCCAGGCTTGTTGATAAAGACAGCTAGTTCTGCTGTGCTCATCTCCTTCTGGACTACACCGCCTGCCTAAGCAGCTTGCTGTGCTAGCACTGCTTAGTTTTTGCTGTGGCTTGCTGTAAAAGCACACAGCAATAAATAGTTTTTTATTACTCTCCCATGGCGAGTTGCTGTTTTATAGAGACCTTGGAAAATTAAATGGAAACAAAGGCAAATGCAGTGGAGAAAACAAAGATGGGCCTCAGCAGTTTTAAGGTGACACTTAAATATGTACCTTCCCTTGTGCTTTTGAAGGCTTGAGCACGGTGAACCTTTTTGAAGTGCTTGGCTGCTTCCTTGTAGGATTGGTCATAGGTAGGGATTGGCTTCCACGTTCTTCTTGTCTTCCCTTTGTTCTTCCTCATTGCAGATCTACTACTGCAGCCGCACTCACTCCCAGCTGTCCCAGTTTGTGCACGAGGTGCAGAAAAGTCCTTTTGGCAAAGACACGCGTCTGGTCTCCTTGGGATCCAGGCAGGTACGTGGAGGTGTTCTCAAGGGACACATTGCCAGGAGCTGTGTGGATCTGGTGCCACAGAAGTCACCTTGGGGACTGGCTGAATCTCCTGTTGAAAAACTAAAGCAAGCGTGGGTCACAACACAGATCTGTGTGATGTACATTTTTTGTGTGAACTCTGTTTTGGTCATTTACCCTTTGATGTAAACACAAGAATCTGTTTTACCTTTTCTAATATGGAGTATTACAGATGTCTGAGTCACTGAGTAGGCGCTCCTCTTAGTAGAGTAGTACTTCTGGGAGCATTTTTTAGCAGTGAGCTCTCTTTTTCTCATTTTTTTCTCCTAAGTTTCTGTGGGCTTCGAGCATGTTTGTAGCAGTTAGTATGTACAATGTCTGACTGGTATACTTCTCCTTTTTGGAATCTGGCCTGAGATTGCTTTAAAGAAAATCTTTTGTTTTACAGCAGAGGGTGCACGTGGAGGCACTCACCTGTGAATTGACTCTCTTCCTCTTCCTCTCATTGAACATGCCAGAATCTGTGTGTGAATGAGGAGGTGCGACGACTGGGTGCTCTACAGCTCATCAATGACCACTGCATGGAGATGCAAAAGAACAAACATGGTAGGAATGCTCCCAGCCTGGGGAAGCAATTCCTGATAAAGCTGTCATGAGAGTGTGGAGACAGTGGGCACTGACAGTCAGTTCTAGCAAGAGTGGTAGGAACTTGGAAATGACAGGTTGGAGGTACAGGAATCCTTGGTGCTTTTCTTGATCTCCAGGCTATGCTGAGATTGGGATGAATTTTCTGACTGTCTTAAGTTGGTCAGGACTTCTGCATGGAAAGATACTTACGTTTGTTAACCCAGTACTAGAAATGTTGGTAGATGTCACATGCTAAATCTAACTGGCAAGAGTAGTTTCCACTGTGGAGATGGAAATGTGCTGAATAATTTTTAAATAGGTGATAGGTCAGGAATACACATGACAAATCTTGCTTTGAAATCCATGGGTTTCTGCAAAGTGGTTATTCTAGGCTGTTCTGTGTGTTGCTCATAGCCTTCTTTTGATTTCTGCTGTTAGAAAAGAAGAACGATGAGGAGAATGAGGGGAAGAAGAGACGTGTGAGTCGCACTGTGTGCCCATTTTATTCCTATGAGCAAATGCAGTTTCTCCGTGATGAAGTTCTAGTGGAAGTGAAGGATATTGAGCAGTTGGTGTCCTTGGGAAGGGAGACCAAAGCCTGCCCATATTATGGGAGTCGATTTGCCATCCCTGCTGCTCAGGTAAGGCGTAACAGTTTTAGTGGCATTAATGCCAGGCACTGTAAGAATGAACTGATGGCCTGCTCCCTCTAGTACTGTTGCTTAGATTGAGGGAGTCTGTAAACAGGCTGTTTTTCTGCCAGCTGTAGTTTTGCTCAGAAAGCAAAGGAAAATGAGAATTGCCATCAGAAGTTCATAGGGATGCTGTATGTCGCAGCATTTTGAAATACTTGAAAGGTTCAGCAAGTGTGAGGCAATACTGACATACAGGTGTACTCTTAGCTCTTAACACCACTCTTCTTTGCTGGCTTCTCTCTGAAGACATGCTTTCAGTGCTCCAAAGGAGATCTGGGAGTAACCTGAGCCCATGTGCAATTGTAGCATAATCATTTCTCTTCAGCTTACATCCCAATGCCCCTCTCAAGCATATGCTCCTGTGTTTTTTCTTACCTTTCCCATAATAAGAGTAAATCACTTGGCTGAATTCTGCAAGGCCCTTTGATACAGGCTGTGAATGAGTGGTTGCAGAATGCCTTAAGTTTGTAAGGAGGAGAGCCGGAACCAGGGCAGTGTGTGCTTCTCCTGTAGCTGGTGGTGCTGCCCTATCAGATGCTTTTACATGAGTCTACCAGGAATGCTGCCGGGATCAAGCTGAAGGACCAGGTTGTGATCATCGATGAGGCCCACAACCTCATAGACACCATCACCTGTATCCACAGTGCCGAGGTCAGCGGCTCGCAGGTGAGTCACAGCCTGGCCTGTGATGAGAGAGGGAGCTCTGCTTCCAGCAGTGCCCTTTCTTGTCTCCTTTATAACAACAGCTTCTGTTTTCTGTTTGCGTAGCTGTGCTGTGCCCACTCCCAGCTGTCGCAGTACATGGAGCGATACAGGTGAGGATCTTGGGGGAAAACAGCACAGCAGAGGCAAGGTCTGTGGGTGCCTTGGCTTGCTTCATGGCTGCAGGGTCTTTCTTGCTTTTCCCCAGTGGAAAGTTACTGCATTAAGAGTTCTGCAGATGAAAAGACACTTGCTTCATTATCCCTGTTTAGAATCTAAGACTCCCGGAGCTGGTATTAAGCAGCGAGAAGGGGATACTCTGAGGATTCTGTTTTCCCCTTAAACACTCAGTTACTTTCCCAATATCTCCCTCTAATCACTTCTACTTTGTGATGCAGAGTTTCAAAAGATTCAGCCTTTCACGTCTCTCCCATAGTCTTTTAGTGGCATTATGGTAGAGGCAGGAAGCTCTGAGGAAGAGGAAGCTGTATGTGGGTTTTGGCTCTGCATCTTGGCATCCCTGTAGTGGCTGATTGTTGTGCTCAATGCTAATAACTCTGTTTCTGTGGAGCATTATTGCAACAGGGTCTTGAGGCATCACTGCCATTGTAATAAACCAGCTATAATTAATATGCAAGGAGAAGTGCAATGGTAGGAACAGTGGTGGGGACATGGGTAAGTGCTTTGGAATGACCTTGGGCAGGATACCCAGAAGAATGTGCCCTGTCACAAACAGGGAGAGTGAACTTGGAAGAAATCTTAGTTCTTGTCTCTCAAAAATGAAGAAGAGCCCACGTGCTTGTTTCTGCAGCTCAGCTGCTTGTGTTAGTCCCTGAAGATGTTTTGGGGCCTAAACATGTCTCATTTTTCATAGGAAACGTTTGAAGGCAAAGAACTTGATGTACATTAAGCAGATCCTGTATTTACTGGAGCAGTTTGTGGGCATGCTGGGAGGTAAGCAGACCTCTTGTGTCTCCAGGAATACTGATAAACTCTGAGCTAGTTAGTGCTTCCTCAGGACACGGTCCCCCTTCCTCTGCAGAGACTGCAGGGAAGTGTTGCTCATGTGTAGGCTGAGATGCCCGTAGTTTTATTTCTCAGGCTGCTTTGTACATGGGGAAGTTGACTGGTGTCTACCTGAACCCTTCTCTCTGTTTCACTAGCTGAGGAGCAACAGATAAGTAAGTTGGTAGAGGCAGTTTACTTCTCTTTCTATGTGGTTTTCAGATCCACTTGGAATGGGGGCGATCTAAGATGCTAAGTGAGGAATACAGCAGATGTATAACAGTATAGCACAAGAACTGCATGAAATAAATCTCTAGGTCATCTGGTAGCAAGGCCTCTATGTGTGTCAGCATGCATCTGCAGAATGAACATTTCTTGAGTGGTACCTTTTCTTTGTGAGAAAATATTATTTTGCTTTGATTTTAGATCCACAGGACTTTGCAGGGCTCCTTTTCTCCAATGATCTGTTTGCTAGACCTTAGTGTGTTTTGAGGAGAGCATCTCCTAAGTTCATAAAGAACTTCCTGCACGCCCAGGGGAAATGCAGCCCTTTGGGGCAGGGGCTCCAAAAGTGAAATGTGAGGTGGGTGTTAAACACTAGGACATAAAATGCAGTGAGTGGCAGCAATTAATCCTGTTCTGGCTGTCGGGCTCTGGGCACGTAGGTGTCCTTAGGTTTTGTCCCTCCTCCCAGCTGCCTGCCAGCCTCTGTGCTTCCCAGCTCCCTGCTGCTGCACTGAGAAGGGTGAGGGATGCATTGCAGTTCCTTCCCTTGGTCTTTGCAGCATGATGACTACACAGAGTGTGAGCATTTCTATCACCCACCCTACCTGCTGCTTCCTGCTACAGAAGGAATGTAGGTGGTGTTCCTTAGGATGCAGCAGCACACTTGTTCTACAATCTAACAGTACTCTACAGGGCAAATTAAAACTGAGTGGGAGCTGATTTTTGTCTGTAAAGATATGTTTTGCAGATGTGGAGTTACTTCTTGGGTTTTTTGTGCACTGTACCTATCAAGCTCGGTCTTTAGTTTCTTACTTAATTTTGAGATAGATTCAAGCCTTCCTTGAATTGGTTTCATGCTTTACAGGTAATGTGAACCAGAATCCTGGATATCAGGCAGTTTCCCAAACAGGTAAGACTGGAGTGAACTCCTGGGGTATGGACCTGTCAGTCAGGGACACGGGTATGGGCAGTAAGGGGTACAGGCCCAGCAGCAGCTAATAATTTCTTTTCCCCTTTTTATTCTTCTATTTCAGGAACAGTGCTAAAATCCATCAATGACTTTCTATTTCAGAGCCAGATTGACAATATCAACCTCTTCAAGGTAATGAAAACGTTGTCTGTTAGGGCACAGGTGGTGGTGACTTGTTTGAGATTATTTGGAATGTGTGTGAGAGCTGGAAGTAAAGCCAAAGCCCACATGGCAGAATCTGCTTTCTAGCTGTCTGTAGGCAAAGCTACACTGTAAGGGTTGTGGATGCAGAAATTTTACTACTCTAGTAACCTAACTCCCACTTTGAACCTCCGAACACAGCACCTTAACACCATGTGTTTCCACTCTGGAATGCCCTTGTAATAAATTGTTGTCTGGCTGGCAGTGCCCACAAGGAGCTGTGCACCTCTTCCCAAAAGCATGGCAAGCGACAACCTTGCTGACAGGGATTAAGGACAACAGGATGAGAGAAGGAATGCCAGTTCATTTTCCTGTCTTCCTCCAACAGGTTCAGCGGTACTGTAAGAAGAGCCTCATCAGCAGGAAGGTACTTACCCTGTGGTTTCATGGTCAGCAGTGTTCCAATACTGTTTCACACCTAGGGTTTGAGATGGAAGATGCAGCATCTGGGTGGGAGCTTGTCTTTTCCACCCTGCTCTGCAAACAAAATGGTTCCTGTAAAAAGCACTATATGGGCAGATTAACTTTTGCTTATCCAGGAAAAGAACATACAGTGTGGTTTACTATGGTATTTCAGTGGGTGCCAATTCTGTGCTGCTTGGCCTCAAATCTGCCACCCAAGTAGGCTGCATTGCAGTGGAAGAACCGACATCAGAGACTTGTTTTGCTTTTGATTCAGTGGGTGGAGGAAAATAATGGGAGCTGATATATTCTGATTAGGCTGGTTTGTGAACACCTACTAAGGAACTTAATCTGTGGCAGGCCAGCAAGTCTGCATTTATCTTGTCTGATTCCTGCTGTTGGTAGTCTTAGTCTTTCTGGCTTTTGCTTGGCAGCTTTTTGGGTTTGTGGAGCGATATGGGGGCCCTGCCTCAGCTGTGAAGACCAACAAGGAGAACCAGAAGTTAGCTGGTTTGCAGAACTTTCTTCTTTCCCTTCAGCAGGGATCTGATAAGGAGGGTGAGTTCAGGCATCCTCTCCTTGTGCATCTGTGGGCAGAGTGAGGATGTGGAACCTTCATCTCTCTGCATGAGGAAAGGGGGGAGGCAGATTTGCAGAATGATAGACTGAAGAAGGTGTCCTGCATGGGTATTTTTTAACAGGTCTCACTAGCTGACCTAGGCAAACTGTACATTTGTACAGGAGGTCCCTTTTGAGCTGAATGATATAATTCCATGTTCACATGACATGCACTCAAGCTTTGGACTTCTGTGACCTGCTGGCTGTGGGACCTGAGCTACTGTGTGTAGTAACTCTGCTTAGCAGTGCCATCCACAAAAACCAGACCTTTCTTTTCTTTTTTATTTAATTTAGCAATGAGACAGAATTTGGGTTTCCCCCTATAATGGGTCTTTGTTCTCTGCCTGCATATGTAGGTTAGGTATTGCGTTCCTGTAGAGCATGTTCTGTGCTTAGCCTTTGTCTTTAGAAGTGAGGCCTAAGCTGCCTGCCTCTCATTTCCTTTTTGGGCCAGCAGGGACCCCCCAGAGCCCTCCTGTGGAGGCTGAGCATGACCAGCTCCGAACTGCCTCTCCACTGATGCAGATTGAAGGGTTTCTCTCGGCCCTTACAAATGCAAACCAAGATGGCAGAGTCATTCTCAACAAGCAAGGTACTGGAAAGGAGGAGCTGGGGAGGGGTGGCATGAGTCAGTCACAAGCAGACTGCTTCACTGGCACTGAGGGAGGAGATATAGAGTCTGGGGAACCTGCAGCAACATTTGTGCCATCTGTGATGTAGGCTGGCAGGCTGGCTAGCATCTGTCTGAGGATGCTTATGACCCCAAGCGAATTCTTAACCAAGGGCACTGGGGCCAGGGTTTGCAGAGGTCTCCTCCCACTTTGGATGTCAATTTTTGTCCTGCAATTTACTGCACCTGTTGTACAGCTCCAGGGAGCTTAGGAAGCAGAAGGTAACTTCCAGGCTGGCCTTTTACCTGCTGCTGCCTCTGTCAGTGTTGAACACTAAGTCCCCTTTGAGAGATGGGGACCTGCCGGAGTGCCCAGGGCAGGAGGGAGAATCTCTCATATCCCTGAGTATGTGTCACAGCTAGCTCCTGAATGCTTTTCTCTCCTTTTCCCAGGCACAGTTGGTCAGAGCAGCCTCAAATTCTTATTGCTAAATCCAGCTGTCCACTTTGCCAAGGTTGTGGAAGAATGCCGTGCTGTCATCATTGCCGGAGGCACCATGCAGCCGGTGAGGGAATAGGGATGCAATGCTGGGGTCTCAGGAGGTCGGTGGGGTTATCTGCAAGCCAGGATGGAAAGAGAGCAGCCAGAGTGAGCTCACGGTAGGTTGAACTGGCACGGCGAGCAGCTGGAGGACTTCGTGATGCTGTCTGTCGTTCTGCAGGGCCAGGAATCCCACGGGGACCGCGCCACCTGGTGCCGCTGTCTGCGGGCAGAGGGCGCTGTCGCTCCCCTGCTGGGCCGGGCCGGGGCTCTGGCTGGGCTGGGGCTGCCCTTGACCAGCAGTGCTGGTGCTGCCGGTGTAGAGTTTTTTGGTACGCTGGTACTTTACTTGCCTTTGTTTTGTGGATCTTAGGCGGCTGATTTCCGAGAGCAGCTGCTGTGCTGTGCTGGCGTGGATCCTGCCCGTATTGTGGAGTTCTCCTGTGGTGAGTATGCTGGGCTGGCAGGTAGGGCTCAGCAGCTGCACGGTCTGCAGTCTGCCTTTAACACTATTCTGTCAGCACTCAAAGCAACGTGGCATCTTCCCTAAAAATCAGGACAGCAAAGGGGTATGAGTTCCCTTTCACTCTGAGCTTCCCCTGTGGGTCTTGACTGGTACTGGCAGTGTGCCATGCCTTCTTCCCAGGGGCTGAAGGGATGGAAGTTGGAGCAGCTGAGTGACTTAGGCACTTTGGCTTAGCCAGGCAAACATTTGCCTCTGTCACTTGAATGCAATTAAAGTTCTTCAGCTCATGGGGTTTGTGACAACAGCACTGATGTTGACTCTCACTACTTGTTTCTGTCTCCAGGACATGTGATTCCTCCAGAAAATATTTTACCTATCATCCTCTGCAGTGGTCCTTCCAACCAGCAGCTGGAATTCACTTACCAGACCAGAGACCTGCCTCAGATGGTCAGTTTGTCCTTTGTTTCCTTCTTTGTGATCTTTTTTTTAGCTTCACAGGCTTCTATTTCAGAGCAGGATAAACTCTGTGTTTAAGAGGTGGGCTGAGCAAAAACCATGGCAAGGGAAATACCAAACCACAGGAGCAGCTGCAGGTGTTTTGGCACTTCTTCCTTCTTCCTGTGGCAGGCCAGTAAGCACCCAAGGACAGACACTAGGTCTGCTCTGCCCCTGCTGAATCTCAACCGGATGTGCTAACCAGCTCTCAGCAGCTGTTCTAGTGAGACAGCTTCCATCCACTTAGGCAAACCCTCCTTTCCTGAATGACCACGGCTCCACATAACAGAAACCCTGGGCTAGGGAAGAAGGCCAAGCAGTGAAGAGCTTTTCAGTGATGCCCAGCGCCCCATGGGAGTTCTCACAGACCTGGCATATTTCCCACATTTTTTCCTCCCCTAAGGCACGTCATAAGGAAGGTGTGATCCTGGGATTGAGCAGAGAATTGGAGCGGCATTAGCTGGGGCTCCTGTCAGCTGCAATATGCTGTAATCTCTCTTGCAGATGGATGAGACAGGTCGAATCCTTTGCAACCTGTGCAATGTGGTCCCAGGAGGTGTGGTGTGCTTCTTCCCCTCCTATGAGTATGAGAAGCAGGTGTATGGACACTGGGAGAAGACAGGGCTGCTCTCCCGCCTGGCAGCCAAGAAGAAGGTGACTGTGCAGCCAGGGCAGCTGGTACTTTCCATGGAGGTGTCAAAAATCAAACAATTCCATATGCATTCTAGCCTCTCTCCGAGTTGTTCTCACAGTCTGCACAGCAGAGCAGAATGGATGTTTATTCAGCTAATCCCTCCAGTAACAAATAAATGATACTTCCCAGGTGGCTGAGCACTGAGCTGGGATCTAAATGAGATTGATTTCAGCTATACATTCTTGAAGTGCACTGTCCATGTAGTGGCCATGGAGACAGACAGTCTTTGCTTTCCATAGCCAGCAGTCTTGTTCTCTTGTGGCTGGGGAGGTTATTCAGGTTGAGCTCCTACAGGAGTTTGTTTTCTCCAGGCTCATGTGTGCGTCCCTTAAGCAAAGACCAGCACAGCCAAGGGCTAGGCAGAGTGAGACAACACTGCAGTCCATAAGACAAATGCCATTTTGCTATCTGCTAGAAGTAGAGATGTGAACTGGGAGACTAGTAGTGGTGACTCCTGTTGAAGGAGCAATAAGAAACATTAAATAGGGAGATCGCTGCAAATATAAAATTTTTGCAATGACTCTCACAGGTATTTGAAAGCTGGGTATTGAAAGTGAGGCAGTTCAGGCTGCGGTTGCAGGGATCCAAGGGAAAGAAAAATTATATACACTCTGGCTCTGAGTTCTGTTTACCAAAAGCTAAACAACGTACCACACTCCCAGATATTTCACAGCCTTGGTGCTGGCATTCTGGCACGTGGGCCAGCCTGTAGGTTTTTAGGTGGAAGCACTGTGCTTCATTTTCTCTGTTTGTAGAGTTACCACTCTGAGTGGTGTTTCAGGTGTGTCCTGTCAGGGTCCCAATGCTTTGCCTGGTTCCTCCAAGGCTTTGGGCCACACACAGTTTGTTCCAACTTTCAACTCTGATTTGTTCTTGTTTGGCCTTTGCAGTCTCCAGCAAATTGGATATGCATTAGCAAGGCAACTGGGTATAAGTGCAGCAAGTGTGACTTTCAACTGCTCACACACAAGATCAGATCTTAGCAGGGGAAGGTTCAAGGCTTTCCTGAGGTTGCTGTGGCGAGATCACACTGAGATTATATATAAAGTACACAGGGAAAGTTAATTTAAATCAGAGGTTTAAATGGCTACTTTTCAATAAGTTAGTTTTGGTTTATATTTGTAATTGCCAGTTATTTTTCTACTGAAAGACTGATTTTGACTGGTAAAATTTGCTATTACTTCTTGCTAACCAAAGGAAACTACATTCTGTAGGTTCTTTACTGTTACAGAGAAGACAGATGTTGGACTTCTTATTCACTAGGAAACTACTTGTGTTTTAGACCAAGGTGCAGCACCTATAAAAATGCAGCTTAATTAACTACAGAAGTTTTCAGTAACTAATTAGTTGTGCTAGAGTAACATAAAGAAATATGTTACGCTTTGCATGAAAAGCCAATTTATTCACTGGGCGAGGGGAGCCATTGCTTGGAATTAACTGATGATTCAGATTGATTGGCCCTGTCCCTGTCCTCCAAGATCTTGCAGTTGTAGAGTCTCCTGACCCTAGAGGACCTTGATTCATAGGTGCAAGAGGTGTACATTGCTTTTCTGCCTCTCAGCTCTTGGATGACTTGTAATTTCTTGCAGCATTGAACAAGTCTGCTAAAGCTGAAAGGGAATGTTGGAGGGGCAGGAGCAGCTGCTGCTCCCTTCAGAGCCCAGCTGAAAAGGGCTGTAGTGCATTTTCAGGGTGGAGAAAAGGTATTGGTTAAGTTAGTTTTTCAGGCAATTCTCCCTTCTGTGACTTTAGTTCCATATGCTGTTTAATGGCATGGGGATAAAATTATTTGCTTTCTTTAAACTGTTTGCTTCCTGTTGCTGTAACTGATGAACTGTGCCTGACAGATCTTTCAGGAGCCTAAGAAAGCCAACCAGGTGGAGCATGTGCTGGTGGAATATGCCAAGTGCATAAAGGTAAGCTGAGCAGGCAGGCTGGTGGGAGTGTGGCAGCGTAGCTGGTCTGGGAATGCTGCTAAGGAGGGCACTGCAGCTTTTAACAAGGAAAGAGGGCTGTAGCCTAGGTGTGGGAGTGTTTCTGAGGCACAGAAATCTTCCCTGCTCTGGTTTAAGTTTCTGGTCTCTCTCCTGCAGCGCTGCAGCCAGACAGGAGGACAGATGACAGGGGCCCTGCTGCTTTCTGTAGTTGGAGGCAAAATGAGTGAAGGGATAAATTTCTCCGATGACCTGGGAAGGTAAGGTGACTGGTCCTTGGAAAGCGAGCTCTGGCTTGTGCTGTAGTGACTCCAAGCATGATGGGCACATCAGTACTTGCATAGATAGAAAATCCTGGGGAACGTGTGACTTAGTTGATGCTTAAAGCAACAGGAGGGGCTGCTGGGTGGTGTAAAACCTGCCTGTCCAGGCCACTTTTCCCATGAATAATGCAGTTAGGCTTGCTGTGCTAGATAATCCTTTGTTCTGGCACCCTGAATCCCTCTGCAGCTCTGTTCGGAACGTGCTTGTCAGACTGCTGTGCTTTATTACTGCCTTTGGTTTGCAGGACTGGCTGTCCTTCAGGGGTGCAGTGACCTCTAATTTATCAGTCTATGGGCAAAGTGCTCTAGTACGCGACATTAAGAATAATGCAGTCCTCCTTTGTAGGTGTGTGACTGTAGTGGGAATGCCTTACCCCAACATTAGATCTCCAGAACTCCAGGAAAAAATGACTTGGCTTGACAAAACAATGGTAAGAGCCACTTACACCTCTGTCTCTTTCAATTCTGCTTTATAGTGCTAACTTCCCAGCACGAGTCCCAGAGCTGCCTTCGGAGGTTTTATTTCTTTGAGCTTGCCTTCATTTCCCAGCCGGTGTGGTACTGAGAGCACAGCCTTCTCCACACTGCTCCTGAACAAGTGGGCCTAAACACAGGGAGGAAGTTCGGTGGAGGGAGATGGCACCAGGACTTGCTGGCAACTCTGAGTTCCAAGGGGAGCAAGGACCCTTCAACCCAGAGGCAGTGGCAGGGTGGTAGAAGCTCCTTGCCAGGATCATTTGTCCTTTCTCATTGGTTACTGGAGGTGCTGTTCCTGGGGACAAGATTTCTGCCTTCAAGGGGGCCTTGTGTTGGCTCTTTGTGAATGCTCAGCACAGTTTTCTGACTGCAGCCTTTCTTCTGTTCTCCTTAGTCTCAGCTTGGGGTCTGCCCGGCCACCCACTCACTCTGCAGGGGTAAAAGTATTTACCTCACTTTGTCATTATGACTCCCCACTTTGATTTGCATCTGCCTTGTGTTCAGACTTGCCTATTTCTTCTTTCCAGCCCATAGTTGCTGGCCAGGCACCGAGCAGAATGCTGACTGAAAACTTGTGCATGAAGGCAGTAAACCAGTCGATAGGTAATTCATCCTTCCTTGGACAGGCTGGGGGATATGAAATACACTGGAGGAGGAGGGTAGGAAAACGGATGCATTACGGATGATGGGAACATGATCTCCCTTGTCTGAGAACAAACACTTGATTGGGCCATTCTTTGTTTTTATCCTCTGTACAGGCAGAGCCATTCGCCATCAGAAAGACTTTGCAAGCATCCTGCTCCTGGACCACAGGTACGCACGCCCTGCCATCTTTAACAAACTGCCCCAGTGGATCAGGGAGAGGACCCAGGTGAAACCTACCTTTGGATCTGCGTTTGCTGAGTTAAGAAAGGTCCGAACTCATATCTTATGTCCTACTACCAACGCTGTTCCCCACTGTCCTCATCTGGACCTTTCTCAAGCCTTCCCTTTAGAGTAAGGCCAAGGACAAACTGCCTGGTTTTGTGTGTTCCCAGTTCCATCGAGACAAGTTGGATGCTTTGTGAACCAGAGAACAGATGGTAGTCATCATTATCACTTGCACCTCTGAAGCATAGGTAAAGTAACACAAGTTGCTGCAAAGTACCACAGACTTTGTAAAATCTCTGCCTTCTGCCTCCTTTGTGGATGTTTGCTGTTCAGTATCGGAGTGCTATGATGGTAAGACACCCTTCAGCACCACAGCCAGGAGGGAAACTGGTTGTAGGTCTGAGGCAAGGGAAGAGAGTAGCAGCAGTCACCTACTTGTTTACAGCAGTTAAGGTTTTATTTAAATTGATTAAATACTTTCAATGAAAACAATCAAGTATGGTGAGTATTATTTAAGTACAATTAAGTATGGGGAGTAATTATTTTGACTGAACACATAGTTTTTTCCCATCAACCACCAAGTGTAGGAGGCCTGACTGACCAATGCCATCCTTGAGCTTTTCACAGGAATTGTAAACTAGGAGGCCACTAATTTATGTCATGTTGGAATAACACAGAGTAGCAATGGAGCAGCTGTGGCTAACATTTTTTCTCGCTTCTTTCTACCTTGCTTCAAGCAGCCAATAGGTTGAAGCAGTTCATTCTTTCAAGGGGAATAAAGATATGGCCACAATACAGCACTTCTCCTTTGATCATGCTTAAGCACAGGGTCTGGTCTTTTTTACCCTCTAAGTTTCTGAACTCAAAGTAACTTTTTTAGTTTAATTTTCTTGGGGTTCTTTCCAGGATTATGGGTTAGTGGTGGAGGGCAGCATTAACATCAGGGAAAGCCACATAATTCCCAGCTACCTGTGTCATCCTGAGCAAGTCTCATCCCAGGAGCTTTGTTTGCTTCTTTTCCAGTTTCAGCAGCTAGATGCCACCTCTCCAGCCTCTTTACAAGGAAGAAAGTACTAACAGCACAGAGCTGTTAGCTGCTCCCTGTATGTTAATTAGCTCCGCAGGGAAAGAAACAGCTGCCTCTGAGAAACTTCCATCGTGAGTCACCTGCCCCTTGAATAGGTCCAAACCCCATGGTCTGCACAAGCTCTGCCTTCAGGGAGGGGGGCACCTGCTTCTAGGAGCTGGTGCCCTCCAGGCTGTGGCTGGTGGTGCTGGGCTGTAAGGCTGGACAGCTGGGCTTTACACACTCTTTATACACTCTTAAATGATGACACTTGCCACGTTTACCAAAGTGAAGGCAGTAAGGACCTGCTTCCTTCAACTTCATTGAAATTTTTGAGACAGCAACAGTTTCACACTAATACTCAATGGATTCCATCTATGACTCCCACTCATCCTCATCCTCCTCACCTATGGGCTGCTGCGGGGGTGGGAGGGGTGGTATTGAGTCTGACATACGAGCAAAGGCACCAGCAGGACTGCCAGGAGCATCCGTGTTTGCAGAGGCTCCTGGTCCTTTCCCTGAAATACCTGTGAGGGAAAGAAATCACCAGTGAGTGACACCTGGGGACTAGAGACAGAAGAGATTCAGCAAAGGGGAGGGGGAAACCCATGCTCCCACCACCCCAGGTAACCAGAACAGCCAACATGTTTAATACTGCCACAGACTTATGCCAAGGTCTTGTTTAACTACAGCTTCCCCTGAGCAAGTCCCTGCTGTCATCTGCCCAGCGCTGAAGTGTGACCATCACTCTAAATGCCCCAGGAACCTGCCACGGCCTCAGGGCATCTCAAGTGCCCATTATGGGCAATGGGCCCAACTGTCCAAGCACTGGATTAAAAAAAATACTGCTGTCCCTTCTTCACAGATAGCTTTTAGAGTCCATCCTCTGAAACACACAAAACCCCTCCAGTGCCTCCAGCTGGACTTAGCGTGGAGATTCCTCTGCTCATTCTCTGTAAAGATACTCCCAGCTATACTGTGGTACACTGCCCAAGAAAATCTGTTCCTGTTTCCAAGGCTGTGGCTGACACAACTGGGGTGCCAGGGAGTGCTCTCCCTCTTTCCTAGGGGAAAGGAGCAGCCCACATTGCAGGACAGTACCTTTGCGCCTCAGCACCAGCTTGTTGAAGAGATCTGACATCAAATCTCCACCTTGTCCCGTAGCTCTCACTGAAACAGAGCAGAACAAGTCAGTGGAAAAAGATAGTCTGAGCTAAGCACTATAGCAAAAGCCTTTCCCTGCAATACTGCCTCCAGCTTAAAGAAAAAACTCCAGACATCTAATTTTGTATGACACCTGAAAACTACAGTCCATTTTCAAGGTCAGGAAAACACTAGGCACAGCAGGGTTAATGGCATCCTCTGAGGAAAACCAAGAGTGGAATTCATTGAGTGGCTGTGCATTTGCAGTCTCATTCTACCAAAACAGCTCCACCAATCCCCTCCCCAGCTACCTCAACCAAGGTACTTAAACTGGTTCAGCCCTGTCCCACTTGGCCCCCAGGGTTTTCATTTATGTGCCTGGTCCTGTGCATCACATGTCAAACTTCTCCACAAGCCCTGAGACTGATGCCCTTCAGTGGGGTTTAGCAAGTTCACAGAGCTATGGCTGAGTGGTGAACACCTGAGACCTATATCAGCCTGTGAGGAGAGACAACTCTTTCTGCTCTGTGAGTTCACTGTGCTCCTTACTTGCCCACCTGCCCCCAGACCCACACCTCCCCAACCTGGGCAAGGAAAAGCAGTTCTGCCAAAGAGCCTCAGCACCTTGTTCTTGTTCCTTCTGCTTCTTTTTCTCCAGCTTCCTCTCCTTGACACTGCGAAGGTTGGCCTTCCCAATGCCCCCTGCCTGGCGGATGGACTCCAGGAGACTGGCACGCCCAGTAGAGGGGTTCACTACCTCCTTTGGGGCTCCTTGGACTGAAGCTGCAGGACAGGAAGGACAGGCAGCACACACAGGTCAGCGCATCAGCTACAGGCCCAGCCAAATTCCCCTGGGAATATGGGAATTTGTCCAATACCTTGACAGCATCTCTTCCCACTGCAGCTCCCACCTCTGGTGGGAGGCTGGGAAGGCCAGGGGGTTCCCCAAGGACAGAGGCTGAAGGCAAGGAGGCTGGTGCAGCTGTGGAGGAGCCCAGCCCTTACCTGCAGGCACTTTGTTGCTGCTCTCCTCGCTCCCTGTCTGAGCCGGTTCTGAGGATGCTGTGGGCTGAGGCAGGGGCGGTGGAGGAGGCACCGGAGTTGCCATGACAGGAGGTGGTGAGGGAGGTGGAGGGGGAGGAGGTGGCAATAGCTCAGCATCTTGAAGATCTGAAAGATGAAATAATTTGTATCAGAAGAGTCCCAGAGGATGGCATATCAAGAGTTTCAGCTTGGAGCTTCACACGCCTCAACAGCAACAGATCAGAGTCCTCAGCACCTGCAGTAGAGCACTCCTGCCCTGTGCACCATCTCTTAACAGCAGGCAGGGCCAAGGCAAGAATCTGAGATTCCACCACTCTGCCTTCCCAGCTGCATCCCACTTGCACAAGGGCATCCCCCCACCAAGCTGACACCAGTCCTGGCACACTGTGCTCTCTCCTCCCTGGCCATGCAGAGAGAGGGGGAGAGAGGTAAAGGGGCTGCAGTCAGGCCAGAACTTGAGCAGGATGCAGCTTTCACTCAGGCCTAAGCCAGAGATGCAACCTCCATCATCCATCCAACATCCATCTTAAAATTTCTACCAAGGGACTTTCTGCCTCGTCTCCATTTCCTAGCAATCCCTGTCTTCCTCCTTCATGGGGTCCTGGGATCAGAGATTGAAAATACCTGGTTGCAAAGGCTCCACCGACTCAGTGTTGAAAGTGGGCAGCTCTGGAATAGCACTGCTGGGGGCAGAAGGTGCAATGCCAGGGCCCAGGTCAGCGCTGTACATGAGATCTGCAGCAATGCCAGGCAGGTCTGGCAGGTAGGAGGGCACATCAATCTCAGGGACGTGGCCCAGATCTGGCACGTAGAAGTAATTTTCAGCAACCTAAAGAAACCCAAACCAACAAGATAAGGCAGTGACTATGTGCTTGCTGCAAACAGGGGCACTGCAGGGAACAGTTTGGACAGCAGTCAGAGCTGGGCTGGTGTACCTTGGTACATCAGCTACCCCTACACCTCTGTGCTTAGAGGCTACCTCCTGCAGGCCAGGCATGGGAAAGGTAGACTGCAGCAGGAGGAAGTGCAGGACTCTTCTTAGTTTCATAGTAGCAAGTGAACTCTGAAGGGTTCATGCACTAACTGCTGCAGCCTAAATAAACCAGTCCCTTCTCCTCCAGAAGAGGAACCAAGAAGTGTCTGAATAATTTCAGAGATTAAAATGCAGAAGCACAACCCAGTAAGTCACAGGGGTTTGCTTTTGTGTTTAACACACAGGCAACACAGTAGCAATGGTGCACTGTGAATAAAGAGTTTGTTCACTATATATCCTCCAGTCCCACATGATAAGCAAATGATTCCCAGGCTCCTTTTCCTAAATGACACTCCAGCAAAGCTGGTACACCCCAGGTATGGCCTCTATAAGGTGTCAGATATCAGTCCCATATTGGGGCAACTGGGTTGGTGCACTGCCTGCCCCATGTGTACACCAAGCACTGCCTTTGCTCAGTCTGGCTGGCCCTTCTGTTTGCACCAGCAGGCACCCCTTCCCAGCAGGAATGATGGGGATCACACTTCACCCCAGGGACTTTCTAGCAGTGGAAGCTCACCCTCAGACTCCGCATGAGGCTCAGGAGTTGGCACAATGGAGCTGATCAAGTGATAGATCCTCCAACCCCCCTACAGCCCTGAGGTCAAGCAGCAAGGTAAGTCAATATCCCATTACTCTCCTTTCACCACTCAACAAAGGCTTGGGCAGACACAAACACCTGCCACGTTTGAGGTTTTTGTCTTACCCATCAAGCTCACACCAAGCCTCAAGCACAAAACCAGGCAAGGTCCTTCTGATAAATGAGGTACTCTGCAGCCCTGTAAGGGGCTGTTGTCCTACCTGCTCATCACCCTATTGAAGCCCTCTCTTTTCAGAGAGCTGAGCACAACCCTCTGAAGTGTAAGCAGCTGCATCTCACCTGTTGGTCCAGCTGTCCCCTTTTGGTGATGGAGAGAGGTGCATCAAAGAGCTTCTCTTCTGTCTCTGTATCCAGAGCCACATGGGTCTTGGTCACTGCTCCAGCCAGAGGATCCAGGAACACATACTTCTTGTACCTAAGGGCAGAGTACAAATATTTTAGTGATGCTGCCTTGAGAGCCAAGGCCAGTAGGAACAGTGTACACAAGAGGGCCTTGCAGGCAGAGACCTGACTTCACTCATAAAGATGGAACATGTTGGGTCTTCCAGATTCCTTCTTTTAGCTCCATTTTCCTGCCTTTCCCCTCTGCAACCAGGAGGCAAGCAGTTCTCCACCCTGCCACTGCAGCCTGCTGACTCATTCTAAAGCAAAACCCCACTGTAGAGCCACCATGACCAAGCTCTCCCCTTTCCACCACCTGGCCTGAAACCATCCTACAGTCTGCAGCAGGAGACCAGTGACTTGTCACTCAAAGTCTAGGAGGATAGACAAAAAGGAGAAATGATCCATGGCTCAGGAGAAGAAAGAGAAGGTCCAGCAGCTGCAAGCTCAAGAAAAGCTTAAAGTAGCAGAAGGCTACTTTATCTTCAATAAAAGCAGAACGAAGAACCATGATGCAAAGCCCAGTGGGAAAGGAAACTGCAGTGAGGGAGGTGGTGGAGACATTAAAGCAGCAAAAGCAGCAAAGTAATGCTGTGAGGAATTGTCAGGAAAAGAAGCAGTACCTAGGGCAGAGGCAGGAGTGAGAAGGGCAGGAGTGACAGCACATCTCAAGGCTGGAGAGAAATTACAGAAGAACAATAGGAAGAACTAAGCAAAAGGAAGTGCAAAATTGGGTTGAATCAGGTGAGTAGAGGATCAGGTGTGGACAAAATAACAGCTTCCACCCCAGGGAAAGAGCAGGGGAGGCAAGGTTCCCAGCTGGAAGCCAGCAGAGAGGTACCAAACCCTATCCTATCAAGAGCCTGACAGGTAACATCCCCAGGAAAGCAAGAGTCATTGCTACCCCTGGGGAAGGGAAAGCTCCTCTGGGGACAAGCACGGGCAGGTGAGCAGCACAGCACTGCTCCAGCTCTCACAGGTTCTCGGTGGTATTGAAGAGTAGCAGGGAGCTGAGGGAGCTGATGTTCCTGGGAAGGCTGCCAAGGCCTTCTTCTGCATCATCCTCCTGGTGAATTTTGGTGCTCATGCACACAGGGAAATACTTGAGCTTTTCCTGCAAGAAGACAGATAAAAAGTGGTAAGACACTAGAACCACAGCTGCTGAGGCAGCTCTCCCCAGCCACCACAACCCACACTGCCAGATGCTCTGTATGGTCTGGGAACCCTACTGCTCCCTCTCTACCTCCCTTTGAGCTAGGAAGCACATGGACAACATTGCAACCCCACACTCATGACAAATGTTGGCAGTTCAGACTCGAGGCAAGTACTTTTGGTGCCGTAGATGGGTCTTACTGATCATATGTTACTGTGGCAAGGATCCATCAGAATAAAACCACCACTCCAGCTCCATAGTCAGAGGCAGGGAACAAGCACCACAACCTAAAAAGCTTTTGTTACAGTGTCTCCAATTAGGACACATTTTCATGCAGGCCGAATTCCCCACACATCTCTATTACCTCCCCTCTGTTGCCTTCACTTGACGTTTTAAGAGCTGTGATGCCCTGGTGGGGTAGGCAGGGAAGGCAAAGGAAAAAGAGGTTATGAAAGAACAGAGTGCCTGCACTAGGCAAGAGATCAGGCAGAAAGGAGTGTGCAGGGTGGAACGTGTGCCAGATGGTTTTGCAAAGCCTGAGGGATTTGCAGGAGTTTTCAACTTTAATGAACTGAAATCATCTCTCTCTCAGTTCTAAAACTTCATGTATAGTATATAGAGCTTCCTTTTGGAAAGGACTTATTGCATCTGAACTGCCTGACTTTTATAGAGCACAGGAATTGCCATCCCACATCAGAGCAGTGTTTCAGGTGGCATGACAGTGCCCGCTGCCACATGCTCTGGGGGATGAAGTTCAACACCCACAGCACTCTGCTCTAGAGGAGGAAAGGCATCAGTTCCTGAACAGAAAGTTTGGGATGAACAAACCTCCACCTCAGACCCTCTGTAGATCCCTCCCCAGCCCCTTCACAACTCTGCACAGTTCTTTTTTCACAACTAACGCAAGCAGCAGCTACAAGGCAGTAAGTGTCTATACCAGGAGAAACCAGAGCACTTTGTCAGGTTAAATAAATGGCCACACCTGTGGTTTTCTTCTGCCACCAGAGGATGACCACTCCAAATACTGTCCACAGCTTCCTACTGCCTCACTACTTCTTGTACTGACATGGTCCTCTCCAATTGGCATCTCCATAAGCTTCCCAGTCTGACCTTACACTCTCCTCACTGACAGGCCAAATGAAAATATGTTCTACTCCCAGCCTATTTCCCAAAGCCTTGGCCCACTTTATCAAAGAGATTAACAGCTTCCCAGCTTCTCTTTGCTTGTCCTTCCCAAGGTCTTGTCTCCTCCTTACCTGCAGAGCTTTTTCATCCAGCATTCGGTGTTTGCTCTGAATCTTGTGCCTTGGCCATTTCTGTTTAGCTGGGTCTTCTGCACCAGCAAAAATTGAAGTGTACTCCTGCAGCCGTTCAGGAGCTGGGTACTTGGCACTAGAAAATACCTACGGAGAAACAAGCAGGGACTGAAAAATCCCAACAACTAGGCAGTCCTACAATACAGAAGCACACGGAGAGGGGTAATACGCAGTCTGTGCTGCCAGTGGGAATGGACAGTCTTGGAATCAACAGGGTCCTAAGGGCTATGTGCACAGACCCGAACATGCATGGGCTCCTATTTCTGAAACTGGAATTGCCAGAGCTTTTCTCTCTCTCTAAAAGTACTAAGAGATCACTGGCAAAAAGGCTTCCACTGGCAGGAAAGGAGTTGGAAATACTGTACACAATGGAGCAAGAATGGGGAAAGAAGGATTTTCACCAGTTTTACATGGCTCAATAGGATTAAAATGCACTACGGAGAGGCTCTCTGACAGCAGCTTTCATTCAAATAAGTGTCTATGAGCCTGAAGTGTGAGGGTGTTAGGCTTAGCTCAGCACGTCTTTTCTCCTTCTCAGGAAGCAGCTGGGACAGAAACCTATAAAGGCTACATAAAGCCTGGAGCTGTGTGGCTCATGGGTCTAAAATTCATCAATCGGCCAAGTCAGGAATGGGATTCTCATCACAATCCTTCTCAGCAGCAAGGCATGGAGAGATGAGTGGGCAGCAGCTGCAGCAGCTGAGCACCCTTTCTGCTCCAGAGCTTACGTCAGGAGTAAAGAAAGGAGGAAGAAGAGAGGCCATGCAGCCTTCATTGAAGTCACTACCTTAATAGCCTTCTTGCTGCCCTTTATCTTCTCAATCTTCACCTGGGCAAGTGTGACTCTCTCCCCAATTGCCTGGAGCTGTGCTCGGCTCGCCTCCACTCGCTGAGAGATCCTAGGAGGCAAGAACATTTCTTAAGCTAAAGAATCCAGAACCAGTGGTTTTGGTTTTTTTTTTTTAAACAGCCATTTCCCAGGCCCTCAGAGAAGGATGTAAATCTCAGGGGATGGGGTTGTTTCGCAAAACAGTGCTGGTGGAGACATCCTTGTATCCAGCCTACTGAGAGCTTTAGGTACTCCAACATGAAGTAGGATTAGTCAATGACTCACAGCATGATGTTCCTCTGGCTGTTTGAAGCACAGAAAGATGGAAAACTGGCAACAGACAGCATTGATAACACAGAGATGTTTTAGTTATTGCTGAGCAGAGCATAGACAGAGTCAAGGCCTTTTCTGCCTCTCACCCCACCACGAGGACCTGGGAGGTGACATAGCCAGGACACCTGAATCCAACTGACCCAAGGGATATTCCAGACCATATGGCATCATACTCAGCAGATAAACTAGGGAGAAAGTTGGCTGGGGTCCACTGCTTGGGGACTAGACAGGCTTCATTGGGTTGGTGGTGAGCAATTGCTTTTATTTGCATCACTTGTCTCTCTTGCATTTTATTTATCTCTCTTTTTTTTTAACCCATGAATTTTCTCTTTTACCCTTCTAGTTCTCCTTCCCCCCACCTTGCAGGGAGTGGGGTGAGCAAGGGGCTGCGTGGTGCTTAGTTGCCAGCTGGGGATAAACCATACCCCGAGATCAGCATCAGAATGCTTTGGGTGGGACTGAGGTGAAAAGCACTCCGTGGCAGCAGGGGAGAGCAGTCAGTGGTTAAGTATCGCTGTATTCACATTGTGGACATATTCCTTTCCCACCAGGCAGCCGGAAGCACGACTGAAACTGTCTCCATGCTGTGCTGCTGGAACTGTCACACAGGTCCAGCCAGGGGTTAGGAGGGATGCAGGCATCAGCTACAGGTAATGATGGAGTCACCCTCTCAGAAGAGCCCTCCTTCCCCACACATGAAGCTCCCCAGCTTCAAGGTCAAAAGCTGAAAAGTATTCTGAAATTTCACCCCTCCAGTGCAGCCAGGGAAGAATATTTTTATGGCTACATAACCCATTGGGAGAGAGAGAAATGTTTTGTAGCGATGAGTTCCACTGGATCATTCTGTGCCTGTAAAATTCTCAAGTATTGTCTTTAAATTTCACCAAGAGTCTCTCTTTGCTTTTGAGGAGAGAGATCTCGTGCTCTTTTTCTGCTGTGTCTAATTCTCTTCAGTAACGAATTTTAAATCAGCAGTGATCCATGATTCCCAATTTCCAACTGTACAAAGTCCATCTTTTCCAGTATTTTCACTTTGGGCACCACATTCTCTATTATAGTATAGAAATACAAAGCTGCCCCCCCCCCAATGTCGGTAGTGAAAAACAGCAAGTACAAGCAGCCTACTCTCCTTGTACCATTCTGAAAAAAAACCCCACTTTCTCTAAACAGCTTCAAGTATTTTTGTTTACAGTCATGCTCTCCTCTTCCTGGAGGCATGAAAAATCCTTCCTTATGCATATGGCATGATAGCCCACAGACTGTTTCTACCTCATTCTGTTTGGAGTGGGAGATAAGCAAAATTTAACCTCAAGAGATTCTCCCTCTCAGAATTATTCTCCATTACCCCATCCTTTTATTTTAAACACAGTCTAACAGCTTGTATTTCGTACCAACACTGAGTACTAATCTGTTCCTGATTTCTTTCCCACACCCTCCCTCTGCCTCAATGGAGTAAGTCCACATCACTTACATACTTGATAGGTTCTCAGAATAGTTTCTGTTGTTCCTTTCAGCGTGCATTTCCTAGCACGTGTCTGCAGCAAATTTCATGTATCGTAGGGCTGTTCCACTGCCTTGTTTTGTTCAAGTGTGAGATGCCTCTGAAGGACCTAAATCTTTCCTAACTGCTCTCACCAACAAATTTTCCCACCTCACAGTTCACCTCTTTTCTAGAAGTTTCATAACTGTATTGATTGACACTATTTCCAGTACTGCTTCTAGGGACATCTGACTATTTTTCCTTCCTCCAAAGCTGAAAAAACCTAGCCATTTATTTCTGTTTTGCTGCTCTCCCTCAAATCAATGATGCAATTTTCTCTTTCACCTGAGAGTAGATCTCTCTCCTAGAAGAGCTCCACAAAGCTTTCCTGAAGCTCCAAATAAAAGTGAGGTATCAATTGCCTTTTAGTCAGTACCCTGCTGACTTCCAAACACAGTTTTCAGGATCTGACAAGGCACATGTTTCTCTCCCAGAAGGAAGTGCTAAGATAACAGTTATGCAAGATCAGGCCTGGAAACCATAAGTGTTCTCCTCCCTTTCACTCCATGAATGTGAGTGGGTTCAATAAGGCAAACACCTCCCTCACTCCCTTTTCTGCCGCACATTATCCCCAGTGCTTCACCAGGTACCAACCTCTTCCCCTCCCTTCTCTCATTCAAAGAAACAAAAAAAGAAGAGGGAAGACATCCATCCCCACTGCCCACCAAATACCATCAATGAAAGGAGACATCAGTATCAGCCAGACAGCCTGCTCCCAGTACAAGCTGGGGAAGTTGTCCAGTGCCAGGCTTCAAACCATGATGGATCTTCTCTGAGGCACTCTGTACTTCCTCCTGTGATCTCCTGCTCTAGGATTTGATGGGCCAAATCCCACTGACCTTAGGAGATCTGCCCATAACCTTCACCTGAGGTGGTACAGATCCAGACCCACAGCACAAGAATACACATCAGTCTACAGAATTAATTTATTTGTTGCTGAACAAGATAACTTTGGAAAAAAAAAATTAAACCCCCTCAATCCAACTAATCCAAATTCCATCACATGTACAGGCTCCTAGAAGTATGTGACTGTTATGCATGAACAGTTCAAGATACAGCTGTATGAGTTAGTTAGAAGAGACAATATACCATATTCTTACTGGAAAAATATATGGAGAAAAGCCCCTCATGTTTGATCAGCTATTTTTACTGCTGTGGAAACTGAACTTACTCAAAGGACTCAACCATGTTTTGTAAAGAAAGGGAAACAGGAAGGTAGGGATGGAGGGATGTGGCTGAGGATTTCAGGGGCAGTGCTGGAGGAAAGGCCGCATTCAGACTTTAACCTCCATTAATGGGAAGATAGGGACAATCAGGACAAGAGGGATTAAGTATTAATAAAATGGCCCAATACTGCCTCTCAGAACCCAGCATTGCCCAGGCAGCCAAACCCACCATGAGCATCTGAACCTATCCCATGCCTATTTTCTTAGTCACTGATGTGTTATTTTGCTCTCGGTGCTCTTTTCTGCTTGAGAAACACCTTTAGTTAAATTCAATATGACTTCAGAGTTGCAAAGGAGCAGGAAGCTACAGTGACAGCCCCTGCCTTTCAGCAGGATGTGCTTCATTCAGGACAAGTGAAAGCGGGGCGGGTCCATGGAAAAAGGAGAATACATCAGCTACCTTCAAATGCTAGGCACAGAGCCAAATCAACCTTCCCCTCCCAGTGCCTTTCTCTGGGGAAGCAATACACTTGGCGGATTAAATCTATCTAGTGGATTATCTCTTAATCCATGTAGACTTTTGTTTTTTGATCTAAGCAGATATAAAAGCAAATCTTTCAGCTGCTTTGATTCAAGCTTTCCCTTGTCCCTTGAAATATTTTTGCCCTCAAGCCCTCTGCACTTCACCCCCAACTTAGATCTTGTTTCTCCTTTGTCCTAAAGCCCTCATCCTGCTGCCTTTAAGCCACTCTCCATTTTACAGGCAATTTTCTCCAACACCCACAGCAAGTTCCAGGAATACTCCCTCCCAATTCTTGGGGAGGAGAGTGCCTCTCTTCCTGGCCCCCTATCCTCTGTCCCATCTGCAACTACAGTGCAGAACACTTCCTCTTACTCCCTTATAACCCCTCTGATAAATCTCACATTCAGGTGGCTACTGGAAGACTTCCTCTGCTGTGTCTGTGTCTATTCATGGTGGAAAAATTACTGTTTCCTTACTCCTACAGGAAGAAGATTTGAGACATTAGGAATCTGGCATTCAGGACACTGGATACTGTCTGACAGTAGTGTCAGCACTGGCAATAATGCTACATTTGTATGCGAATCTCCAAGCACTCCACAGTGCCAACCAAATAAATGGTGATTTTTATCATCTATATTTGCTATGGATCAGACAGCATCAGAAAAAGGTTTAAAATCAGGAAAGGTTTAAAGGCAGGCTGACAGATTCCAAGAAAGGTGTCTGAGGAAGACAGAATTCAGCTGTAAGGAAGCATCACAGCAGCCAGAGACCCTTTGCTCTCTATGCTGAATGTCCATGTCACCCAAAAGTGACAGGGATGACAAAACTTCTGAAATGGGAGAGAGGATAGGCAAGCTGTACACCAAGGTGAACGAGAAAGGCTAGGCAACAGAGGCTGGAGCAAACCTCTCTAGAATACCAAAGAACTTCATTTTCACGTCTAAAGTACAAAAGTAAGCAATCAACCATGGAGAAAGAACATTACAGAGCAGAATGAGAAATGAAGTTGCACAGGAGGATAAGGCAGATGAAGTAATTAATTACCTTTTCCTTAAATGAGGACTGTACACATCACAGCCAATCAGGCTTCTGGTCACCTCCCAGCCCAAGTTCCAAGCCTGAGAGATAGCAGAGGAATGCTTGGCATTGCAGTTCTAAACTTCAGGGTACATATAGTAAATTTATTCTATAAAACCTTGGCTTCTTGCCTAAAAGTCAAGCTGCCTTTTTTTTTTTTTTTTTTTTTTTTTTTTTTTTTTTTTGCGCTAAGTGATGTGTGCTTTTATTAAATTCCTCCCTTACTGCAGGAAGCATGAATAAGAAGGGATTGAGTTTATGGTTGTTGTATTTAATTTTATTCTCAGACTCTCCAAGCAGCTGGTACTGGAGCAGCGTAATAAGGGAAGAAAACAGTGTCAAAAATGAACTCTCTGGGAAGCCCACTACTCACTACCACACAGTGCTTCTGCCCCTGCAGCTGGCAACATCTCAGGATTGAGATGGGGAGAGCAAAGGAAAGTCTGCTAAGACACTTACGGTTTACAGTGATCCAAGAAAGCTTTCAAAATCACCTCACAAAGCTAATTCACCTCAGAAGTTTGAAAGGCAAAAAGGAAAAATACATACTCTTATGAAGAGCCAAACACGTTCAACCACTCATAGAAAGATCAATTTGTTTGCTTTCTGCTCTTCTCTCTCCATATTTAAGCAGTTCTTAAAGCCTAACTTCTTATCTAAGTGTAATCAGAAACTGTCATCATACACTATCTCTGACAGAAAGAAATCCCAAGTGAGGCTGTGTAATCAACGTTCCTTCCTCCATTAAGGGTTTGGGTATTATACTAATTAATGTTTATCTCACTTTGATTGCTCCTTGAGCCTGATTTGCAGGTGTTTCGGCATTTGCATATTGCCCTGTTCCTGTGATGCTGAATGACTTCGCAGATTGGAGAGTGATCAGGGTTGCCAGGTTATCCTCAGCAGGATCTGGCATATATCACTCTCCATAGGTCATGTTCTCACACAAAAACCATTTCATTTTGATTTTTAATCTTTCATTTCACAAGGCACTCCCACTACTGTGATTAAGTTTATGTAAAACTGGAAACTTAGAAGAATTTTGACCTACCATCACAGCAGCCTCCTCCCTCTTCCCCTGAAGCCTGTTCTCCTCTCCAGAAAAGCAGCTTCTCTTTTTTTTTCTTTGTAGAAAAACACCACAAACAAGTTCCTCTTTAACCTTCCAAGCTTTTTACTTGCCTCTCACCACTGACTGGTCTGAAAGCAGATGTGCTTTAGTTTCTTTAGAAGAAACATATACTAAATAGAAAGTCTATGTATACCAAACAGAAAGCCTGTGGTTGCAAATAAAGTACACCATTAGATCTTTAAACTATACAGGCTACTTTTGGTCAATCTACTTCTCCACTAGCAGTATTAATATACATATACAACACAGGTTCTACCATCATAGTGACAACTTTTGGGAAAGATGACTTTAAGAACCCCATTACTTCTAAAAGAAGCAATGGAAAAAAATGGTTCTTTACCAGTACTGATGGAGTTTCACAGGTGACCTTTTGAGTTCCTCCACTGGCAGTGGAATTGCTTTCCAAAGCAGCAGCCACAGGAAGAGTCTTGAGATATTAGGCAGCTGATGAATAGTCAGTACAGAATCACAGAATCATAGAACAGTTTGGGTTGGAAGGGACTCTTAAAGGCCACCTAGTTCAAGCCCCTGCAGTGAGCAGGGACATCTTCAGGTGTTCAAGGTGGTCAGAGCCTTGGCCAACCTGGCCTTGAATACTCTGAGCAATCTGTTCTGGTGTTTTACCAGCCTCCTCACAGAACATGTCTTCATTATATTAAGTCTGAAGTTACCCTCTTAATTTAAAACCAGTACACCTTGTCCTATCACAGCAGGCCCTGCTAAGAAGTTTGTCCTCATCTTTCTTGTAAGCTCCTTTTAGGTACTGACAGGCTGCAATAAGGTCTCCTTGGAGTCTTCTCCAGGCTGAACAACCCCAACTCTCTCAGCCTCTCCTCAGAGGAGAGGAGTTGTAGTAACTGATTTACTAGTTACAGTACTGTAACTAGTAAAAGTTACTAGTATAGTATAGGAACTGGTTTGTTACATTTAGTCTCCACTCATCCTTGCAAAAATCTCCTAAGTATTTACTCACTGAAGCTCAATCTTTTGTAGTAATAAGCCTTAAGTGTTTTCAGTTTTGTTTTTCTTCTTTTTTTAATCACTTGTGAAAGGAGAGCTAATTCTGTTTGGACAAAATTTTACAAGACTGTCAAAAATAAATTTTGTTTCCATGTTGCTTGAAGTAATAGATCTTATTTGGCAGATAGCTTGGGAAGGTGTTTTGGCACCTTGTAACCTTAAATTAATCAACTGTGTGTACACAAACATTAGGTTTCTCACTCTCCTATCAAAGCTCCATTCTCAGACTAGCCAAAGATCTTCCTCAATGTCCCCATTAAAAAGAAAATGTGTATCACTATAGAGTCACGGAAAACATAAGCAGTGGAGAAATGCCCAGGTGATCCTGTTGTGAACTATATCTGGGGTAGGGAGAGCTAATGCCTTTAAAAAGAGGCAGTAAAAGGCTTTTAAAATGCCTTTTAAAAGATCTGAGATTCCTCTGGATCACTGAGGGTACCATGTCTGACTCTACACAGATAGTATTTCTGTTACACAGCTCACTCTAAATCGACATTATGCTCCAGCTCCCCTACCAGCAATAGTTACAGGAGACAGATCAGCCTGGACTGAAAGGTCTGATCTGTGCCCTCTCCCAGGTGGGCCTGCAAGAGAAATTCATAAGCTACCAGCCAGGAATGCTGTTTCTTCTGAGCTTTACCTGAAGGTTGCAACAGCAGGAGAGGAGCACTGACAAGCAGCCACCCCAGCCTTTTTAGGCTGTGCCTCATCAAAGATACATCCCCATGACCATGTGGGAGGAGTGACATTTGCAGAGCCTTCCTCCCCCCTGACCAGGCAGTCAGGAAGTTTCTCTTTATTCCTAGCTTTCCCCCATACCTTCCAAATGGTTTTATATCTGTTTTCTTGACCAAGGTAAGTAGTACTCAGTTAAACACGTGTAGCAAAAAACAGTGAAGTGATCATCCCTAATCTAAGGCTGAACATAAAAGGAAAGCTGAACTCCCACTCCTTCACTGGGATGGGGATTTTTCATACCATGAGAGCACACAGCACAAACACTGCTCTTAGTCTGTTGATCTCACCAAAACAAGCCATTGTCATCAAGAATAAGAATACTGAGCAAAACACCCCTGCCTCCAGAGCAGAAAACGATTCCTGGTGATAGCACTTCACACTCATAGTTCTCCAAGAAAAGCAATGTTTTTCTTTGCATTTAATCAAATATCCTTAGAACTTCATAGCTTTTCACCCAAAGATCTCCAAGCAATTTCCAAGTGTTAATTAAGTCTTGGTTGCTTGTGAAACTGAGAGTGGAATCATTTGTTCTCTGGAACAAAGAAAAAGGGAAATTCACAGTACGTTCTCAGCAGATCAGATTTTCAGTCCATAATTCACTAACTTGAACAATTTTGCATTAATTCACAGGATTTATCACATACCTTTCAGTAGTTGCTTAATTTTCCATTTTACTGACGTTAAGGCCACCTATGCAAGTTTATCTGCCTTTTTCAATGCCTCCCCATTGCCAAATCCATCCCACTGTCGCTCTCCAGAATAAACTACAAAGTCAGCAAGGACTGACACAAAACACTGACCATCCTCTCACCACCACTTCTTTCTTGGGATCCAAAATCTAGCCTTTACCCACATTTAAGACACGCTTACAAGTAAAGGTTTTTGCGTGGACTTTAAATTTTCTCCACTTCCAAGTAGCTGATGGCAATCACACAAAATTTTACTTGCAGATCACAAGTTGAACCCTTCAGTCTCCTTTTCAATAACACATATCTAAAAGCTAGCATTTACAAGCTAGTGCTTACTCTATAAAAACTGCTGTCCTGCACAGTTGGACTTGAATATTCAGGAGACGGAAAGCCTAACCAAGAAAAAGGACTTGGTACCATAAAGTGTCTGTTTCAAAGACAACTATACTTCATGTCTTCTCAGAACTCTAGCTTCCTTTCTGACTTTCATCACATAATAAGGGTCTGCCTCTGTGGTCTTCCCTCACTGTGAGGACCTGTTGAAGTTGTAATCAGATACTTGCTAAATGACCAAACTGGCCTTTGAAGCATGATTTGGAGTATCCTGGTCATTTTGTTTTGCATTCAGTACTATGTTTCTGCTTATCGTGTTTGCTGCAGTGATCCCTGTACTTTTCAACAGCTTTCATCTCAGTGAAATTTCTTCTTTCCTTGCACTCACTGCTTCTGCTCACCCTCTTCAGTATCCTGTGAGGACTAGCGTGGGTTACCAAGATTCACCCAAAATTTTGCTACAATTAAAACAAGTCCAACTACATAAGATACACTTTCTCAGAAACAGCTACCAGTCCTTTGCCAGTTACAAAATCTCCTTGCTAACTTAGCTTTTCCCTTTCTCACCCTTGCTTTCAACCTGAACTTCTCTTAATAGATCCTCCTCTTTCAAAACAGGCCTCGTTCTCTTAAAGGAAAGATTTCTTCACATATTTTCTGCAAATGGAGTTTTTTATTTCGTAATATTTACTCTTCAGAAACAGAGGTTGTTTAGAGTTGCTTCTTCATTTTCCTACAATCAATTGCAGTCACACTCAAATCTCAAAAGGCACCTTCTATGCCCATCATTTCTCAAAAGGCCCATCAACAAGCTAATTTGAGTGTGCTTCTTCAACAAATTAGAACAAGTCTTTATGACACCTTATCTATCTAACACCTTTCCTGAGTGATTACAGCACTTTCTTACTTTAATGAAGGATTTCTAGTTACTTTTCCCCTGAAAACTTTAGGCCATGGGCAGAGATATTCCTAGCACTATCAAAAAGCAAATACCTCTCAACTTGCACTGACAGCTCCTCTGTCATTTCAATGAAACAGTCTGAGGTACATCAGTGATCAGATACCTTTAGAACTGGTCTAGACACAATTTCATTTTCCCCACTGTCATTTTAAAAATAATCTTTCCCATGCACTAACTCACAATTAGTCATTAAAAATGGAGACTGTCTTCACAGTAACACCAGAACAATCTAGTACAGTGCACTTTCCAAACCTCCTTCCCTACCCCAAAACTGCCAGAACTGTAAATTCATCCACTTTAATAGCTTAACCACTATCCCTGTGACATACACAGGAAATATTCTCATGACCAGTGCTTTAACAGCACCTAAACCCCTCATCCCAGCTAAAAGCAAGCATGAAGTGCAACGAAGGGCATGATTTTGGCTGCGTGGCTGCTTGTTCCCCATCCCCTAAATTGCCTAGGTGCTAGAAAATGAAAGAAAACCCTGCCTGGTGCTCAGTTGTGAGTTTCTCACCCTCCCTTCCTCAAAAGAAAAAAAAAAATCACATGGAGTCTGAATTCACTCTGGAATTAACAAAATCCAGGATGTCACTTTCGAAAGTATTGTTGAAGCAAAACCAAACCACCCAGTCACTGGGACAAAGCAACAGAGAGAACTGCACTGTGGAGACCATGAACTTCCTTGCTTCTTGGTACTGAGCTGCTGGAATGTTATATATATGTGTATATATATTGGAATGTTATGTATATGTCATAGATAATCAGAAGGCTACTCCTGCACTCAGAAGAGCAACAGCTTTACCTCCTCTTCTAGAAGGAATGTCTTGTTATGCCTCTTAGGCCCATCAAGCATATTTTCAGATTCAGCTTTGCTGGTTGATCTAAAACAGGAGTCCTAGAAGTAAATTAAAATGCAAATACCTGGTTTTATAATGTACATTAATCCAGAATTAATCCAGGATAAATTAAGAAAGGAATCCAATTCACCATGCTGCGACAGGGAGAGTAGGAGATAAAAATTATTAATGGCACAGCATGGTGAATTCCTTCAATAAAATGTTTGTCTGGAGGATTTAGAGGAGGGGATGAAAGTTTCTGGAGCCTGGGTTAAAGAATTTGGATGGTAGAGTGTGTTAAAGAGAAACCTTGGGTGGTTAACTTAGGTTCTGGAGGATTTAGATGGAAGAAAACCAGAAACTCCTTCATTAGCACCTACAAATGGGCCTCCTGTCTCCAAAAGCACTGCTCTGTCTCAGCTGTCAGCTGCATTTACACCTAAACCCTTATAAACCTTCCCCATTTGCAAAACGCAGTGACAGCACCACAGCAAGTCAGAAAGAGGCACCATGGAAAGAGAACTTAATCCACCAGTCAAGCATGAAGAACAGACCTTTGGCACTGGTGTTCCTCCCCCAACTCTCCCCGCGGTGTGCACACTCCCAGTCCCATAGGAGCGAGCCTGTAATACACATTTCAAGCCGTTCAGTGTTATTTTCCAGACAGTTTTCTCCATGCTGGATCCCTAATGGAAGTCATGCTTGTAAAACAAAATTACTTGTTTGAATCTTTTTCTCCAGGGCTGACTGAGTACACAAAAGTCATCCCTAGGAACAGAAAATTACTCCAACATGTGTGAGTCTCCAGTGTCTGAAGCTGGTTGAGAAGGCAGAGCTATCACTTTGTGTAATAAAAGAATAACATGGCACTTGTGTCAAGAATAGTGGAGTGGGAGAATCCAACAATATTGCCAAAACTGTGCGCTAAAATAAGGGAACACACTGCTTTGTTGTTATGATCTGCTTCTCCTTGCCTGTTTCCAGAGACTAACAGCCACAGCCACTTGCAGTCAGGGGCTGAGGGGTAAAGGAATTACTTTCTGGATACGGAAGTTTGTAAGATCTTTGCCAAAATCCTTTTAGTTAACAGAGACTTATCGTGGACAAAATTAGCTCACAAGAACTTGAAGGCTGCTACTCAGTATTGAATTTTCTCCAACAAGGAACTGAGTACAAACAAGAGCCTTCCCTGTCAAGGTTAAAAAAAGCATGAACTATAATAAATCAATAATGAATATGTACTGAAATTACCTTAGTTTCTCCTTACTGCTTGCCTTTCCTATTGCACATGCCATCTGTTTTTAATCAAACTGTCTCATATTTCCACAAGACATTCCACTACCACTGTAAGAGTAGAAAGAAACTTCTCAAGAGCTCCTTAAAGTCTGAAATTTTTGTGTGCCTCCTTTTGCTTAGCAGCTTTGAGACAATTTCAGAAGTAGGGGAACACCTCTCCTGCAATTTTGCACAGATCAGATTCCAGAAGATGTTAAGTTTAAAGATTTTAGCAGCATCCAGAAAGAGTTGTGACCTGGTCTCTTGTGGAACCGTCACATTCCCTTTGCCTCTTTATGGGGGTGTAGGATGCCTGCTAGTGCCAGCTGCTCCCAACCTTCCAAGCATGTTGATCGCACCCTCGTGTCACCTCCTGAAGTCTTCTTCCTACAGTCTAGGAACATCTCTGAAGCTACATCCTCAAAGCTGTCAAAGTCAGCTTCCAGAGGATCATGGCAGCCATAACAAATCAATGGTTCCTTACAAAGTGTGTGCTACACTTAAAATGAAAATAAATCCATGTTACTTGAACATATATCTGCAAGAATAACAACTATCTGCAGGCAAAATGTCTTCCCCGTACTCCATTTGCTCATGTCTGCAGGACACTCCACTCACTCTTTACCTCACTGCCTCTGCTTAATCTTCCTGGCAGCAAATGACTGCTCTTACAGCCGCTCAGGAGAGGTACCTGAAACTAAACTAGACCTAGCATCCTCTTTCAGATGACCTCTGGGACAACTTCAAAGTGCCATGAGACACCTTGTTGTTAAACAAGACTCAACACTCTCAAATTAACTGGAGAAAAATTGATTCCCTGTGCTACAGTGCATCTGTTGGTGTAAACTCATCTGCATGGTGAGCCACCACAGTAGATAGTTCTCTTCCTAGAAAGATGCAACCCTTGCAGCCAGCAGAGGAACAAACACAATGCAGTGTCCAAGCTCCAAGCTGCATCCCAGAGCCCCACTGCACAACAAACAGCACAGTACAGCTTGCAGCAAGACCCTTCTTGGCAAATTCCCATTCCACAGACCTCCTAAATTAAGTACATTTACACTGATGTATCAGTCCCCCACTTCCATTATTGATCATCATGACTAATCACAGTAATAAGCTTAAAACAAGGAGGGCTTTAAAACACCCAAACATACCTCATGATTTTTTTGGTATTTTCAATTTCAGAACTACTCACATCTCAGCTCCGCTCCTGTCCTAAACATCCTTTAAGGCTCTGCTGCCCAGCCAGCTACTCCTTACCTTCCTTATCACAGCCTTACCAGATTTCTTCCCCACCCCTAATAGCATTTCCACAACGCTTTTATTTTCCAGCTACGGTTTTCAGAAGTGCAGCTCTCAATTAAACTTTTGCTTAATATTAAAGCCCTTTTCAAATATATAATATGAAATTAGTTAAAATCTAACTGGGGAGGAAACAGGATACACTGGTTTAGCAAAGCATTATTCCAGACAAGCAAAAGACACTGAATAAAGGTTTTAAAAAATAACAACCAGAAATTCTTCTATAAACTGAAAAAAANNNTACAAGGATGAGAAATGTTGCACACTGGACAACCTGGGGTTGGATTACAGGCAAAGGAAACCAGGAGCTTGATAACAACATTCCAATCCCAAGTATTTGATTTCTTTCTACTATCATAACACACCATAAGATAACTCGAAAAAGCAATTTTCCACAAATCTATTACTCAGAAGTAAACACTTTGAATAGCCAACTGACAATATTAGAGATTATTAACATTTCCCGCCAACACAAACTCCTCAGAAACTGAGAAATCCTGAAGGACAAGCCTACCTAACTAGGGGGAGAATATCAGGAAGTCTAAACTCATCACCTATTTAAAATACTTTTCAAACAACATTCCTGTAAAATACTGCAAAGCACATGCTTCCAATACAGGCTCCTATCCAGAAAATACTGGTAATGAGAAAACAATTAGATTAAAGACTACTGTTAATTAAGTGTTTAAACTGGTCATCCCACCTCCTGTGACCTGTATCAAAACCCCTTCTTAAAAGCCCAGGAGGTAATTCAAATAGATATTATGTCCGATTTGCTATGTTACAATACTTATGTTTTAAGCAATATTAATATCTCAGTAACTACAGGCAATGAATCTGATCTTTACTGCAGCTTCCACAACAGATTAATGACTTGGATTCAGTTAACACACACAAGCTTAAAACTTCCACTGCTTCAAAGCAGAAACTTGAGAAGGACATGCAGCCTCCTGATCTCCTCATAGCACTGATATCAGCACCAAGAGGACAGGACTTCCTCAGAGGAAGGCACTGCTGGACAGCACTGGCCTAAGACGTTGATCTGTATTGCCCAGCAGCCAAGAGCTCTGATGTTTCCCACGTGAAAAAACTCAGGTGGGTCTCTGCTCCTGAGGGCTAGGAATGTGATGGAAAGGGATGCTGAACTGACGTATTCTGCTCTAAGTGATTGCTGATTGCAGTCCAGGCTTGCTCTCCAAGGCTGGGCCCAGTGGGGATGTTCTAGGTCTCAGCCATAGTTTACTTGTGGTTTTGCACCTGCACATTGCTTGATTGTCTATGAACTAATGAACTCTGTAGTATCTCATTCACCAAGTACCTTGCCACAGTTAATAGCAAGTAAGCTTCTTTGAGAATGGTTGGAAAGAAGAGAGGTTGGCAGAGACTTGTCACATGGGTTATTTCCCAAATTGCTCAAAAAGGGGAGAAGAGAAGGAAAGCTCCTTGTATTTTCTTCTAATTCCCTAAATGGAAAGGTACCTTCGTGTCATCTTGACACGTTCATTTTAAGAACTCATACTCAATTGTCATGTCAGCAACACCTCTGAGCAGAAACTTTGATTAGCTAAAATGGAAACAAAGATCTGATTGTGGAAATATTCCTTTTTTCATAGAGAGTAAGAGACACTTCAACAAAGTATAGATTGGCTTGCCACTCTCAAAAGCACTATACCAATACAACTGTTCCCACAAAACAACCTCAGAACATCTGCATCTTTGTAGTAGTGAAGCAATGAGTTTGACACACCCGGCCAAGTCTCCCACAGTGAACAAGTTTCCTCTCCATCAACACTGCAAACTGCTACTTTGCAGATCAGAACAGTCAGCTTCCGCAGATAAGGCAGCTCCTTCCTGGAAATGGAAGACAGAACTGCCTTATCTCAGGAAAGGGAAGATAAAAGGTCACTCTTCACTCAGTGGCAAAGTTCTCACCTTGAAAGCTTTGCACCTTGATTGACATGGAATAACCAAGGTCATGGAACTTCTAATCAGATGCCTGCATAATTACTAAATCGTTATTAATTACATCAGCCAAGACCTCAGAGGAAAGGCAAAGCAAACAAAGAAGCCAATGAAGCCTCCTCTGTTGTTGGAGAAAATTGGTAATTAAAAGTCATGAGTGCACCAAAGAGTGTGGGAACAGCATCACAGTCACTGCTCAGTACTCAGCAGTGACTTGCATACAAAGCAGCAAGCTTGTCTCCCTAGGGAAATTACAGGGTACTGTGTTAGACAGAAGCGACGAGAGAAAAATAGGGGAAAATAGAGACAGAGAAACTCCTGTATTATCAACAGCTTCATTTAACCCACAGAGAGGGACAGCACTGCCAACCATGCCCAAGTGCAAGAGGTGCTTTCCACATGTTTATGGCAGCTCTAGAAAGCCTTCAATCATGAAGTGTTCCCCTACTTTAGAGAGTACAAATGAAGGAGACCTTGTGTTCAACCTAATCCAGCCCACACACAACCCTTGCCCAAACAACGACTGTTTCACTGGAAATCCTTTATTTCCCTCAATAACCTGAGCTCAGCCTTAATGACTGCTCTTTCTCCAGAGGCTGCCCTTCAAAGTACCACTATCAAAAACCAAAGAACTTCAAAAAAAACCTTCCAAAACTCAAAAACAGACAGAACATCATGACCCTGCTCACACCATAATAAATTAAACTAGATAGTCATGGGACCTGCTGAAACCAAAGCATGTGCTTTTACTAATTAGACTCTGAGAAGATAAATACTGATCTGTTTCCTTCCCAATGATACTACACACCATCTCAGAGCACTGAGGTGCCAAAGATGGAAAAACTGGATGGAAAAAGGCACCATGTTATCTACCATCATTTGCAAGCAAACACAAGAATCTCTCTGATCTGCTATATAGGCAGTCATATTATAGATCCAATCCTAAAGATGACCATATGCAAGAGGTGCAAAGTCTGGACCAAATCCTTGAAGAGAAGGGCTTGGATGGATTATGACACTGTGGCAAGAAACCCAGTCTCATGCACTCAGCCCTTCCAACACACAAAAAGGGAAGTGTCAAACACCAGAAGCCCAAAGAGAACAGTTTGTACTTTGCAGAGATCAGAACAAAGAGACATTTTCTACTTGACTGCTTCAAGTACAATGACTCAAAAAGACATATCTTCAAGATACTCTAAATAACAAAGCCTCACCTTTAATACATGAGCAAGAAGGAATAAGGGATAAGTGCAGCAGAAGCAGTAATGCAATTTGTGGAAGTCTGCCACTGAATAAAAAATTAATAACCAACAATCTCTGGCTAACTGTAGCCATTTCATTATGCTTAACTTTGACAGACTCTAATCTAATAAACTTGTATTGAAGTGCCTCTGGTCCTTTTTCATCCCTTTTCTGAACTTCCATTGCTTATCAACACAATGCCCTTTCACTGCTGCAACCTAATCACAGCACTCTGTTTTGTAATGTTGAATGCCAAGCATCCGATCCGCCAGGATAGCACTTTACCTGTTGAAGATATCGCCTGACACCTTCTGCAGATACTGAAGTGCATCTGCCACCTGCTGCACAGCCTCCTCCCTGCGAAGGTCTGGCTGGATCAGGGGCACCGAGTATGTCTGCCCTTCCAAAAAGTGCTTCTGGGCTACTGTGGCCATTGTACCTAAGGGAAAGAACAAATAGGCCATTACAGTAAACACACTGCTGTTTTATCACGGCAGTTACTCAGGGACTTCCACTTTCTGCTCCACTAATTATTTTAGGAAAGCATTTGCAACAGAATTGGTGAGTTGAGGAGAAAGACACAAGTAGTAAGGCTGACATACTGGATTTTTAATATATTCAAGGCAGATACAGTGAGATGGGAATCTCTTGCCTATCTGAATGTTCTTGGAAACCGTAATTTTATTTTAGCATACTACTTAACAAATCTCTGCTCAGTACTGTGCTGAAAACAAAGACCAGAGTTAAAAGCAAAGTCAGTTCAGAGTGGCAACAAGACTCGTCAGAAATCACCCAGACCTGTCCTCTCTTTCCTCATATTCCATGTGGATATATTTCAGGTCATCCAACCCTATTAGCAAAAGGCAGTATTTCATCTTACACTTCTGCTCCAAGAAACACACCATCAGGACCTTCCAAGAACAGATGCCATGGAATTACAAGGCATGCATAGGCACACACTCCCTTGCTCCAAGTAGGATAATGAGAATTCTTCCATTCTGAGACTCCCAGGAGCTATTTGTTTCTTCTGGTGACTAGACGTTTCCTTTGTAACTATCTTGAAAGAAGCCCCTTTATTTTAGAATCCTTTTACATCTCAAGCCTAACCAGTAACTGAAATGTTTCAGTTGAGTGCAACATACACACCAGAGTTGTATGCACACTTCTGGATGCAGCTGGGCCAGTACCATTGCTCTATAGCTCAGCCAGGAGAAGGTCACACATCACTCATGTTTCCATCCTGGAGCCTTTCCTCCATGAGCCTTGCTCACCTCTCCTGCAGCAATTCACAAAAAGTCTGCCTCCTATGTCTTTACTTACAAAAATAACAAAAAAGTTCCTGGGACATGGAAGAACATAAAATGAAAAAAAATCCATTTCTCTGAACACATTAGAACTTGCAAACTCACAAATACACTACTGTTAGGACATTCTGAAGAATGAACAGAATAGAGTATCCATACACTTTTCTAACCCAAACTCTACTGCTAGATCTACACAACACCCTTCAAACATGTTTTCTCAAAGTCTCTTCTCATTCAGGCTATAAAAACCACAGTTTACAGGTGCTCATTACAGGGTTTCATCACACAGAGCTCTGTACATCTCTATAAGAAAATATTCATTAATCTGAGGAGAAGCATAACAAAGGAGGACAAAAAACCAAGGTATCAGAAATAGACAGGGATATCTCAGGATGCACCACATTCCCTCTGTGGCACTTGGAGGTCTGCAGGAGACAGTTCAGAGAGCACTGCTGTGTGCAACATGCATTCCTGGCTCTGTAACAGTGCAGGCTGAGAACAACATAAAAACACAGCCCATACTGGAGAAATCCACAAAATGGGAGCCTGAAGAAATAGTCACAACATAAAACAACAGTTTATTACATGAAAATTAGAGGGGTCTTCACACATTCCTTCAATTCCCTATCTTGCTTCATGAAACAAAGAGATAACAGATTAGACTTGCATGCTGCTACTTCTGTACATTTAAGAAATTCCATCCACCCTCTCAAAATTTGCCCTTTAAGATGATACCACAGTAGGGTAGAAAAAGCTTTCTGTAAATGTGATATGGCTGTTATTTAAGGGTATTCTTTTGGGATATGGGGTTTGCTGGGTTGTTTTGGGGTTTTTTTGGTGGGAGCGTTTTGTAATGAATCATATGAGATATAAGGACACATAGAAGCCTTTCCACAGTTAACAAATTTGCAAGATGAAGCCCAGCCATTAGAGAGTTGGCTCTGCTGCCAGTCTAGGAAGCCTAGACCTATTCTGTTTCATTTCATGCATCACTGGCAGCCAGACTCTGTATCTGCACTCTTTAGCAGCAATGTTTGCACACTGATTAGTCTTCTTGACTGGGCCTACTCAGCAGATATGAAATTATTATTTAAAGCTGTAAAGCATACAAGTTAATCTGAGAGGAGTACTAATTTTGAGACAGCAGTTTTTGATCTGCTGACCACAGTCAAGCTTCAAATACTTTTCTTTTCAAATCTACTATTTGACTCACCACGAAACAAAGCGACCAGATAACACAGGAAGGATGTGGTTATGAGTTACTCTGGCCCCAGCAGCAAAAGGAGTTTATAATCCTCCCTGCCACTGGTCACAACTCTGCTGTTGCATCAGTGCTGCTGATGTTTGAGATGCCTATTTTTAACTCAAATCAGTTCAATGACCCAATTTACTGCAGCCAGATAAACAGCTGTAAGTGTCCAGTCATGAAGCATAGTGGGAAGCAGGGGCAAGAAGCAAACTTCTGAAACTTGTTCCAGTATCAAAACCATTCCTGTTTAAAGGTAATCCTGAGAAAGCCAAGCTTTTCACCTCTTGAGGCCAGATGAGATTATTGTTGGGGTTTAGGTTTTCTTTCCTTTTGTTCNCTGTCTGAGAGTTTTCTCTCGGGGGGGGTGGGACGGGACAGTCACAAGCTACAGACTGTCCTTCAGTACCCACTGCTCCCTTGCAAAGAGAGGAGCACCTAGTACTGGGCAAAGCAGGAAAATCACTGAGTGCTCCTGCTCACACTGTCACAGTTTGTCTGTTGGTAAACTTCACCTTCACAGGTTCTCAAATGAAGGCTCTCAAATGAGCTTCAGATTCTCACCTTTCCTAAAAAAACCACAGTGGAGAAATACAGCAGACTCTGGATACTGCTGCCAGAGACAGATACAAGAGACAATTCTTTCTGTGCAAGAGAACAAGTTGGAGATCTATAGCAACAAAGAGGGAAAACAGCAACAACTAAATTACTAGACTTGGGCAAAATCCCATGCTACAGCTGCTATTTGTAACCTCTTAGGACCAATCTAATTGGAGAAATAAGCCAGTTTTACAAACAATTTGAGTAAGGGCCTCACCATGTGCTTAGAATAAAAGGAGAATTGCTCCACATAACAGAGAGAGACTGCAGGAATAAGTAACACTTTAAAAGGGAAAATTCAAAATATTACCAGGAGAAGCCAGGAAGGAAAGCAAAGACTGAACATCACTCAGACTGACTCTTCCTTTATCTCGAACTCCAGTGTACTGAGGAGGAAGCAGCACATTTTCTTGGCATACTCCACTACCAGAATTAGTACATAAAAAAATAAGAAAAGTGACTACTGCTTGTTAAATTATGCCTTCTACCCTATCCAATGGGTGCCAAGCCTTCATGTAACATAAACAGCAAAGGTACAAATAAACTGCTTGTAACTTACATCTGGAAGGGACTTCCAGCAAAGCAACAAATTGGTTCCAGTATCACTCCAGAACCTTACAGAGGGAGCTGGTGTGTTTCCACAGGAAGTACAGCATGCTGGAATTCCGACAGCTGACATGAAATACTCTGATGCTACAGTGAGAAATGGACACACATGGCCAAAGCAAGTATGAGTCACAAAAATAGACATCAGATCACACAAGAGATTTAATCATTAGTGGTGTGATCACCAATGGGCAACACAAAGCAGAAGAAACAGCAATATAGAGCTTTTTTTTTTTGTGATCAAAGAGGCTCTGGAAAAGAGCTGCAGCATCTTGGGGCTCCAGCCATTCTTTATTCAATTATTTTTTTCTATGTCAACTTTCATGATCAAGACAAATATGCTCTGGTGTTATATAATAACCTCATTTACCTTATTAAAGTGAAAACAAAGAGAAAAAGGTTGTTTCCTCACTGCACCAGCTGCTTCCAAGTGCTAAGTCCTGATTCAGAAGTTCTGACTAGAGCTACTGACTGCTCAGATTTGCACTTCTGCCTTAAGCTGTCTGTGCTTTTCACCTCAGGCAAGTTGATCCAAAGCTCCCCAGGGCTGGTGGCTGTCCCTCCATGCTCAGAGCTGTTCTCTCCCTCTCAGTTCCTGCACTCACACTGGCAAGAGCTGAGAGAAACAGCAGGAGTGGGAAACAGAATCAGCCTCCACCAGTCTCACCTTTCTGAAAGATGTAAACCAGGACCGACACAGGCTGAGCATTCCAGGGTTTTCAGGCATTTGGAACCAACAACTGGGCTTACTGTTCACTCACCACAGCCAAGTCTAATACTCTAGAGGATACATGGAGCTTTTCTGCCCCTGGAAAAGGAAATATACAAGTCACTGCTCTGGATAGGTAGAGAAACACCTGCTTTGCTCACCTATCTCCAGAAGTATAAAACTTTCTTATGTTAAGGCAAGCCCAAAAGAACTTGTTACAGAGCAAACAGAGTTCCCCAAGTTCTTTAGAAAATACTGCTCTATGGAGGATTGACCCCTGGGATGATTATCTAAAAATAAAAAAACTCCACAACCTTAAAATATACTAGTTTTTCAAGGAAACATAAAGGCAATATAAAAAAAATAGCTTGGCTGCCCTCAACACAGGCAGAATGTACAGCTATATACAAGCACTTACCAGACATGTAGTTTGCTGTGAAAATAAAGGGAGAATAAGGCAAGCCATCAACAATACCCGCTTCCTTAACATGTTTCAAGAAACGAAAAAGAGCAGGCTCAGGGGAGAAGAGGGATTAAACACTTTGGAAAAAAAATCAGTGTTTCTACTTCAAAGCTACAAGGTATAAATTGCTGCTTTAGCAATTACTGTGCTACTGCTTCTGTCATTGCACTGGAAAGGCAGCAAGAGCTAGAGGTATTTAATTCCCATAGGCAGTAACATCTCCACAAAGAAGTGACAGGCTGTCTCTAACCCTATGTCCCTCTTTTGTAGGATCCTAATAAAAGATCAACGACTTGTAGCCACCTGTGAGGACATAGGGATCAGCAATATGCAATAAAACATGTCTGCATATCCCTCACCACATAGCACCACCCCACTACCACCAGTATGGTTCCAAAGTGGGAACAGACCAAGCTTAAATGAACTACAGGTTAAGATTACACACACTCAAAAGATGGAGTAGTCAGGCTCTGGGCATAGCCTATCAAAACGTCCTGTCTCCTCTGACAGAGGAAAGTCACATCCGTAACATGGTCAACCATGAGAAGTCATCCCAAATTCTTCCCTGAGAGTAATTTCGTACATGTACTATTTTCTACCATGTTTACCTGGACAAACATTTTCCCATGGTCAAATCTGCTGGCATATTTAAGTCATACTTTGACTGGTTTGGAGTTTTGGAGATTGCCTAGAGGCTATCCCAAAAATATAACAGAATTAAATCCTCCAAGGAAAAAATAAGAATAATATAAAAAGTTAATTATATCACTGTGCCCTCCACAGATAAAGCTCACTCCTATGAGTTTACCAGCTGCAAAAACAGAGAACTGTATTTTAAAAAGAGACTTAAAAAGCTAGAAAAGCAAAACATGTCATTGCATAGGTTCCTCCTGTTCAGGGGCAGGATAAGTCAGTGTGTGAACACTCACACAGATGTAGACACTGAAACAAAAGCTAGAAATTGCTCAAATGCAGCATAGAAGCCTACATACAAGTCCTATTATTATGCAACAAACATTCTGCCCTGTGCTGACATTCACAGGAGGGGATGAAATTAAGTCCTCCAGCGGAGCACACAAGAGGTAACTATCCTGGACAGGAGAGCAGGATGCGTTTCCAGCAGTGAGATGAGAGGTTCACCACAGTCCCTGCGCTAATCCAACTTTACCCTTTTTTTGGGGAAGCAAGATGCGGGCAGGAGAGAAGCACTTTGGTAAGTTAAGAGGATGAGAAGTCTATTTATATTTTTTAATTAACCATCTTCTACAGTGTTATTAAGCAGCAATCAAAGATGCAGATGCTACTGATTTGATTGGCAAGAAGTACACTGTGCTGAATATTAAGGAACTCTGCTGCTATAAATAGGCCTAATCACCATCTGAAGGCTGGAAGGCAGTGATCAAAGAAAGCATTAATAAGACCCTAATTAGGCCCCGTAGCAGGCTGTACTCCACCAGGGTGCTCATGTTACTAGATGCCTCTTATAGCAGCACCCTCAAACTCCATTGTAGATGTTACTGCTTTGGTCTCAAGCCCTCTAGTAGCTATTTTACACAAGAGTGGGGTTTCTCCATCTTTGGAGTGCTTGGTGTCTGCTGGGATTTTGCCTCCCAGAGCTATTTCTGGAACTAAAAGATTCTCCATTCCAGCTGTCCCACCCTGCCCACTCTTGAGGAGTGAATTAAACTGAGGAGCTGGAGTTCCTCAGACACAGAAACTGGCAACAGGAGCAGGAAAGTGAAAAGCTTGAGAAGCCATCATTCTCTCACAGAAGCAGGAGTACACCATGGCCCCATCTACATCACAAAGTTACTTTAGTCACAGCTGTAAAAGCCATTTCTGCTCCTCTCCTCCAGCTTTAGAGGATACTTACTCAACCTCAATCTTTCACCCTATCCTTATGGTATAGCATTACTTCAGAAGAACACCAGCAATTAAAAGTCTGTGTAGAAAATGCATCCTACAGGGCACCTTCTGCTCCCACAACTGCTCACTGATACGGGACTACCTGAACAGCCAAAACCTTTTCAAAAGGAGTCAGCCTCACATCACACCATGGTCCTCCAGAAGCAGAAGAGCACTCAGGAGGAGCCTGACAGTCAGGAGGACTACTTGAAGAAAAACACTGGCCTGTCCAAAATCTTCTTCTGAAAGTGTGAGCTCAGCATTTAAGGCACCTCCTTCTCAAGAAGCTGTTAAAAACACCTTTGGCTCAGACACTGCTTCGAAAGAAACAGTAGCTGTGGCAGCTACTATAGGTGAAATCTGGAGACTCCCCCTTACCCTAAAAACTACTCAGAGCCACTTAGACTTGTTGGTTTGTCACACACTGCCATATTACACTTAGGCTTAAGAGAAAGAATCAAAATTTGAAATTTCAGTGCCCAGCTTTACAATAGCATATGGCAATTTCTTGGCAAATTGCAAAATACCTGACATTTAAAGATGGATTAGATACAACAAATTATGTTGACTCTCCAGAAGAGAGATTATTAAATTATTATTTTTTAAAAAGAGAATCTGAAAAGTAGAGACTTAAAAGAATTCTTAAAATAATTTAGAGGTGCACTTCAATCCTGCCAGGTCCATAAGCTAAGACCCCCTCTAAGCCACTACTGTCTTTCCCCTCAATATAGAGTTTGTTTTGTGAAGCACAGGCAGCCTCCCTCACTGCATCACCTTGCTGAGAAAGCCCTGTCCTCTACACACAGACTGAAATTCATTCCCTCCAGCTGGATACATAAGGCTCATTTTGACAGACAGATGTTGATATCTGAAGTTAATCAGATAATCCCCTCTGTGACCACCGCCTTTGGCTCTCATCATGTAATGGAGACAATCAGATGCTGTAATGAACGATTGATCTGATTCCAGGGCAGCATATACAACTGACCACAAACACTCTGCTAATTGCCTGCCTTCCCTTCCTGTCACTATTTGTTACAAAAAAAGCCTAAACAAATAGCTTAGCTACACCTACACCAGACAGACATCATAACTAAGGTTGAGAATCCCATCCCAAACGTCCAGACACAGCTCTTTCTTCAATTTCCTTAATGGGGGCACTTAGGTTTTGTATGCCTGAGATACACAGAAGCCACTGCCCATGCAAAGTCCTCTAGAGAGCCATTTCTCTGCAGTAAATTCTCTTAAGCAATGGAATTCCAAAACCAGGCTAACCAGAATGCTGCTGTAGAGCATCCTGCAGAACAACTGGAGCTTCTCATTCTCACTATCAGGCCACAGCAATACTTACTTCCAGAAACACACCACTAAAAAAAAAAAAAAAANCTTTAATTTTTCTCATGCAAAATCAGCTTCACCCTCCTGCAGATGGCCCTTAGCTGCAGACCTAACTACTGCTACAAGCCCTAAGTGGCAACGTCCCGTTTTTCACCTCCACAATCAGTACCCTCTGCCCCAATGTTCTGGAGTTTTACAGCCCCCAGGCTCCATGTGCAGTATTACAACAAATCCTTAGACATTCAGTTAAGGAAACAACCAAATCAAACCAGCAACCACATCAGTTCCTGCCTGTACAGTCAAAAGCAAAGGCAATGCTTGCATTTCTAGAAGATGACAGGAGGGGAACTCACTAAATAAGGAATGTCCTGAAATCTGTTCACATTTGCTAGAAGGAATATCCCTACAGAGTGGCCTGATTGACAGGAGCTGATGAAAAGCTGGGTCAAAAAAATGACACCTGGATGGACTATTTTCTGGGAAAGGTTATCTTGTGAAGGGGTCTAAGCAGAGCTGATTAGCTATAGAAATTGCTTTTCTGAGTGATAAAAATCATTCCTTTCAATCTCTTACACCACAGCCATGGGAAACAACAATTTCAGACATAATCCTCTTCCTCCTCTGCACATTACCTTTAATCTAAAAAAATGCTATAAAAAAAATCTACCTTGCTTTCAGGATTATCTCAATACTATTTTTCCCCAGCTCTCAATTTCTACCCTTCCCTTCCACTCCCTAAGCTGAGCTTGAAGTGACTACAGTTTCCTGGTATTATTACCCAGAAGCCAGATTGCAGAGTACTTCCCAGGAATTATCTGCTTTCAGTTTTCTGGCCCATGAACTCCTGAGCTGAGAGAGGAAAACAGCACTTTTTATCTGAAGGAATGAAGACTTAAAACTCAGTCTAAATATCCGGAGTGATAGAAGAAGGACAGATGCTAAAAATAGCAGCCTGTGCTGCTCTGGGAGTGCCTCAGGCACTCTTCTGCCTCAGGGCTCTGGAGGTGTGGCTTTTTTCCCCCCATGCAAAACATCCCAGGAATACCAGAGATATATCAGGCTGCCTCTATATGCCAGCTTTAGTACTCAGACAAGACAAACATAATGAAATACCAGGAGAACTTATCGGCCAACCTTCCTAAAATAAAGTCTAAGCAACGGACAGTTGACTGGAGCACCTCTGATTCCCAGAAAACTGTCATGCAGAAAAGCCTCTACAAGGACATGCCAAAGCCACTATGCTTCCAGGCCTTGCCTCTGGCAAGGGCAGCACTCTGCTCCGCTTCCCTTCACTATTCCAGGAAGGCTCTGTATTTCAGGGGACTGCCAAGGAATGGGAGCAGTTTTAGCTTCTACCATATCTAGTCCAGTACAGGTCAGTCCAGTCTGCAAATCACAGCCAGCAACACCCACCACGCAACCTCCATGAAATAAAGAGGTCATTCCAGGCAAACTCCCAGCTGACATTTGCCTCAGTTACGTGAAATGCCACAACCACAGTCAGCACTATCCCACACTCCCTGTTGGAAGCTGCACTGTGACTTGCACAGAGTCAAGAAATAGCCTCCTCTGCAGAGGGATAAAGAGCCTCCTCTTTGGAAGGAGGTCTTGGGGAAAATCCAGGTGCTAATCAACCATTCGATATCAGAACCGCATTTAACAACAAAACAAAACAAACAAACAAACCAACAAAAACCAAACAACCCCCCCGAAAAACAACAAACAAACAAACAAAAAAAACAAACACACACAAAACACAAAAAAAACAAAAACCAACCAAACAAACAAAACCACACAAAAAACCCCAAACCAAACCAAAACCAAACAAACCAAAAACCCAAATCCAAAACAAAAAAGAAACCCACAAAAATCTCACAAACACACAAATGAACAGAAAGGAGGGGGAAAAGCTTATCACAGGATTTCCTGTTGATTATTAAAATAAATACTATCAATGACCATCACTGCTGGATGTGGATTCACAACATTCCCTACATCCATCAGCATCCTTTCTTCATGTGCACAGCTAGATCTAGGAGCCCTGTGGTCTTCTTACTGCTGGTCAACTCATTCTTTATTTTGAACATACAGAAAGATTATTCCAGTAACTGCAATTATCACATCAGCATTTGGTTCACTTACAAAAACGGACAATATGGTTTTATTTGACAAATCATTACAACCAGCACACTACAGGCCGGGGAGTGTACCTGGAACAGTACAAAACACCCAAACCCCATCACAAGCCATTAGCTGACTTTCTGAGGAAAAACCACATAACCTCCACAACACAGAGTCCCGTGTCTCTCTCAGGCACCTCCTCTTTTTTCGTTCCTCCCTTCAGGCTGCAGCATCTCCTGTCTGTCCCTACAGGGTATCTGATCTACACTGAGAAGAGACATTGCCCTTGCGATTCCCTGAAACACTGTGTGGAGCTCAGGAGTCCTGTATGTAACCCCCAACTGGAGGTTTCCACTCTCCGTGCCTGCCTGGCAGATTTCCCAACCTATGTCACGGCTCAGCACCGAAGCACCACACAACAGCCACAGAATGGCTCAGGTTGGAAGGGACCTCAGTGTGTCATCTGGTTCCAGCAGAGTCATCCCAGAGCACCTGGCACAGGATTGCACCCAAATAGTCCTTGAATATCCAGTGAAGACTCCACAACCTGTCTGGAAAATCTTATTTTGAGGCTGAACAGACCCAGCTCCCGCAGCCTGCCCTCATAAGAGACATGCTCCAATCCCTTAATCAACTTTGTCGCTCTCTTCAGGAGCTCCATGTGTCACATGCCCTGAAGAGCCCGGAACTGGGCATAGCACTCCAGGTGTGGCCTCACCAACACTGGGCAGAGGGGCAGGCTCACCTCCCTCGACCTGCAGGCAATGCTCTTCCTAACGCAGCCAGGATAAGATGGGTAACAAACCAATTTCCAACCCTGCTATCCCTCCCTAACAGGCGCTGCTGAGCTCTCCTGCCCAACAGCTGGCGGCATTCCCGACGGGCATCACCTGTGGCCCCCAGACGAGACAGGCCGCACTCCCGGTACAGCAACCCCGCGGAGACCCCCCTTGGGCCCGGCGGGAGGACACCCACCGGAGCCGCGGCTGCTCCCGGAGCCGTTCGGGCTATTCCCGGAGTTGCTCCCGGAGCCGTTCCCTGGCCCCGTTCCCCGGCCCCGCCCGGGTCGCCGCAGCCCGCCCCGGAGCTCTGTGCGGCTCGGGTTCGGGTTCGGGTTCGGGCTCGGGCTCCCAGCACGTGCTCCCTGCCGCGCCGCGCGTCCCTCACCTGCCGCCCGTGGTCACGCCCCCACGCCCAGCTCCGCTTCCTCCCTCTCTTGCGCGTCACTTCCGCCGGGGCGCCCCCGGGAGGCCGCGGTGCCACAGGAAGTGGCAGAATGGCGGAATGTCCTGGGCTGAGAGGGAAGCCCAGGGACCACCGAGCGCAGCTCCTGGCCCTGCGCAGCACAGCCCAACAGTCACTCCGTGTACCCCGGAGCAATGTCCAAACGCTGGTGTCCAAAGCTCTGGCAGGCTGGTGCTGTGGTCCAGAGGCCCGGGGAGCTGTTCCAGTGCCCAGCCACCCTCTGGGTAAAGAACCTTCTCCTGAGACCCAACCTTTATAAACCTCCCCTGGCACAGCTTCAGGCCATTCCCTCGGGTCCTGTCACTGTCAACACAGGGAGGAGATGAGTGCCTGCCCCTCCTCTTCTCCTCTCAGGAAAGCTGAATATCAGTATGAGGTCTCCGCTCAGTCTCCTCCACGCTGAATACACCAAGTGCTCTCAGCTGCTCCCCACAGGTTTTCACTCCAGACCCGTCACCATCCTCGTGGCCCTCCTTTGGACACTCTAAACCTTGCTGCTTCTTTGCTTCCACGTTGTCTGGTACAGAGCATGGCAAGCAAAAGGAAGAATCTCTGACTCATACTTTTCTCCACTGCTCATGTCCAGAGTTGGGCAATTTAAGAGCTGACTTAACAAATACAGAATTCTTAAGAATGTTGCACTAGTTTGTTATCATGTTTTCATGCTTCCTGTTGTGCACACATTCCAGCAACCAAGGTCTCTCAGCACAAATACTCATGAAAAATGAGTGAGCACATCTGTAAACATTAAACCCACACTTTAAAGGGCTATGTGCTGCACATGACAGAGGTATTTGAATGCTTTCCCACTTCAGGATCAGAAACAATTTCTCAAAATAATTTCTCAGAACTTATGTAAATAGTTACAACTTCACACCATTTGAATAGCAAATACCAGCTTTTGGATGCAACAGGGAACACTTGTGATTGATATGTAGCATTAAACGTGGTGCACAGGGGAGAGAAATGAGGCAAGCCTCTTCAAACAGGGAATGAACTTGAAGACATCAGCACCCACTCATGCATATGCAGCTCAGGGGAAAAGGATAAATTCATTACATAAATTACCTGTTGCGGACTGTTTGCTCAGTTCCACTCCTTTGCAGTGGGAAGCGCAGACTGAAGTGGGGGAGTGATGTTGGACCCAGTGGAGTTGCAAAGGAGAGCAGGAGCCAGCAGCAGCAGCAGCATCTTCTCTGTTTCAGAGCCCACAGGAGGTGCAGTTCTTGCCCTTGTGATGTTTTAACGATGGGCCTGATAACACCCATAAGTATGGAAAGCATAAGGACACAAGGCCCTGAGCACTAAGGACCAGGGTAGGAGCTACTGAAACTCTCTATGAGGAATGGAAAATCCTGCCAAAAACTCAAAGCAGATAAAAAAATCAGATCTATCTGAGTCTGAGCAAGGAGCATGTGTGTGGGTGTCAGGACCTGTCAAAAATAAAATGGGGAAGTGTATATAAGAAGCAACAATCCAATCTATTCTGATCCCTTTTTATTTTTATGCTGCTGATGGAAAGCCCTCCAAATGTTTTTTGCTGCTTGGTGAAATCCAGTTCAAACCATTTACAAAATTCAAGAGAAAGCAAGAGGTGATGGCCGGCTGATGCAGTCCCTTCCCATGTCCCCCTCCCAGCCTGAGGAAGAGGAGCCAGCAGGTTTGCAAAATCCATCATTAGAGGACAAAATAAGCACTAACACAGAGAAAGAAAAGGAATAGTGGATCTCAGGCTGGGTGGGCAGAGCAGCAGGGATACAGCAACTCCTAGGTGAGAAGCAATAGCAGGGTGTCACGATCCGCTTAATACTAGCGGGGGTCGTGATGGTTTGTTTTTCGGATCTCAAAAGTGCAAACAAATCAGGAGGATATCAGTTTAAATCAAAACAATGCACCTTTATTGAGTGCCCACAACAATGCGATAGGGTAGAGAGAGAGAGAGAGAGAGAGAGAGAGAGAGAGAGAGAGAGAGAAATAAAAGGTTGAGAGAAAAAGAGGAATAGCTACCAGTGGGTGATGAAATCCTCACGGTCTTCTGCCAATAGATCCGTCTTCTTCCCTGGGGTGATCACAAATTCGCTGACCTTAGAGGGTCCTTTTATAGTCCTTTTCAGAAGCAGAGGCACCTGGCCAGGAGGTGGGGAGAGTTTATAGCCATTGTTCTGTTGCTTTATATCAACAGCAGGTGAGAATGGGTACAGGACATTCCTTCTCGGCAGCAAAACTGCGTCCTGTAATCATGGTGGTCTGCACCGGGGTTTTGGTCCAGTGGACACAATTCTTGGCAGACATTCACCTCTGGCAGCGGGCATATCTGCAAACAATGCTTGGCAGACATCCCAGGGCACACCTGCAGCAATGTTTTGTAGACATCATCTCACCTCAAGCAGGCCAGAGCCAGGGGGTCTCAGTCTCTGTCAGCCAGGGCCGAACCAGGGTCTCAGTCTCTGTCCTGGGCAATGGTCGTGAGACAGATTATTTTTTGGACCGTCCCTCACACAGGATAACACTGGACTGGATAAAGCACTAGGAAGACTCTGGTAGTGAGTGAGAGGCTGTAAATGTGAACTCCTGGGTAATGTTGTCATATATCAAACTTCTTTCCTGTGCAGACAAGATCTGTCTAACCAGGCACAAGTACGTGTGGACAACAGCACAGAAAGAGTCTAGAGGCAAATCAGGAGAGCAGCTGCTTGACAGTGTTTAATTCAACTGCAAAGGCACCAGTTTCCAGACAGCTGCATGGCTTGGCTCATGGAACTGCTTGGTGGAGATGGAGAAACATCATTCCCAGCCAGTGGAATACTGGACACGGTTTCTTCTCTCTCCAGAAAAATGTTTGCTGGATACATTTCATAACCTTTCACTGGCTATTTTTGATGGTCGTGAGGACAGGGCCCTTTTAGTTCAGCAAGGGCTACTCTCAGGGAGCCAACTGGCACCTGTGACCACCAAGCTCACCCTGTGCTGCCTTGCACTGGCAAGGTCCAGCCAACAAAAAGTCACACACAGTATCTTTCTCTTCCAACAAAAGAAGCACTACTGTCTACAGTCTTCTTTCTGTTAGCTTTTCCATCACTACAATATTCAAAGGCTTCCACCCTGTCCAGAACTCTTGCATAAAAGCATTTTTTTCCTGTAGGCTAGACCTATTACAATTATCTATACACAAACGGATCACTCATTTATTGTTGTGTCACAACCACAAATTAGTGGGCAGCAGCCAACCCTTTTAGATTCACATTGTATTTGAACTCATTCTCACATTTCTGAAGCTGCATTTTCCCACCAGAGTGCATTTTCTGAAGTAAAAAAAAAAAAAAAAAGGCAAACCAAAACACTCAACCTTCAAAACATTAAATTAACTTGCTCTTTCTTTTGTTATCTTTTACTGAGCAAAGGCACCTTGGGCAGGCAATTAGTGCCTGACTTTTCCTGCTATAAAAAGGGAAACAATAGTATTTTTCCATCTTTGATATTTTTATTATGGAAAATGTTGCTGCTTAATATTTATTATAATGTTTTATACCAAAATTTAATAACATAAAACTATGAACCTGAAGGAAAAATGTAAAAAACAAAGATGAGGAGAATACAGAGTGGTGCTGTAGTTGTGTTTTGAAGGTGCTAGAAACTCTTGCAGTCTGTTGAACAGCATTTGTCAAACATTCAGGCAAAACTGTCTGAGTCACTTTTGCACAAGGTCAGAACACAGATCAGCTCTTACTCCAGACATCCCTCTTGTTTTGGGGGTTTTCAGATCTGAGAGATGTTTTACTATTGCAGTTGGATGTAGGGTTGAGCTCACCTAACCTTTAGAAGTGTTTGGAGCTCAGGTTTTGCTTCAGGTCTGACTCTAATGCTTTGCTTGTAGCCTTAGAAAAACAGACAGGAAGGAACATCTGTCCCTTGTTCTGTGTCTGGTGACAATTAGCACCCTGTCTGAATACACACTAACAATCAGTATATTCTCACAAGATGTTGAAACGAGACAAAACAGTGTTTTGTCATTTGGAAGTGAAAAGTAAAAGGTGAAGTACCTTTATTTCCCCATGGCACATAGATGTTCTCACTATAACATTAATATCTGTATTACCTCTGAGGTATTCTTACTGCAAGGGGATAAAATAAGGGCCAAGTGTAGCCCCCTTTCCTCCTGCACAAAATTTCTTCTTACTCAGGTACCTGGAGACACTTTTTCCACACATTTGTGTTCTTCACAAACATGTGGTTTCCTCTTCCCCTAGAAGTGGGGCTTTGGGGTAAAATGCAGTGGAGTGGAACAAACTAGAGCCTGAGATTGACAGAAGTACCCATGCCCCTTCTCGACCATTCTTGTTTCTCCTCCTCCTCAACTCCTTTTGCTTCTACACTTTCTCCTCCATCATCCAAGCCTACAGCTCAGCCCTGGAGTCACAGCTTCAAATGTCACTCACCAGCATCACATTAGTTATTCCTCATGAGTGCCAGAGCCCTTCTGATACCCTGTGCCTGCACTGCCCATCAGACTAAGTTCTTCAGGGTACAATGTGCCTCAGTGTTTCACATAGGGCTCAGGCTGAAGCACTCAAGCAATGCTGGGAACCACTCCCTTCCCCCCACCCCAATAAACAATAAAAATGCAACTTCTTCAGTGCACACATGAGTATAAAAAGACATTTGTATTACTGGCACAGGTTAAAATGGTACCTCTTTGTATGACTGCACTGAACTAGTGTCTCTGATGCACCTTGAACTGGGTGGTAAGGAAAAGCTGGATTGCAAAGTTCTCTGTCTTAAGTATTGCTGGGAAGACCTTTAGCTGTGAACTCCAAAATGCCATCCTTCACACTGCATCCACACAGTTTTGCATGCTCACAGAAATAACCTTTGCTGACTTAAAAAAGAGCATGTTTCTGAAATAAAGGTATATCAGTGAAACAAAGATAACAAAAAATAGACCTCAAAGAGTAGAAAGTCCCTGGAGAGGAGTACAGATGAGGACAGTGTTCCATGCACATTCTTTTATTCTGTGGCTCCTTTCCATGCTGCTGGAGCACTCCCAGCCCTGAGAGTCCTGAGTGGGGCTGACCTCACTGCCCATGTGAGATCTGTGGGAGCACAGCACAGCAGAGTGGCTGCAGGCTAATGCTTTTATTTCTATAATGTGTATTCCTAAGAGCATAGTAACAGGAGGTGGGGGTCAAATCCATGCCCTTGCATTGCTGATCATTCCTGCTGAGCTACCCGGCAAGAGATGAAATCTCCCATACCAGGCCTTTACAAAAAAATAAACGAAAGAGAGAAATATTAGGAACACCCATGGCTAAGAGAAAAGCAACAGGTCATCCATTTAGCCATGCTCCCAACAGGCCCAAATTACTTGTTTAACTTTAAAGTCAACACATACAAGACTTACAGAATCTGGAACATTCTATTACACCCTCACATTCCATGACAACCATGCACACAGTCCTGTATTCACATTCTGTAACACCCAGCTACGCAGTCCCAGCTACCATTTCATGCTAAAGCCAGAAGCCAGCTCTCCAAAGCTTCTCCCCTGTGCTGCAGCCACGAGCCCCATTGCTGGCTGTCCTTCCGTTGCCATAACAAAGTCAGGAATTGTCACAAATTCACTGATTGCTCTCTGCCATGCGAAGAAAGCATGAACCCAAGGAGAAAGGAGCCAGCTACAACTCTCAGCTACCATGTTAGTGAGTCATCATGAAGATTGTTCTTTTGATTCTGACATCCATTAAGTTCACTTAGAACAGTGTGGGTGCTAAATATTAGATGTTGCTGCCAAAAAAGAAGATTGATTTTTTTTTTCCATCCTGAAACTCTCAAATAAAAATCAGCATTCTGTTGAAAATTCACTGCACTCCTTACCCAGCTTTGGACATTACTTTTTAAAAAATTCTTCTGGACTTTTAATTCCTTAAAGGATAAGAAAAAAAAATGGAATTCTCAAGAACATTTCTTCCTTTTTATAAAAATAGCTCTTTTAAAAATTAATGTTTTTCAAATCACATATATTTAAACTAGCAACTTTAATAGTATTTTATCAGTTTCCAGCATTAGCTTCAATGTTTTTAAATGTACATTTTAATGCTTCAAGACATAAGTCATTGCTGGATACAAATTAGGGGATTTCTGAATATATTTGGAAAGTTAATAAAAAGAGAAGCATGAAAAGAGATGCAAGACCCTACATTAAAGATTAGGACTAAAAGGAACTGGAGAGAAAGATGTTCTATTAAAAGCCTACTGGAAATATTAGTGTGTATTAAGGCCTTCTGACAAATGCTTGTCTGAATACTAACAGCAGGACACCCAGACCATTTTAGGACAGTCTGTTTCCAAGCAGAATAATGAGAGGAAAAAGCAAGGGGGATAAAAAGAAAAAATAAGCTTTCAGTAAATAATTCATTTTCATTATTGTCACCATCAATTAGGACTCAGTCTTGCACCATTTAAGTGTACTTTTGACACTGCCTCCTAAAAACATATTTCAGAAAAGTAAGTAATAATTGGTTAAGAAAAAATTTGCACTTAAATGAGATTTGCACTTTAATAAAAGCTTGCTCCTGCAGAGTTAGTTTCAAGCTGGAAACAATTTTTCATCTTTTCAAACATAAAAGCTAAACAACAGAAATCAGTATTCCCTGGGAATGAGACTCATACCTGTGACAAGTTCATCCAAATTCCTTGCTGTCAATAGCGAACTCCTGTTTTAGGATTTAAGGAGATGTTCAAATGGTTGGCTTGTGCAAATAATTGATTATTTGATTTAATTGTTGAACCAATAAATTAAACTTCACTTTTTCCAAAGACATGCCCAAAACATTGTTTTCAGTGTATTTGGTAGATAATAAAACCTCTATAATCTCAGGGTGTTATTTGCTAATTTTTTAGTTGGAACCAACAATAGCTCTGTAACCCTTTTTTCCAGATATGTGCAATAAAAGCAAAGGACTAGATTAATAGAAGAGCTTAGGCATTACATTCAGAGATTTTTTCCCAGTTTCTAATCAAATGGAAATTTAGTGAAAACTCAAAATTCTTACCCGAAATATTTTCTTTCTGAATGAGCAGTGAAATACATTTTAAACATTTCCAATGAAACGATTAGTTTTGCATTTCAGTCTTTCAGATGCTTTGTATTGCTCTTTAGTATTCACACGAAGTTATTTCACATCAAAGCTTACTATATGAGGTTATTATAATTCCTCTGTGCTGCAGGCCAAATTTCCTGGTGGTCCTTAAAATTATGCCATGGTAACTGCCTTGTAATAGCTGTATGCCAAGGTACCATGTTAATTCCACAAGATTTTTATCTAGAAACATGATTTTTTTTTTGCATTTTTGTTATAACATCAGGTCCCTACTTAATTCTAAGACCTACAGATGTAATCTTTCTTTCCATTTACAAAGGAGTAGGATACACATCTCCCACTTCAGCCTTTAATTCCCCTTCCATTTTAGAGTGATGTGAAGAGGCCAAAATAATAGTGTGTAACACAACATATATTTTAACAGCAATTTGTCATTGTTTAATAATAAAAACAGTGCATTTGTTTAGTAAGTACTTCTATTAGTATTTTTACATGCTACTGAGTCTGCACAGCTCATTTTTTAAAAAAAATAGTAAAGCTAAGAAGCTACACATTACTCCAGGCCTTCATTTTTTCCTATTCCTGGGAGAAGACAAAGGGCTTAGGGAAAAAAACAACAAAATGTTGTCCTCATTGTTTTAAATCTCAAAAGTATTCCGTGACTGCATCCCAAATTCCCAAATAATTTTTCATTGTTTATTTTGACAAATAAGCAATTTATGCCTACAGCCATTTTATCATGGCCTTCAGCTGCAGGTAAGTACATCCACTAAAATGAGCCAGGAACCAAGGATTTTCATCAGGAAGACATCACCACAGCCAAGCTCCTAACCTCCCTGCTCAGGCTGAGCTTCAATCAACAACAAAAGTGTTCTCAGAACAGCACAGAACATGAATATGACCTTGAATTTCCCACTGAGTCCAGAGCATCAGGGTTGAGCCCAGAAACCCTGTAAGTTTGTGTGAGGAGGCCTCTTTGCCTATTTTCACCCAAGTATTTTGCTGGCAGGCAGAGGTACATGGTTGGATTGCTGCATCCTACCCTGAACAGTGAGACAGCAGCCATGTCCTCTGCCTGCCCAGCCTTGGGGCACTCCTGCCTTTAATGCAGGAGATTGTGGATGTCCATGGGTACAGCAGGGAATTGACCTTTCTGGCATGCAGGGAAACAGGAAAGCACAGGACAGGCCAGTTCAACACCATTAGGAGTAAGAAGCTGGCTTGTGAGGAAGAGTCAAAGGGCTCAGGACCTTCACAGAACAACCGCTGCAGGGCAGAAAGAATATCTGAAAGATCCAATCATATAAACACAAGGAAGAGAAGGATTTTTGAGAGTACCTCAAAATGAGTATGCAGAACTTAGCAAAAGGCAAATAAAAATATAAAGCAGCTACAAGAATATCCCTTAAAATTCAAATTGGTCTAGTAGTGGTGGCACTATATCCAGAGGACAGCTAGGGCAGCACCTATCTCTTATTATGCTGACTGGATTTACAATTGAGGGCTCCTGACTTTATTTTGGGCTTAATTCACAGCACCACAGAATAGATGGGGTTGATAGGACCTCTGGAGATCATCTAGCCCAACCTCCCTACTAAAGCAGGTTGCACAGGATCACATCCAGCTGGGTTTTGAGTATCTCCAGAGAAGATTCCATAGCCTATCTGGACATCCTGTTCCAGTGCTCTGTCACTCTAAAGTAAATAAGTTTTTCCTCAGATTAGATAGAACTTCCTGTGTTTCTGTTTTGTGCCTCTTATTCCATTGCTGTGCACCTCTGAGGAGAGTCTGGCCCCATTCTCTTGACTGTATTTGACAGTCATACAAATGGTAGCACAACATTCCACCTTGTCTTTATCATTGCAGAGGAGTCCATCTGGACCAGCACTAGCAATAATGAGGTAGTTTTGCTCCTTTTCCTCTGGAAATCCAGCCAGGACAGGCAGACTATCACATTAAGAGTTCCTCCATTCCCCCTTTGAATATAAGCAGCAGGAGCTTGGCCTTGAGTATGCACCATTACCTTCACAGAAGGGAAGGAAATACAAAGAAATTAATGCCAAGCCCAATATTGCTTCAGTCACATTTGGTATTTTATAGGCCTGTTTTGTTCAGTTTGGTATAATACTGTTTATGTCCTGAAATCTATGGTCTGAAATACAGGAATGTATGTTATAGAAGAATCCCCACTGCTGCAGAATCTCAGCCTCTCCATTTCCAGAAGATCAGGACAATATGCCAAACTACTGCCAGGTTTGCATTAAGAACAACTGGTTTTATTTTAGGTCCTCCTGCAAATTAATTTTGGTTTTTTGAAATTGACCGGCTTCACACCACAACCACTGGAGTTAAAGAATAAATACTCTATCACATTTTTTTCATGACATCAGAACTCATGCCATATCAATAAAGTGTTATCTGCATCTGAAATGCTGGCAGAAGGAGGTTAGTGGAAGCTGCCAGCTGATGCTTCGGCTAGACAGACTTTTGTGCTTGGCTTGAACTCATTGATTTCAAAATGAGGCCTCATGCTTGCCTGGGGCAGCTTATACGACTGGGGTCAGAACTGGAGCTACCTGCTTGCCTGGAGCAGCTTATAGGATTGAGGTCAGAACTGCAGCTACCAGGGAAGTCTCTCCCTCAACCCAGCCGCTAGTTTTTTCTTATCATCATCATGCTTATATCGTGTTTAGTAGAACTAATGCAGCCTGATCTCTCTAAACTATGTCATACTAGTGGAAGAAAAAACCAATGCTTGTCTGCCCTCTCCTTCTCTGTACTCTCCTTTTTATTTATTACTACTGTTATTATTATTATTATTTAAATGATGACTCTGTGAGAATGACAGATTTATTTTGGCAGGTATGGCTGCTAATTCATATCTACTATCACTGAGAGACATGATCTGAATTTGGGATGTCTCTCTATTTATAATCCATTTGTTATCTTCATAAATATTTGTGATTTGTTTATCTGACACAATGACAAGATGACATGTTTATTATTACAAATAAGATTCTTGGTCATGATTCACATTGGTCTCTATTATTTTGGACTGTTTTCATTTATCTGTAGGCAGCTCATTCTGTTTTATATATTCTGTCACAGTTGGTTGTGTTTTGCCTTTTTGTGCTGATCTCTGTAAAAACAGCCCAGAACACCACATAAAAAATTAAAGCCCAATGAGAATGTGTCCAAAATCACCACTCTACGACATCTATCCAGCAGTAATTTCAATGTGAAACAGAGTACAAACCTGAACAGATGGGAAGCTTTTAAACAAATAACGAATTAAGTCATCAGCAAATAGCACTGGCTCCTTTAGGATCCAGACCTACATGCTCTTCAAGTCTTACAAAGAGGACTTCAACCCAACTTTCAAGTTTTGAGTCTTTCTTTTGACTGCATTCAGCATGTCTTTATAAAAAATATTCAGTCATCCTCTTCAGTATACTGAGAGTACTTTAGGTACCATTCTGCCTCTTTTTGCACATTCACTTTTCCTCCCCAACTTCCAAACCAGTCTTGCCTGCAGACCAAACATCAGCCCTCCTCTTGCCTCAGTTCTGCCCAGCACAGTGACTGACAGCCTGGGCATCCTCAGTCCCTGCCCTCTGTCTCTTCCACCGGTCTCCCTGTGTGCAATGCTGCCCAATTCCCATCAGTTTTTGTTCCCCACCATCCAGCCACTGTTACTGCTTGTGCCTCCTTAGCCGTCCCTCCCTCTAGGGACAAGACCCTTTGTCCTCTGCCATTTCTTTGCTTCCCAAGGTGAGCACTGCAGAGAGGGCTGCAGAGGGAATGAATAACTGAACTGTTATCTCTGCAAGGGATGGAATGACAAAGCAGTGCTGCTGTGAGGTGTGAGGATTTTTTTCTTTTCTTCATCTTTTAAAAATGAGTGTAGTGTTGTTTCAGAAGATACTTCTGCTCACTATCTGAAAAGATCTGCTAGGCTGCTCTTACTTGAGAGGTGTGTAAATAAGGTAGCCAGGTTTCAGTGGGGAATTTCTCTCTGGCCAAAGTAAATACTATAAGTTTTCAGCTGCCTGCCTTGTCACCAGATTGGCTTCAACCATTGCCAAAATCCCATCAGTTGTGAAGAAGCCCACAAGACTGAATGGCTTGCACCCAGAGCTTAACCTTATGTTAAGTTAATTCATGCAACACGAAAGCTAGACCTGTGATTTGCCACCATCTGACCTATCTCCTGCTCTTTACATCTGGTCTCCCAAAACAGAGGGATCTTTTGTATCCTTTGAGTGAGGCAGAGGTTCTACCCTGCAGAGTCAGTTGCAGCCATGTGGATGATGCTGGATGTCTGAAACAATTCCCTTGTGTTCCTCAAAGAAAACTTTGGAGCAAGTTCTTTCAGTTTTGAGTTTTGTCTCTTCATTTGCTCCTTGAAATTCTTTCAGACACCAAAACAGAGTACAGAAATATTTGTCACAAGTCAGCATGTCTGAGCAGAAGGGATCCTGTCTGCAAGCAGATTTGAAGGCAAAGGTTGACCTGAGCAAAAGCCTGACCTCATAAATAATGAGCAACAAGAGGTAGGAGCACAACTCAGCAGTGACCTCTTCAGCAAACACTTGGGCTGCCTCTAGTTAGACCATGCTGCATAGCAGGAAGTCTGAAAGATTACCTCAAAAGCCAAAAAACCCCAAAGACTCACTTCTTAGAAAATGGCATCATTTAAAGAGATCAGTCCATTTATCTTGCTAAAAATTATATCATCAGATGATGTGATCAGTCACTCTCAAGGAGAGAAAAACTTTAGGACTAAGGAGCTGTTTACCCTGGTAGAGAATGGCATGATTACTCATGTCTGGAAAATAAAAAGGATAATTTCATATAAGAAAAATATTCCAACTTTGTAGCAGTGCGGCTCGGGCGGCTCGGCACTGCTACCTTCCTGCAAGCGTCTCCATGGGAGAGGACGCTCTGGTTGGGCGGAGGTTGCACACGAACTTGCACACGTGGCTGGATGTTATAATAAAGGCAATGGAGGCAGGAGGGGTTCCTGTAAAAAAGTCCAGCGGGGTTTATTGGGTCCACGTGCTGAAGGTACCATGAACAAAGAACCTGCAAAACTAGAGAGTTCAGGGTTATATGCAAGTATGGAAAAGGGCAGAGCCAAGCGGCAGGGACCAGTGAACAGAGAGGGTAGGTGGGGAGACAGACACACTCCCCAACGGGGAATGTGTTCAGGGAGACGAACAGGGGAACAAACCAACGGAGGTAGAGAGAACGGGGAACTTACTAGAACATAACCTCACACGGCAAACTGGGGGATGAGCCGGCCAACGGGATACATAACATGGCCATACAAGGCAAACAAGGGGGGGTGGAACTGGGGTAACTGGCATCTGTGAGAGTGGTCTGCATAAATCAATACGAGAGGCCAATACCTATACCAGAACCTTCCAGGGCTCTGCTCTATGTCCCCCAACAGGCCCACTGGCCTCCATACAACTTGTCAACCATGACAGAGATTAACCACAGTGACAGAATATCATGAAATGAGACAAATTCTCTACCTTCTACCATCTTCCCAGTAGTACCAGAAGCATTTCTGGAGATAAATTTTTCTTCAACTCATGTTCCAAGCTGCATGAGATGATACAGTATGTAGCACATCAGGCCAGATGCTTTATTGATTTGACCTGGCCTTAATTTCCCTGAGAAGTCAGCATCTGCTTACCCCTGTTATGAAACCTGAGCACAGACCAAACAAGCCACACTGTCAAGGTGAAACAGGACTGCACTGAGGGTCTGTAATCACTGTAATCACTTCCCTGCTTCAGATGAGGATTGAGTAAAGGCAGGAAGAGTCCTCTGGTATCTTCATCTTTAGTTCTTAAGCTAAAAGCCAGGTGTTATGGTCTGCAGTCTTACCTTCTTTAAGCTGAATTCTGCAACAAAGTGAACTTTCTTGTGTTGAGGCTGTTGAATTCTTAATTCATACTGATAGCACAAAATTAGAAGGAAAGGGAAAATATCTTCTATATACCAAACATCAAGAGTTGAAATGTGGTAAGGACAAATGCTGCTTCTTCTGTAAATTTTTTTTTCTCTTCAGTGGAACACAGCTAAGCTGACATGAATATTTTAAACAGCTGCTCATCAGAAAAATGCTGTATTGTAGACTGAGCTGAAATGCATCCTGTTCATGAATGTTTTTGTCTTCTTGACATTATTTGATTTCTGCCATTGCAGAAAAAACTTCTTGTTGGAGTATGATTTTAGACTTAATAATTATTCCATTTCTTTTTATTTTTTATCTTTTTTTCCTGTGTATCTTACACAAGATCAGATCACACAAACTTGTCTCCTCTAAAAAATCTCCATGTAACTTGGAGGAGCCAGTCAGATAATATTGGGAGAATCAAGCTTATATTCAGGGGTTTTTTTTCATTTTTACTGCAGTATTTACAAAAGACTGAACAACTGTCAGCTCAAACAAAAACCTGACTGACTCTGAAGAAAATGTCTCTGTGCAGCATTTGCTCTCTAGAATTAGTCAATTAAGTGGTCAAAGCTTAATTTCATTAAAAAGGCAGGAGATAATATACCATTTAGTAACATGAAAAGGCGGAGTGCAGTCTGAAGAGAGACCTTGATTTCTTTTTAATTTGCAGTAAATAAGGCTGCAGTAGCACAGTTCAAATACAGTCAAGATTTTAAAATGTGTCAACACTACACATCTCAAATAAGGCTACAATCCAGAATTTTTACCTTCTCCTGATAAGCAGCTATTTTAAATATTTATATGGCAGTTTAGCTGTACTCAACTGAAGAGGAAAAAAAAAACCAACCAAAATTGAAAGAAACTGAAGTTTTTGTCCTTACCACATCTCAGGTCTTTATGTTTGATTTATAAATTGAGATGTTTCGCAATGCTTCTGGTTTTATGGTATCTATATGAACAATTCCACAGCCACAACACAAGAGAGACAGAGAGATTTCACCTCATTGCAGATGAGGTCTGGACTGCAAACCACAACACCTGGCTTTTAGGTGCTGGACTAGAGGGTGCCAGAGAACTATTCCCACCTTTACTTAGTGCTCACCTGAAGCAGAGGAAACACTGCTGTTAATTGCAATGTTTTCTAATTACAGGCACTGAGCGGTGTCCTGTGTGATTGTGGGCAACATGCTTCTCTTGTATTAGCTTCATTTTATCCATCTGCTTAACAGGTGTAAGCAGATAATGATTTGGCTTGGACTCAGGGTGGCGAAACATCTCTCATTGATCTGAACAGTTTTGGATGCAGCCTCAAGGGAAAGAAGCCTGAGTGAAAGAAGCATTCAGGAGATGCACTTTTTTTCTTTTCTCTGTCCATGAATTATGCATGAGAACATTATGATTGTCTTGATTCTATCCTCTGTTTTGAAATCATTCATCTAATTCCTGCAGAGGTTTTTTTTGGTCTGCAGGCTGTTTGCAAGCAGTTCTGAGAATCTCTACTTGANGGAGACAGACACACTCCCCAACGGGGAATGTGTTCAGGGAGACGAACAGGGGAACAAACCAACGGAGGTAGAGAGAACGGGGAACTTACTAGAACATAACCTCACACGGCAAACTGGGGGATGAGCCGGCCAACGGGATACATAACATGGCCATACAAGGCAAACAAGGGGGGGTGGAACTGGGGTAACTGGCATCTGTGAGAGTGGTCTGCATAAATCAATACGAGAGGCCAATACCTATACCAGAACCTTCCAGGGCTCTGCTCTATGTCCCCCAACAGGCCCACTGGCCTCCATACAACTTGTCAACCATGACAGAGATTAACCACAGTGACAGAATATCATGAAATGAGACAAATTCTCTACCTTCTACCATCTTCCCAGTAGTACCAGAAGCATTTCTGGAGATAAATTTTTCTTCAACTCATGTTCCAAGCTGCATGAGATGATACAGTATGTAGCACATCAGGCCAGATGCTTTATTGATTTGACCTGGCCTTAATTTCCCTGAGAAGTCAGCATCTGCTTACCCCTGTTATGAAACCTGAGCACAGACCAAACAAGCCACACTGTCAAGGTGAAACAGGACTGCACTGAGGGTCTGTAATCACTGTAATCACTTCCCTGCTTCAGATGAGGATTGAGTAAAGGCAGGAAGAGTCCTCTGGTATCTTCATCTTTAGTTCTTAAGCTAAAAGCCAGGTGTTATGGTCTGCAGTCTTACCTTCTTTAAGCTGAATTCTGCAACAAAGTGAACTTTCTTGTGTTGAGGCTGTTGAATTCTTAATTCATACTGATAGCACAAAATTAGAAGGAAAGGGAAAATATCTTCTATATACCAAACATCAAGAGTTGAAATGTGGTAAGGACAAATGCTGCTTCTTCTGTAAATTTTTTTTTCTCTTCAGTGGAACACAGCTAAGCTGACATGAATATTTTAAACAGCTGCTCATCAGAAAAATGCTGTATTGTAGACTGAGCTGAAATGCATCCTGTTCATGAATGTTTTTGTCTTCTTGACATTATTTGATTTCTGCCATTGCAGAAAAAACTTCTTGTTGGAGTATGATTTTAGACTTAATAATTATTCCATTTCTTTTTATTTTTTATCTTTTTTTCCTGTGTATCTTACACAAGATCAGATCACACAAACTTGTCTCCTCTAAAAAATCTCCATGTAACTTGGAGGAGCCAGTCAGATAATATTGGGAGAATCAAGCTTATATTCAGGGGTTTTTTTTTCATTTTACTGCAGTATTTACAAAAGACTGAACAACTGTCAGCTCAAACAAAAACCTGACTGACTCTGAAGAAAATGTCTCTGTGCAGCATTTGCTCTCTAGAATTAATCAATTAAGTGGTCAAAGCTTAATTTCATTAAAAAGGCAGGAGATAATATACCATTTAGTAACATGAAAAGGCGGAGTGCAGTCTGAAGAGAGACCTTGATTTCTTTTTAATTTGCAGTAAATAAGGCTGCAGTAGCACAGTTCAAATACAGTCAAGATTTTAAAATGTGTCAACACTACACATCTCAAATAAGGCTACAATCCAGAATTTTTACCTTCTCCTGATAAGCAGCTATTTTAAATATTTATATGGCAGTTTAGCTGTACTCAACTGAAGAGGAAAAAAAAAACCAACCAAAATTGAAAGAAACTGAAGTTTTTGTCCTTACCACATCTCAGGTCTTTATGTTTGATTTATAAATTGAGATGTTTCGCAATGCTTCTGGTTTTATGGTATCTATATGAACAATTCCACAGCCACAACACAAGAGAGACAGAGAGATTTCACCTCATTGCAGATGAGGTCTGGACTGCAAACCACAACACCTGGCTTTTAGGTGCTGGACTAGAGGGTGCCAGAGAACTATTCCCACCTTTACTTAGTGCTCACCTGAAGCAGAGGAAACACTGCTGTTAATTGCAATGTTTTCTAATTACAGGCACTGAGCGGTGTCCTGTGTGATTGTGGGCAACATGCTTCTCTTGTATTAGCTTCATTTTATCCATCTGCTTAACAGGTGTAAGCAGATAATGATTTGGCTTGGACTCAGGGTGGCGAAACATCTCTCATTGATCTGAACAGTTTTGGATGCAGCCTCAAGGGAAAGAAGCCTGAGTGAAAGAAGCATTCAGGAGATGCACTTTTTTTCTTTTCTCTGTCCATGAATTATGCATGAGAACATTATGATTGTCTTGATTCTATCCTCTGTTTTGAAATCATTCATCTAATTCCTGCAGAGGTTTTTTTTGGTCTGCAGGCTGTTTGCAAGCAGTTCTGAGAATCTCTACTTGAGCAGTTGCTAACTTCCAGGTGAGGCTGAAAATGTCCGTCTTCCCCCAGAAATCAGAATGGCAAGATGGTAATACAGGACCATGATTCTTGCATCTCTTACCTCCCATCTTTAATTCTGTGCAGTTTTGTATGGTTTGTGCTATACTTCCTTGGGTGTCCTCCTTAAGAGGAAATATCAGCTGTGGGGATTTCACTTGCCTTTCTGAGGAAGAAGGGGAGAAAAGTTAGGTTAACTAAGGTGAGTTGGCCAACATTAAATGTGTCTTGCCCTGAGTACCAAGGACTTGATCTTAAACACCAATAATCTTTGTTGTATTCCATGTCCTTGTGCACACCTTCCTAAATTCTCTTTCTCCTCAAACAAAGGCAATAGAAATGCACATCTTATAAGAGTATTAAAAACCTTACCATAAGCTTGTGATAATAAGTCCACAAAATCATAGCTGGGAACCTAAGCTCTAAGAACCTGCTTCTCCAACTGGAAGCACCTCGGATACTGAATTACCAGGGGTAAGTTACTTTGCAAGACTGAGGTGTGGAAGGTGGAGGAAACTGGGATCAGTAGCAAGAAATGAGGAAAAGACTGCCTTGGTTTGCCATGATGGCCTCCTGTCCAAGAAGAGATAGAGTGTAACTGAGAGGAAGGGAATGCCTCAAATAGAATTTCAAATGGAAAACCATGGGAAGTCTCTACCTGTCAAAAAGGCTGGAGTGATTTGTTTGCATCAAGTTTCAGTGAGGTGTTAAAAATTAAAGTAAGATTAGGACCTCTCAGAAAATGTTACAAAAACATTCTGCACTGGAAGTTTTTCTGCAGTTGAAACACCTAAAGGTGTTACTACCTTCCCTATCATGCATGCTTATTAGTATACCTTTATTTATGGATTAATTTTCATCTGAGTTAAATGCCTAAAGAAATATATAATGAAATCATGTAGTATTAGACCTTTCCATTAAATCCTGGGGCTTGGCTCATTTGCATTTTGTTGTGGCTTTATAATACATGCTTATATTAATTACTACTGCTGCACTTTATTTGTAATTGTCTATGCAATGCCCAAGCACCTTGCTAAGTGGATAAGGAAAACACTTTATTCCATAAGAACATAATTAATCCACTATTATTCATTATTATTTTTTCTGGAATGGATTGAAAATAATCAGTACTGTGAAAAATACAATACCAACTAATTATCTATGGCAAAAATAATTTTAGCAGAATTCAGGCTTTCCTTATCTTCACCATTGTTTCCTTCCAGATAATATCTCTCCTAAAGAGAGAAGCAGCAGCATTAAATGACCTGAAGTTTGGGCTAAATGCCAAAGATGCTTGAAATCAGAATTCTGTTGTGTTTTGTGTGTGTGGCGTCATCATGCGTTTCCCCCTCCCTTGTCCCTCCTGCCTCATCCTCTCTCCCCAGCTTCCCGCATGGCCTTGGACAAATCATTTAACCACTCTGTGTCTGCAATTCCCTTTTTCTCATGGCTACAATCCTACCATTCACCTTCTACAGAACAGTACTTCACCAGTGTGCAGAGCTTTGCAAATGATGGATGCTAGGTATTGTGACAGCATAATCAAAGGGCCACAATGATGGCTGGATAAAAGAGGAGGTGTTTTCCAGCTATGCAGAATCTTGCTCACAGAGAGAAAGGAGACATTCAGTTTCTGGTGATGTCCTTGCAGATTCCTCCTGGGTGAATGCCCCATCTTTACTGAATTTTCTTATTACAGAGGATTATGCAACTCTGTTAACTCTTGAAGCTTTGTAAAGAGATCCTTGCCTCATGTTAGGCACAAAAGCATTCTACTTCATTTCCTTTGGCACATGCTCTCTATAAAAACCTGGAAAGTCAGGGCTGATCATAGCATTTTTTTCCATTAGTCACCACATCTGCACAGAAGACAGGTTTGTTTCTTATTCTCCTGCTAATCTGCTTGGTTTTAGCCTACCAATACATGGCTGTAGGTTTCTGTTTAATTTATGACAAAGATTTATTAGTACAAATTAGGATAATGAGGCTGGTCAAGCAAATTAAAGGTGCAGAAACAGTGAGTGAATACATCAGGTTCACTCAGTGCAATAAAAGTCACATCTGATAGGCATTGAAGCGCCATGACACAAGACTTCTAAGCTGTTTTGCCCCAGCCCCAATCATCCAAATCAGGATTATTTTTTCTTTTTAGTTAGTATTTCCTTAAAAATACATGCCACAACCTGGCTGACCTTACCTGGATATGCCACTGTGATGTCTATGACCCTTATTTCTTCATCTCTTTTATCCAGCTGAGCTGCAAAGGAGCATGATGTCCACTGCAAAACCAGAACTCTGCACAGGGCTTGGCTTAAGATTTAAAACAGCCTCCTCTGTTCTTCCAAATAAGCAATCTGTGCCTGAAGTCTCTCCTAACAATGCTCTGTGTGTGTGTACCTACATGTATGAATGTGCACACAGCCACCCGTTTGTATCCCAGAATCTACTAATGCCTAAAGCATGTTATTTCCACTACTGTCCCTGGACTCTGTTCCTGTGAGGCAAGACTGGAACACTGCTGTTCAGTAGTGCTTTTGAAAGCAGCCAGCATGCCAGCACAATTTCTCAAACAATCACTTCCACTCTTCCCCAAATACAGCTTAGATATTTTCACCTCCTGTCTTCCTGTGTGTGCCTTTTTTCACATTCCCCTATAACCACCTCTCACCTTGCTAAACAATGCCAGTTTCTGCTCAATCTCCTGTCATAAAACATTAATCACACACTATGCAATGAGACGGAGGAAAGTTTCCTGTACAATTTTCCAATAAAATCATAAGTGTGTTGGATTTGAATGCTCATACTCCTCAGAGTTCACTCTGGGGTCTTACTCCAACACACAGGGGATGTGGCAACATTTCATGATACCCAAAAGCCACCTCTAAGTGCTTGCAAGAGAACTGTGAATAGCAGTTCTGATTTAGGAGGAGTCTGTGAACAGTTTCTAATTCTGGTGATTCTGTTTGCATCAGTTTACATTTCTAAGGCTATCTGTGAACAGAAAGACTGGAAATACACCTTTCAGCTCATCTGAAACAGAGATTCTCTTTCACATTTCTTTTTTCCTCACTTCATGAAATCCTTGCTACAGTGCAGGTTTTGCTGATCTGAAAAGGCAAAATGGCAGTAGCTCTACGTTCAAATCACTTAAAACCAGTTGCTTTTCATTCTGTGGCCTTGCACTTTTTGTACAATCAGTCAAATCTACTGGCATGCTTATCTAAAACCTGACTGCTCGTGATGCCTCCTGGATCTTCTGCACTCACAGTGATTGGATAGGATTTTACCCATTACAGAAGTAACTTCATGGATCTACACAGAACTTCCTGAAAGTTACGTTATCACCCTTAGCCAGGTTATTTACTAATGAATGTAACAGAAAGCACACAGATAGTCTCTCAGACTCAAGGCTGTAAGTGCAAATACTTATGGCTGCACATAAAGAAGGGCAAGAGAAGGTATTTCTTGAGAAATGAAGAAAACCTGCAAGGAGTCTAAGGCCCTGCCTGTCAGCTCTCACATCTACAGCACCTACACCTCCAGCAAAACTCCCCAGTAAGCCCTAGCTTTCTTCCAAATAACCTAAAGGCTACCAAAAAATTCCAAGCAAGTTCCTTTAACATTTTTTTCCTCAGAAACTGTCTCTGAGAGATTTAACCCTGCAATCAGGTTACACGAAGGACACTGAGGTGCTGGAGCATGTCCAGAGAAGGGCAATGAAGCTGGTGAAGGGTTTGGAGGTGAAGTCAAGTGAGGAGTGGCTGAGGGAGTTGGGGGTGCTTAGCCTGCAGAAGAGGAGGCTCAGGGGAGACCTGATCACTCCTTACAACTCCCTGAAAGGAGGTTGTAGTGGGGTGGGGATCAGGCTCTTCTTCCAGGCAACCAGCGACAGGGCAAGGGGAAATGACCTCAAGCTGCTCCAGGGGAGGTTTAGGTTGGATATTACAAAAAAATTTCTTCACTGCAAGCGTAGTTAAGCATTGGCACAGGCTGCCCAGAGAAGTACAGAAGTCCCAAACACAAGGAGACATGGCTCTTAGTGCGATGGTTTAGCAAGAGTGGGGCTGTTCAGTCAAAGGCTGGAGTTCATCATCTTGGATGATGTTTCCAACCTTAATGATTCTATGTTTCTAACCAGGTAAGCTGAAAACAGGGACGTTAGCAACACGGCGGCCAAAACTACACACAATTATTCAAATCATTTTGGAAAAAAAAAAAAAAAAAACAGAAAGAAATCACCAAGCCTCCTGGATAACGAAAGCACAGCAACACTCAGAAACGCCAGTCGGGAAGGAGGAGAAGGCCGTGTCCTGGAGGGGTTGCGAAGGGCTCCGCAGAAGGCTCGCCCCGGCTCTGGGCGCTCTGCTCGGCAGGGCAGCGAAGCGGCCCCGGCACCCGGGCAGGCAGGGGGCGGCGGCGGGCAGGGCTGCCGAGGGAGCACCGGGACGGCACCAGGGGACGGACGGGACCCCCGGGACAGACTAGACTCCCAACCCGCCGCCCCAGTGCCTACCGCGCGTGCGCGGGGCTGCCGGGGGCGGGCCCGCGCCGGGGCCCCTCCTGCCCACTCCCGTCCCTGCCCCTCCGCGGGAGCGCGCGGCCGCCGGTGGCGCGGGGTGCGTGTGCCCGTGCGTGTGCCCGTGC
>VZTR01009618.1:82898-98720 GCA_013400775.1 Chaetops frenatus
CACCAGCACCCCTCGGCGCAGCCCCACCAGCACCCCGCCGAGAAGGACGGCAGGGACAAGGGCTGCTGCACCGCGCTGCTCCAGCACAAGACCCCCCAGGCCATCGGCAAAGGCGTCCTGAGCCGGAGAGCGGAGTAAGTGCGAAGGGAGAACGGGGGCGGGCAGGGGTGGCGGCGGGGAGCGGGAGGGTAGCGGGCTCTCTCCGGGCCCGCATCCAGCAGGGAACTGGGTTATACCCCCCTGCAGCCTCGCATGGAGGGAGAGGCAGTGTGCGGGTGGGTAGGGAATCCCTCCCTCGGTGCGTTCCCGGGGAGAGCAGGCAGAGTGCAAAGAGGAACCAGGATGCTGCTTCCAAGACGCATCAGCCTCCCGGTTCTCCGCGCTCATTCCTGTGGACAAGTGTCTGTAGCCGGTTGGAGCCCCTCGGGCAACTCACTCGCGGTGCTCACACACGGCATCGTGCCCTCATTGTCTGTCAGAAAGAGGCTAAGTCCGTGATCGACGATCAGCCCGGTTTAGCCTAGGCACGGAGAAGCCTCGCAAAGCACAGCAGCGTTGTGGTCGCTTCTGCTTGCCCTAAGTTGCTGATATCTGTCAAAAAACCCCCATCATCCCTGGAGTGAGCTGGGGATTTCCTGCCCTCACTGATGTAAGGGGTGCATTATATTGCACGTGATATGTATAGGGTCATAGAGATACAGATGCTGTACTAAGGTTTGACATTTAGGGTGCTTATCACACTCGTGTGTGGGTTGTCTTTTTTATCCTAGTGAATTATGGTTTTTGGTTGGTTGGTTGGTGTGGGGTTTTTTTTTGTTTTGGTTTTTGTTTTTGTTTTGTTGGGGGGGGGGTTGTTATTTTGTTTTTTAGGTTTTTTTTGGTGGGTGGCACCTGACACTGATCCAGCTCTCCAAAAGGACAAAGTATTTTTTGCTGGTCTCTCATCTTCAGCGAAGAAAGCTTGACTACTAGTACTGGATACTGAAATGTATTGTGTGTACATGAATGTATAGTAAACAGGGATGAGCATTCCAGCACTAAAGGTTGTCGAAAGGGCTACTATTGAAGAGCAACATTCTCTTGGATTATGTATTCAGTATTTGCCGTCAGTTCACCAGCTGGTAATTACAGCTGTAGTCAGAATTGTAATTTCCTTTGTTTAGGCACTTTGAAAGCAGGGGGATGTTTTCCAGTTGAAAGCCAGAGTTTAACTAAAGTTAGAAGGAGAAGGAACATAGTTTCTGCTGTGGCTTCTTTTAGATAAGAATGAAACTAATATAAGTAATAAAACTAGATCAAATGTCTTTCCTACAATTGTCTCTATTGTCTTGGTAATAATCGTGATGTCAAGACAAGTCAAGTGGACAACACACAAGTATATATGAAGTACAGAAACTCAAAACGTCTTCCTTATCTCTTTTGACAATTTAAATAAAGGGACTCCTCTCTCGTGTTTGTTTTGAATACACAAGCAGAGCTACAATGTGGACCTGGATTTTCCACTGGTGTAAGTAGAGTTGCACCACTTCATGTGATTCTATGAAAATCAGTGAAGATATTGCTATTGAAAGAAATGCTATTAAAGGAATAGGTACGGTCAAGGCATGCTTGAATCCCAAAAAGCACGTGCTTGCTTCTAAAATACTGCATCATAAGACTCAATTTTGCAATCACAACCTAGAGGAAGTGAGTGGGTTCCTCAGAGTATTAATGCAGGTAGTAAGCCTTTGCAGGATCTGGCTCTTATTCATCATGAAATAGCTGGAGTTTAAAAAAAGAAGTGAGGCCAGATCCTGAACTCATGCCAATTGGTGTAAATCCAGAATAGTATGGTTTGAATCCCTCAAGTCAAACTAGTAAGAAACCCAAATAAAAATGCATAATCAACCTCATTGTTTTTACAGGAGTGACACCCTGCAGTGAAGACTCTGTAAGAAACATCATATTGGCAAGGGCTTTCCTTGCTTCTGCATATGGTTTCTAACATACGTCCGTACACAGACTGAAGAATCAATTCCCATGCATAAGCCTAAATACTTCCTCCTTATCTGAGTTCTTTTTGAAGTGGGGTTTGACTGGGGGAAGAATTGTAGGGTTTTTTCCCCTCATGCCAAAATGCACAAAGAGACGTGCATTAAGAATACAGCTCATTGCTGGTATATCATATAATGATCGTTCTTTTTCAGATAGCTAGATAGAAGGTTGGATGGAGCCTTTTTTGTGGAAAGTCAGGGCTGCTGCTGGGGATAACAGAGCAATCCCTGCAGCGTTCTTCACTCAGGAAGATTAAAATAGACTGCTTCTGTTTCCTTCTATAGCTTAGGCAAACCAAAATCTTTGTATAGAGAAGGAAATATGAGAGATGCCAAGCAGTCTGCATTTCTCACTCCTGCAGGTTCTTTCCCCCCCCACACTGATTGTATATACTGAGTTTGATCCTCTCTCATCTCTGACTATTAGAAGGAAGTCAAAGAGATTGCAAAATCCAACTTAGAGGCAACTTGGATGGAGGGTGATGAGTCTTTCACCACCTATTGACAGGATACCCAATATACCTTACAATTCAGCTCGCCAACCTGCAAGTTGTATTTTTGCTTTTGTGTGACAGCAGGGGACATATATGTTAATACGTGCACAGACCAGATATCTGCTCTCCCTTCCTCCCGCAAGTCCAAACATGCTTTTCCCTGTTATAAACCCTGAAATTCAGTGTTATCTATTTTTTTTTCTTAGCCATTAATAGAAGACTGACTGCTCACTACAGAAAATGGCCACTCTAAACAGAACAAAAAGGATATTTTAACATGTTGGGATGCAGTGGCTGAAAGCAGCGGTTAAAGCAGCACCCAGGCAGTGCCCCCCTGCCACGCCTCTGCCCAGTAATGGAATTTCCTCTGCCCTCACAAAACAGGAGATTCTGGCAGCACGTTTAAGCGTGCTGGTCCTTCTCACCTCAGACACAGCCCAGGGATTCTGCTCATTTTCAGTCAGGTTTGAGGTTTTTTTGCAGCCCAACTTACCTCAGGCTCTGGATAGCAGTGAAGACTTGAGCTTTTGGACACATGTGACTATTCATGTCAGCTGCAACAGTCTTCTGCAAGGGATGTCTTCTGAAACAGAAACATCTCTCTTATTTTAAAGAAAACCTCAGTCTTATTTTTGTTGTAATTTTTTGTAAAAACTCTCAACTTTTCTTTCTTTAAAGCCTTTAAAAAAAAACCCCAAACAAAACCTACATTTTAAAAGGGAACAAAACCAAGCCTGGAAGTGGAAGAATTCCTGACCTATGCAGAGGCCCCTAATTGTTGCTGCATGTCTTTGTGAGGGAAGGGTGGTACTAAGCTTACCTATAAAAGGAGAGAAGGAAAAGGAGAAAGATTTTTTTGTAGAGGTTTTCAGCAGGAATTAGGCTGATTATTATTCCACAGCATCTGTCTCTTTCTACCTTAGGAGGCTATTGCATAAGCACCTCACAGCTTTAAAAACAAAAAAATAAGGTCATTCGTCATGGAATGTTTTGCTTCAAAAATACAGGTTGCCAAATTAGCATAGCTCAGATCACCCTTACTAGGCAGCCTCTTGTCTTATGGGACCATCCCAAAGTGTCGGCAAGTCCTGCGAGTCTAAATTTTCCATCCCTTCTTTATCAGAATACAACCTTCTTTGCCAATCCCCAGTACCCTTCACTGAGTATCAGGGAAATACCACAGGGTTGAATTTAGCAGATTAAGTCTAAATGACCCAAATCCTGCTGGTTTTTATCAGAGAAACTCTCAGTAGGAACTGTCTCTGGAAGGACTTCTGATTCTGAGCCCAGGCATTACTAGGGAAACTCACTCTGATAAATACAATTAGAATAATAGCTAATAATCCGTTATAGTTCCTTCCATCAAAAGACATGGCTGAAATTCACAAACATTCTGCATTAAAGTGGTATTAAAGTCTTCTTTTAATCATATCATCAACAGTGAAAAGAAGACATAGAAACAGTATTTGTCTAGCATGACATAATGTTTCTAAGTATTGTCTTTAAATTATTAGCCTGTGTTTGCTCTACAAGATAACTCCTCATGCAAAACAAACTCCATGGACTCTTAGAAGAATTTTTCTAAAATCACATTTTCCCAGAGGTCTTAAAGCTCATTTTGGATTTGCTTTGGGCTGAAATCTATATTATTTTATTTTGTGTTGGTTTAGGATAGAATTTTTTATCTTAGTAAAGAGGCAAGTTTTAAAAGATGATGTTAAAATCACTTAGTTGCTCTTGTGTTCTGAGACTGTTTGCTGTTTTTCTGTTAATTTCAAAAGCTCAATTATGTAACTTTAAAATGACAATATTGCATATGCAGAGGTACTGTTTTCCATATTTTTTTTTAAACTATGCATTGATGTTCTATTCTCTGGATTATCTCCAGGGTAAAGGCATTAGAAAAAATCCTACTGATTTCAATGGGAGCTAACAATAACTGTAAATAGTATGGTTTACCATTAACATATTTTGCTATATTTGCGCATTGCACCAGCACAAAAAACCTCCAGCAATTAAGAAAAAAGACCAGAACAATTCCAAATGGCTCATGTACCGCAGATATCCATTCCTTTCACTTTGGGTGCACAAAGAATGCTGCTTTTGCCCTCTTCTTTCAGTCTCTCAGATTTCCTCCAGCATATTTCAGGGTTTAACTCCCTTGAGCTTTCACACACCAGAAATAGTTGCACTGGTGCTGCCCTGGGTTCTGCAAATCCCTGCTAGCAACGTACTGTCTCAGCATCAGAAGTTATTTGGAGTCAAGCACTGTAAGCAGGTTTCAAATGACAGAGGTCTGCACTGGCACAGCTTCACAGATGCTAAAGTCCTGCTTAGATGATTTTGGAATAAAGAGCATATTGAGAGGAAAACAGAAAGTGGACTCCCTGTGACTACATCTAATTTAAAGATATATCCATACTGCTTCCATTGCAATCAGCTAGGACATACTTTATAACACATGCCTGCATTGTACCTACAGCAGGGCCTGGGCAGAGGAATATGGAGTTAGTGATTCACAACAATATTCAAGAAATAACAGATGAAGTGAGAGATGGAAAAGGACTTAGCTTAGGAAGGGTTCAGGATGAAGTTCTAGATATAAAATTGCTGAGTAAGGGCAGCACAAGGACTTCCACCCACAGGGATAACACTTCAGTAGGATGCTGTATGAAGTCTCGTCCAGAGCAATACAGTGTCAAGGCTGAAATTTCTGTTATGGGAAATCTCCCTGGTGGGATGAGAGCATCAGGAAGTAATATCAAGGAGGGAATTTTTGTGAAACAATGTCTAGCAGCACTTTGGACAGACACCTCCTCTCTATCTGTGTCCTGAGCCCAGTAGGAGCAGTACCTGGAACAGCAAAGACTTGTACTGGCCAATTAGCAAGAGAAGCTGGGGGCTGAAAACAACAGCAAAAAGCTGAAATTTAAAATACTTCAATAAGAAGGGATGCAAGCGCATTATTTTGGGGTTCTTTTTATAAGATACTGATATTTTTATGTCACTCAGCTGTATGTTCTGTTGCAACCAGGCTGCTCCTCTGTGGCGGCAAGAGTACCTTTCTTCCATTCATTTTGTATCAATCCATTTGCTGTGACTTCCCTGGCAGATCCAAGGTAAGGCTCTGTGAGAAGACTTTAGGACCAGTGAACTCACACGGCAACACTGTTGGCATCCAAAATAATATACACATGGCTCCTTGGAAAAGTATTAAGGGAAAAATGTCCCAGCTGAGTAGGTGGTACCAATGCCCTTGAGAATTCCTGCCAGGGCCTCAGTGCCACATGACTCTTGGGCTGGCTGTCCCACTCTTTGCAGCAACTGGCACTTCCACATACTCCATTAATGATGTGCATAGGAATATACAGTTTAGGCATGGTTCAGTTTATGCATGCAGCAGGTGGCTACTTATATGGGGTAGACTGTACACATTCCCACCTATGCCATATTTGAAATTATTTTCACTTTTAGTCAGAATAAATCAGAGAAATCTCACCTTGGGATGCTCATCTAGTCCTTAGATAGTGCCAGAACAGAGCCTGTCAGCTGGAATTTGGGTCTTCTATTAAATATGGCATCTACTTACTCATTAATAAAAAAGTTCACATGATAAAATGATGCACTTCTGCAAGCAAAAATACCTCTACACAAATCTGTCTATTAGATTGTAGAAATTTCTCAGCTGTATTTTTTTACTTTTGGCTTGGAATGCAGGTTGAAACAGGAAAAAAAAGCTACTGCCTGTTTACCATAATCTTTCTATACATAAGGTTTATTCATCTTCTGCTTTCTGTTATTTTCCCTATAAATGCCATTTTAGGTTGCTTGTTTTCTTCTTTCTTTCATAGTTCAGCAGTGGTTTATTTCTCTTTTCCAGTCTCAGTTATAAAACCTTCTGTTTTTCTCCCTTAGGAAAACGTTATAGAAAGCCAGAAATAATTCTCTGTTTAAGAGATGGAATATATTTTACTCACTTTAAAATTACCTGTAGCCTGTGCTTGTTACTTAGTCTACATTCCATTGAACCGCATAAAAGCAAATAAGAAATAAAAGAGTAATTGATAAAGACAGAATCTGAAATGTGACCATTTTCTCTTTTTTCCCTTATATATATATATATATATATATATATACACACACCTTTAATTTTCCTCAAATAAATGTACCTTGAAACAAACTATTATTGTATTCATCTATTCTGGAATATGTAATTTCATTTAGTTAAGCCCTAGGTGAGAAAATGAGAGTCTTGACTGTTGGATTTGTTCTGCCCAATGGCTCTGTTTAAGATCTCAGTTTGAGCGTTGGACTAGCATTTAATGCCTCCTGAATTTATTTTTAACAGACTTATGATGCTGGACTGACCCTTTCTCTGTGTATTTTAAGATCTGTAACAAAGCAGTTGGAGACCTAGTGTTATAGACAGGAGTGGGCAGGTAGATCAGGAAGAACCCTTTTTCTAAATCCCAGCATAGGAAGCAGCCTGAAGCTCCTGTCCTTGTTTGCAATATGTACTGCAAAGCAATATGTATATTTGCATGTAAAAAAGAGAATGTATTTGCATAAGCATTTGTCTACAGAAGTGTATCAGAGCCAAGTTGAAACAGCACCTAGTGTCTGTGCCTTTTTACATACAGAAAAGCAAATCATCTGCTGGAGGAAATCAGTGCATCTTTACTGACGTCAGTACAGCCATGACAATTTACATCACCTGAGGAGCTGTACCAGATTTTGTGCCTGTGAGGACAGGCAAATACACATTCCTCCATTGGTGTAAATAAGTGCTGATAATAGCAATGAATAGCAATGCATACAGATAACAGTGAACAATGAGAAAACCATTAAGCAGCATTCTCATTCATTCTGTAATGGGTTTGTGACATTCTCTTATGGTATTTTAGTATAAGGTGGTAGGAGTTTTGTTGCTTCGGGGTTTTAAAGATATATTTGCTCTTTTGATAATGATTTTTTTTCTTTTCTCTGTGCTGTGTATTCACAGCCTGCTTCTCACACAGGTATTATTGTATTATTTTTATTGTTTTTGCTAAGATTATGCTCATTGCTCAGCTCTTATTTTCATGTGGTCTGAAGTTGCACTTTCTGAGAGAAATAGAAGTGGATCGATATCTTCTATGATTAGTCACATCTAAGAGAGAACATTTTGATGAAATTGAAGTGATTTTGAATACAAAATTAAAAATAGAAAATCTTATCTTTCCTGCCCTCTTCTAGCTGAAAACAAGGGGATCTGTGATCTGCTGAACTGATGAAGCTTGGCTTCCAGAAGATTTGTGTCACAGTTACATTTTCTGATGCCTAACAAGATGTGAGTTCTGATCTAAGCTTCCCCTGGTGCTGAGGCTTTTATAACATCTCGCCCCAACATGGAGACTTCTCTGTGGAGAAATGGCTTCAGTTCACTCAGCAGCCTTTTCCTCATATGAGAACCTACAAAGTTCTCTGTTACACCCTGCCAGCTACTTTTATGGAACTTGGTATAAGTTAGTATTTCTGAAATCGCTGTAACTAACTCAAACTTGGTTGAAACTCTCTGTGGGATTTGCAGTTACAAAGCAGAAACCAATGTAGACACATACACACAGAGAGAAAGAGAGACACACAAGCATAGGAGGAAAAATGGAAAATATTATATGATCACAGAAATAACATTTTGCTTAGGAACCCAGGGAATAAAGACCAAGCCCTAGATGTTTCATTGAATCAATGTACCAGTACATCAGAATGGCTGAACAGTCCACTCCAAATCTGTGACTCTGTCTTGGAACTGGTGTTCTGTTTTTAATAGCTGCTTAAAAGTCTTGGAGCATTAAAGTTATGAAGAATTGAGGAATTACTGTGGGAATTCAGGGGACACACTGGTAGAGGTTTACCACTGGCAAATGGAGTCTGTTGTTCCTCCTGGCTTTACATATGAAGTTGGTGGATCATCTTGTCCCACCTGCCAACATTTGCATGGGCATGGGCTGCTGCTGAGGCAGTTACTGCTAGAGGGTTTATGTTTGCTGAAGCTACTAAAGCATCTATGTCATTCTCAAGAGAAGTAGAAAATTGACACTGAAATTATTATAGATCTTAAGGAGGCTTGGGATTTTCTTCAGGTTTTGCTGTACTTTGGATGTTTCTTTGGATTCTGACCTTTCTATTAAAATTCAGGACATTGCTGTCAATCTGTTTGCCATGTTGCTTTCTAGGCAGTCCTCTGAAGTGGTTCACATTATCCTGCTCCAGTGTGAGAATTGGTCTAACACTGTTTCTTGTTCAAGCTCAACATCCAGCATCTTGGTGTTGCAGTGCCTGGGTAGACCCTGCCTCCATGCAGCATCCTTGGATCTACCTCCTGGAGCAGTATTGTTTGGTCCTAAGGTTCTTCATGGACTTTTAAAGTCATAGCATTTGTGAAAAGACAGGGTATCTCTCCATATTTATAGAGAATATTGGCTTTCTTTTAACCTCAGTTATGGAACTGAGCTCAGCCCAATTTTTCTTGATTTTTTTTTTCCCCTCTGTGAAGAATTCTGATTCTGCCTCTTTTGGGCAGTTCAGCTCTGCAGTCAGTTCAGAATTCTGACAGATGTCCTTGGCTTTAATTTGCTGTTTTTTAATTTGCAAATCCATTCCCTGTAGGGCACCAGTAGATTGCCTTTGTCTGCCTAGGTACTCAAAAGGGCCCCTTCACCATAGCAACTGGGTATCTGGATTTGTCCTGATGTTCTGTGGACACTGGACCACTAACCTTCATCTGAACTAGCAGGGAATCTAAGGAATCTCCTACCTCTACTCTGAGCATTCACTGATTCCCATGCCAAAGACCTCTCTTCAAGTAATTTTCTTCTATAACGTTTTGTGCTAACAAATCTATATCCAGTCGAACTTCTGAAGTAGATAGACTGCATGGCCCAGTAATTCATGCTATTTTACAATCTAGGTAGGTCTAAGGGCCAGATTCTGTCACCACTTAAGTGTAAATCTGTGTGGCTGCATTCACTCAACAAGGTGGCTTCAAAATGGAAGAGACATGAGATAACATCATACACATCTTCTGATGTTACAGATCTTCTTGAGCTGACTTCCATCCCACCAATGGAACTAGTTAGAGCTAGCTCTGCCATGACATTCATTTGGGATGGCACAGCCAATTGCTGTAATACTTCCCCCAAAGAATTCTTTATTGCTTATTTGGGAACTGTGATCCCCATGTTAGCTTCAGGGACATCCATTTGCTGTTCCCTTGTTTCTGCTGAGAAAGGGGTGAGTTTCTCCTTTTTATTAAACTGAATACAGAAATATCTTCCTCAATAGACATGCTCTGACTGGAACTATTATACTACTTTTATTGCCTCATTTACCATGACTCCTACACAGCCATGGGTAGAAGCTGATAGGGAATACCAGATTGTATCCTTGTTGGATGAAAAGTGTTGGCAAAGAGTTTGAATCTCAGAGCTTTAAAGGTATTTAGCCTCCCAAGAATGGAAGAAAGAATCTACTAATTTTTAAGGCAGGGACCAGACTTCTGCCAAACTCTGTTTGCTTTCAGCAAATTATTTTACAGGCAGGCAGAAGAAAGGAAGTACTATAAGAGGGGAAGAGGGGAAGAACAGAATGAGAGGCATCTACAGTGTTTCTCTACTCTCTGCTAAGGGCAACCCTCAGGCTGGCTTTAAGTCTATATTAACCCAGTCTTCCAAGCCTGAAAGCAGGGTTGGAGCATTGCCTCAGGAGTGCACATCTGCATGGTTCCTGAAGCCTCTGCAGCACTCAGAGATGGGATGTGCCACAACCTGGGCTTCAGCAGAGGTTATCTGTGCAGGAGGCTGTGAGGTGGTGGAAGAGTTACAAGGGTGAGAGGAGGGGACCCAGTGAAACTGTAGAATGCAGGAGGGCCAGGAGCCCCAGAAGAGTATTGGACATGGCATGGGTCCCAATGCCACAGCAGATTTCTGTGCACTGCTGCATATCTCAAGGTTCATGCCCATCCTGGTTCTACCACAAGTCAGACACAGATGCATAAGTAAATAGATTTTTTTTTTCTTTTAACTTGTGTTTTAACTTTTAGCCCCAACAGATTTTTATTTTCTAAACACGATAAGTATGAAGTCTTTGTTACCCTATTTCCTCCTTTTTCTTTAATTCAGCCAAGGATATTGGAGAATCACAAATAGGAATATCAACACACTTCCTTCCTTCCACATTCCAGTATTTAAATAAAAAAAATTCCAAGAAACTCATCACCATCAAGACCTTCACAAAATGGAATGCAAGTTACCCCACCTTTATCCCTCTTCCCTGACACACACTACTGAGAACAAGAGCCCCACGGTCCTTTCAGTAAGGATCTGACACAAAAGAAGGAGGTAAGTTTGAATAAAAATTGCGAGAGGAAAGGAGATATGAAATTAAAAATACAGTGTCATATGAAGGCATGCTTTATAAATGCTAAAGAAGCAAAAAACAAAACGCTTTGTTATACCTTGCATTGCCCTGGAATTATCTAGAGGGACACAGGAGACCAACAGTCAGTTTGTTGTAATACACGGATACTTATTCAGTTGCCTGTTTTGCCTCCTCCTTTAACAGACTGAGGGTCTTGAGACAGACAGCAAGCCTTCCTAGGGAGAGATAATAAAAAGAACATTGATACAAGAACTTGTTAAGAAAAATGAGTTTCAGGACAGTGATTTATGTAAAATATCTTGTAATCACCCCAGCCCCAATGCTGCCTGACAACAGTGTTTTTTAGTAAGGAAGTTAAACACCAGAATGACTGCTACATGGCCCTCTCCTTCAGAAGGCTGGGTTAATTAAACAAAGCAAAACAACAAACAGCTGGAAGGAGGAGATGAGGTAGTAGCTAATGCTGTCAACTGCGACATTTCAGAGGCATATGCTGACTGGGAGCCACAAAGCTGCAGCACATAGTGCAACATGGCACTTAGTCATCCAAAGTTTCTGCTTCTACATCAGATGGATTTACTGCTTTGCATGTTGAGCAGTCCATTCTCAGATCCGGTGTTGTTTTGAGGAGAGCTACAGGTGAGGTGGCAAGTTTCCCATTCTCAAATGTGCGAGTATTGCTTGATCCCAGAGGTTCACAATTACCTAACAGCTTATGGAATTTCATATGAAGCACATTAGTGGAGGAGCCTCCAGATTTGTCTTTGAGGACCAACCTCCAGATGCATTTGAATTTAATTTTTTTCTTTCTTCTTGACTGTATTCTCCATTTCCTTCCATTATTAGCAATTCTTCAGCTTACCTTGCATTGGCGTACTCCTTGGATTGATGTAAAAGCCCTAACTTTATTAGCTGCCAAGGCAGAATTAGGATGCCCAAACCCCATTTTAACACTCCCCATCCACCTCTGGCACTTCCATGACACTGTTTCTTTCCTTTTTTTGTTTTGCTCTCTGAAGGTTTTTCTTCCTATGAATCTCCCATTGGTCAAAAACGTCACATAGCTAGAAAGACAGAGGAATTTTATTTCATCTGAGGTCAAACAGTAAATGTAAGTGTCATTCCCTTGATCTTTTTGGGAAGCAGAGGCTACCACAATATTTCTGAACCATTAAAAGCAAAGAAAGGCTGAGGAAGTTGAACGAAATGCTGGCATCTCCTAATTTCACCCTGACACTTGGAGCTCTGAGTTCCAGCTGTAACAAAGTCACTGGTTCTAGTTCCTTGCAGGCAAAAGCAGCCATGCTCTAGATGTCAAGTGACAAAAATTCACAACGTTTTTATTCTGTGTGCACTGCAGGCAGCTAAATCCTTCCCAACAAACATGAAGCCTCTAGCAAAAGAGCAAAAGAACAAAGAAAGAACTGGAAAATGTCACAGAAAGAGAGCAAAGGAAAGCAAAAATATTACACAAGTCCTAATTACTGTAGAAATAAAGTGTACTAGCTCAAACTCAATGACCCTGGAAAGCAAGCCAAGCTGTCTGTGGGAGAGAGTGAGGATTAAAAAACACAGGTAAGCTAGGAACAGCGATAAAGAATGCAACAAATTCTTTGGGTTAAGAATCTCCCAGAAAACAAATGGAAGAAAGGCAGAGACTTGTATATGTACAATCAAACTAATCCCTCCCCAACCATAACATTTCAGCAGCCTACAATTAAGGAACCTGTCTATTCCTAGGCATCCACAGAATTTTGTTCAGAGTTCCTAGCACATGAAAAGATCAACCTGTTGAGTTGGACCTAGATGGTCTGCATCTTTCATATCTACATAGTAACGATGAAATTTTGAGTAGTATATAAACGAGAAAAAAAACCCAGCCCCATAATGATTCAAAACACCATCACTTCTCTGCTTGCTAACATTTCACTGGCACCTTCTGGTCTCAGCTGGGGTTTAGCTTCTAAAAGTTGAGTCAGTCTAGTTGCAGACATACCTTCAGAGGTTTAAGAGTTCAGCTGTGGATTATGGAGAAGAGGGTGATAGGAAAGGTCACAAATAATTGTCTTTCCCATTTTAAGAATCATGACAAAATTTCAGGCTATGACACTCAACTGGTGAACGAAGAACATCAAAGAATATCCTTCCAACCCATATCTTATCCATTCCATCTAGCCACTGTTAGATTTCCAGAATCATTGTAGTATGGAGCTGTACACAGATGTGAAAGTTCAATTCACCCTTAGTCTCTTTCCTATTTAATATTCCTAAGGAAAATCAGGCATGCATGTCCCTTCTTCATGGCCCTCAGCACTGCCCAGCCCCACAGCTCATCCCCAGAGCATCCCTTTGACACAACCAGGCAACACCACCTACTCCAAGCGTGCTGTCAAGGTGCCCATGACCATTCCAATGGATTCTATTTCTCTTCCTCTATGATCCCAGTTCTATGGTCTGCTAGAGGCTTTGGTTTGTACTTCACAGGGGCTCTTACATAGCAATGCAATTAAATTTCCATGCGTTTCCAATAGTTGTGTAAACTTTATCAGGGCAATTCTTGGCATTCCTATCTTGCACTGAAGTGGTAGCTGAAGCAGTTAGGAAATTCTCTCCCGCTATACCCTGCCTTAACAAGGCTTTTCAGAAGCACTATTCCCCTTAGAGAAAAGAGTTTGTGAATTAAGGAGTTCAGAGTGTATGTAATTGGAAGCAGTTCCATCTAATAATGACTGTAGACTGGAATTCCCCTCTTGCCCTGAGGGACCTTGTATTTTTTTTTTTTTCCAACCCAGAGGAATATGAATTTCCATTTACAGAATTCTTTTTTCTTTCTGAGCACTCAGACTGACCATTATTTGCCACTGAGACACAGCTGCCTCTGGGACAGAAGGTGGCAGTTCCCTGTAATCAGAATTGCCATTTATTCCACAAAATCTGTTGTACAGGTGTTGGGCTGGTGAACTGAGACCAGGCTGTTACTGTTGCCCTGGTGATTTTTGTTAACCAAATGGAGTTTGACAGAAGATTCCAAGTTTAGACACACAAGCATGGAACAACAATAACAACAACAAAAATCCGTTTAGTCTTACCAGGAGTTTGAGTGGCTTCAGCATTCCTGGGGGCACTGAGCCTTACAGCACCATGCCATGGCTCGGGTGCAGCAGTGCCTCAGAAGAAAGGGTACCACTTACTGCAGCATCCCCTTCAGTTTTTGTTGGAAGTCTTCAATCCAGCTGTGTGCCCAGAGTGACTCACTTATAACAGCCAAGGAATAACACCTGTGGGCCCATTGCATGTTGCTAAACAGACCTTTCCAACTCAGTGAAGGAGGTCTAACAACTGCAGTTAAAATTTGTTGCAGTCTATCTGCTTTGGAGTCACCCTGAATATGACCTTGCTGTGAATACTGTCATTCTAAACACAAGGATCTTCCTCCAGTTCTTTCCAAAGGAGAGAAGCATGCCTTTCAACATGGCAAGGATACAACACAAGTAATGCCCTGTCTTATTTTTAAAACATTTCTAAGTGCCAGTCTTGAACTAGTGGAGCCTCAATCTGTGCCTGTTACCATATTTTTTCTTATATAAAGGCTCCTCATGCTGCAGTTTCCACTAGTGAAAGGAAACCAAGCTACCAAAGACATATGAAATGGTGATTTCCCTTTTTCTAATCCAGTCAGCTGCAATAACATAGTCAGAAGTGCAGGAAGGCTAGTGCAAAGTGATGAAGAGTCACACAGAAGCTTATGGAGGCCTAAAAGCTGTAGAATGGCATACTCTTGTGGGAGGTCACAAACTCCAGCCTGTAGAATCGATGCCTACACAAGCAAGTAGGTGGTCAAAGACACTGCAAGCTTTATTTACCCTTCTTTGGCTGGCATATTGACAGCAGTTATTCTATGTTTCCTCTGAAAACTGTAAGAATTCCATAACGGCCTCCAAACTCCTCCCTTATATTTTATACCTTGGACTCTACATTGAGGTCTCACTGTGTGTCATGGGAAACTTTTCAATCTTCTGGAATCCTTGCAGGTTTTTTGCTAATGGACAATCTCTCTGTATATGTATGTTCTCCTTATGTTTTATTTATGGGTTAACTTCTAATATTGTTAACCTTTGCAGAATCTCCTAACCTGAACCTTAACAATGGTACCTGAAACATGCAGTGGAGTCATGGCCAACAGTTACACCCCATGGCTGAAGCAGCAAAAAAACCCCTATTTTTTTCTCTACTGACACCTTTTATACAATTCAGCTCTGTTTTGCAAAGAGACTTGAGCTATCCTATGGCAGTAATCTCTATGAGATCTCAATAAATGCTAAAAAAGTGTGGTCCATTCAAGTGCAGCCTTACCACAAGACTCCAATCTGTAGTACAGCCTGGTCTACAAGATGGGAAATTATGTCTCCATCCAACTGAGAGTGGGTCACTGTTTGGAATTGAGCATGGGAATAGAATCCAAGTCCTGCTATCATAAGACCTAATGAGACAGAGTCTTCTACTTAAGTTATTTCAAGAGTATAACTTTGGCAAGGAAAAATATTGCTATTCTAAGACCTTGCAGGTTCCAAAATAACATCCTGCTAGAACATCCCAACGTACTCTTTCACTGAGCCTTGTCTGTGCTGGATCAAAAGTAGCAATATGATCTTCACTGCCTCAGTACTGTATTAGTGTAGAGACACAAGAATAAAATTGTTATGGCAGTGGTTGTTCCTAGAGATAAAGGAATTAAAGTACATAGTTATGAGAACATAGAGACAGAGTCTGAAATGTCTTATGTATTCCAGTTATTCTGGTAAACTACTTTGAAAAAAAAAAAAAAAAAGGGGTCTTCAAAAAACCTAAAAGGGGAGGCCAATTCAAAATTTTCGCAC
>VZTR01009618.1:98819-150757 GCA_013400775.1 Chaetops frenatus
GAAATTTTTTATGTATTCCAGTTATTCTGGAAAACTACTTTGAAAAAAAAAAAAAAATAGTGGTCTTCAACAAGCCTAAAAGGGTAGGACAATTCAATCATTCTGCACAAAGGTATAAAGCCTAATGACCCCAACTTGGGTGGGAGTGTTGATCTGCTGGAGGGTAGGAAGGCTCTGCAGAGGGATCTGGACAGGCTGGACCAATGGTGTGAGGCTCAACAAGGCAAAGTCCTTGCTGGGTCCTCTCCTTGGGTTACAGCAACCCCCTGCAGTGCTACAAGTCAAGGGAAGAGTGGCTGGAAAGCTGCCCATCAGAAAAAGTCCTGCGGGTGCTGGTCAACAGCAGCTGAACATGAGCCACTGTGTTCCCATGTGGCCAAGAAGCCTATTTTTTATTAAAAACTTATTTTGGTGAGGTTCTTTTTCATGCAAGAAGCTTCACTGTCTCTTCACAACACCTTTTGTATGGCTCTGGGATCTCTTCATGCACTACACACCTTTTATACCACACACCTGCTGTCAAAACTGGAATTTCCCCCACTACACACCTTCCAAGGCTAAACGAGAGTCTAGGCAGAATGTGTTCACCACAAGAATCAAGATTTCAACAGCTCCAAGTGCTAAAGTAACCACAGATGCAGATACAGCCACTGCTGTTGCTTCTTCCCAAGATGGGAAGTATTGTCACATCCCAGCATGCACGGTCTGGAACCATCACTGATGTAGCTTCACAGCTGAAGTGTGAAAGCACAAACAGCACTGTCAGCTTATGCTGAGCCACATGGTGTCAGCTTATGCTACAGCCCTGCTGGCACCAGGGTACTGAAGCAAACTTGTTACACCTCAGTTGCTGGAGGAGATTGCCCAGCTGTAAGTACCGCAAAGTTCAAAAAGTCTGCATCAGCCATCTTGTTTCAGGAGCAGAAACATAATCAATGCCACAGCTCCTCACTCTGAATTCTAGTAATTGTTTATGAAATATCTCTGCAGATATCAGGCTCTTACAATGGAGGAAAATCTCTTCTGTTTCCAGAATCACACCTTATATGTGGGTTTTTTGCCCCAAATACAAAGAGCTCCAGCATATGGTGGGAAGTTCCAAGCTTCATTAAGTAGAGAACAGTAGTGGATTTGTAAGGGAAATGCTTAGCAAGTTAAAGTCTCCACAAAGCACAAATTAGCTGGAATAAGGCACTATAGAGATATACAGTAGTAGACAGACATAAGCAGGTGAACTGTACATATGGTTGCAGGTGCAGGTTGAATAGGTTCCCATAGTCATCACTGACTGAAGCATTGCTCCTTTGGCCAAGTACGTATATATAGATATATAATCTATATCTATATATATATATATCTATGTATGAGTGTTATCTGACATTGGTATCTTGTTCTGATATAGGATATGGATGAACAATTACTGTATGCAAGGCTATGAAAAGATGCCTTCTCCATTTTTGTGGTGATTTTTTCCCAGTGCTGCTGCACCAGAGAGAGTATAAAATAATCCAGCTCCTGGGACTAACCTAAACTGTCATGGTCTTGATAAATTCACTTGACAGAACATTGTATGTCCTACTAGTTATAAATCTCAGGAATTATTGAACAGTTAAGATGGGCGAAGGGAACAACTTTTATACGTTTTCCAAATCTTAGAACACCTCATTAATTCCATCTGTTCTTCTGCAACTTTAGCAAGGTCAGGATTTTATGAAGCTATGAAATCTCCTCTTAACTAAAACCTAAGTATCTGTGATGGTCATGTGCTGAGCATTCAAGTTGCATCCTCTCCCCATTTGCATTGGTGCCAAATGGTACTTTCTTTCGAGGGCAATTACTTATGCAAATACAGCTGCTCTTGGTGTCAGCCAGCTGCTGTGTCCACAAGCAGCCTTGAACACTGCCTGCTTTCCATATGTCAAGGCCCTGGTGGAAGCATGTGGGTGTGTGTGGAAGGGAGATGGGCAAATTAAATTTCCTCTGAAGCTATCTGAAATTTTCTCATTGCTATCTGTCCCTTGAGGCATCAGAGTCAGCTCTGCAGCTGGGCCTGCACTTTTCCTCTGCTTTTCTCTTTCCCACAGCAGAAGCAACTCAGCTCTCCATCAGGGAACAGGACAATTTAGCCTAGGGTATGTCAGCAAGCAACCTATGTCCAGTTCTGCATTCCTAATTCTCCTTGTGGTCTGTCCCCATTAGGAAATCACTTTCAGTTATGGGGTCACTGATGTAGCAGCCCCAGATACCTGTAGGTGTGGTAGTAACTGGGTTTCCAAACACCAAACCTCAAACCAGAGCCCTAAAGCCTTCTGCAAGCCAAGCTCTGATCTTCCTCACTGCATTCAATTGCACTCCTTGTGTTAGAGTTTTGTGTCAAGCCTCAACAGCAGAGTCAGGGCAGCTCAGCCCTTGACAGCAGGACCTACTGCACAGCACAATCCTGAAAATGAGTGTGGAGACTAACATCACCACTGACATTTAGTGCATCAGCCCAATGTGGTAGGAATGAGCTATCCAGCTTGTCTGTAGTTGCTGGTGCAATTCACTGTTGTGCTGTGCTGGTATCCAGCATGGAACACAGAGCTGCCCGTGGGGGCACAGAGCTGCAGGGGTGCCAGCAGCACGCCTAGCCATGCAGTGCCAGCCAGGGACAGATTTGCAGCAGACAGTGTTGCCAGGGGGCACAAAAAGCTCAGAGGTGAGCCATGGATGCAGCTAATTTGCATGTTTATGAGATTCTTCGTTACTGAACAGCACTCCTTCATTTACTTTTGTGTCATTCCCCAGTCCTAGTGACACTGATTTTAGCCTCTGGAAAATTCCAGGGCTTTCTTCCTGTACTAAGGGGTTACGCATGAGTGAGAAGCCAGTAAAAGAGTGTAAGCTTGGTTAAAAAGAGATCAAATACTCAGTCATAATAAAAATCCTTTTACTGAGTCCAATTCTGATGCATTCAAAAACTAAAAATAACTCATTCTTACTGAGGAAGAAACCTAAATTCCATTTATATCTCACAGTCCCAGTAATTATGAAAGGGGTTGCCAATTCCACAAACACAAGTCTTTTCCTTTTTTTTAGTGTTCATATATATTGGCCTAAAACAGGAGAGAAGAAAAAAGGTGTTTGCTCTGCTAGCAAAGCATTCAGGCAGAGTGCTGGTTCTGGATCTCCTTAGAAAGACCACATCCTCATTGGTATGAGGCTGACAAACCATAATTATTATATGAAGTACTGGAGGGGATTTGGAGAATGCTTATCAGTGTAATTAAAAGTGAGCTTTTGCCAGCTATTTCCATTTTATGTAGTTATAAATCTACTATTTGAACAAAGAAGAGCCCTTGCATGGTACAAAGTAGAAGAGCTATGAAAAGATGTTTCAAACTGCAAAAGATCACTATCAGCATGTATTTGCTTACATGTAATTATTCCATTACATATATAACCTTTAAAAAACAATGATCTTGAAGATAGTTGGAAGTGAGGCATGTTGTCTTAGAAAAGGTCATATGTTATCTTGGAAAAATAGCTTTCTATTAAGAAATTAATTGACACAGTTTCTGTTTATGGTAATTATTTAACTGAAATTATTTCAGGAACTTACACAAACTCCCCCTCACACATGCTTTGTATTTATAGTAGCTTCCTAGTTGTGATATCTGAAGTATAGTCTTGGCTACAACTTATGAAACCTCTGCTCACTACAGTGAGTGCTGCATGTGTCACCAGAGGATCCCCTCCACATGATCAGATGTGCACACACACGTGGAATATCAGACTGCTCTTTTATACAGTAGCTGCTTTTCCTGAGTGCCACTACTCAGCCTGTTAGCAAGCCAAAGAAAATGATGTTGTGGCTTGTCTAGCACAAAAAGTCATCAACTGTTTTCACCACTGACAGAGGATCTGAAGGGGCTGAATATGCACATTGGACTGCATAGTCCAATGTACAGTGTTTCCTCCTCCCATGGCCACTTTGGCATCTTTCTTTTTGTGCTTACAGGCATCAATCCAGTTAGCAGAGAGCCATGCCAATTTAAATGGAGTGAATGGACTCCTAATTGACATGTGATTCAACAATATTACAGGAGGCACACACCCCCAGTCCTTCTAGCAGCTAATGACAAACTCTCTTCTTCCCAGGAAGTTTTGTCCTGAAAATCAATTATCAAGTACTATCATCTCCCTCATCCCTGTTCCTACTGTCCCTTAGGAAAGAATAGCAAGAAAAGAAACTTCTGAGTGAATCACTTCCACTGGGCACATAGGGGAGCATGAGAAGCATCCCCCATAAACCCAAAGAGTATTTCATCAACAAGTAATTCTGTAAGAGACATCAACACAGAGATGTGAGTACCCCTCTACAGAGAGTTAGCTAGCTTTTCCCAGGCCATCCAAATATCCCAAATTGGAATGTTTTATTCCATCTAATTTAAGCACTACTTCCTAATCCCTTCAGCCTGCTCTCTTTTATGAAGGCACTGCATGTGCATGCAATACGTTACATTTAACTACTGTAAGGATCCAACTTTATACAGCAGAAATTTGATCTTAAGTTTCCTCCATATGGGCAATTTTTCTCACCTAGACTGTCTCTGGTTATAACAGAATTAGTCCACAGATAAATTGAGAGTGGGTTTATCCTCCTTAGTTGACCTTGAGTAAGTGATTTCATCCCATCATAGCCAAAGCATCAAGGGCCACAAAACTGCACAAAGTAATGCCCTAGCTAGCATGAGAAATGCTGAAAGTGGGTTCAAAACCTGGCCCCAGACTTTGCTTCTGGCTGTCACAAGGAGGTATCAGTCAGACTGGTCCTTGAAGCCAGTATGGACTCTCCCCCTGCAGTGGATTCCTGAGCACATCCCATTCCTTTTTCCACTCTTGCCCATTTCCAGCATGTAGGAAAACCTGCCAGTTAGCCCAACCACTCCTGGCAGACTTAACAAATGGATGAGATTTCCCTCAAGTGTTTCTGGGTAACAAAATGGATTTGTCTGCAGCAATTTTCACCAAATACATGTGAATTCACAAGTGACATCTTTATGTCAAGTAGACAAGAGAAAACCATGTGTTTAGGTCCACGGCAGAGGAACACACCCTGCTGAGCCAGAACATGAGGCCACAGCTCGTTTCCACCATCTACCAGACACATTGCTGACTCTCATCCCAAGCCCAAAAATAGCACCTTGCATTAAAGAGGGTCTATCACTATAAGCTCAGACCTTCTTTCTACACATCCAGACACATTTGTCTACTGGTCATGTTCTTTGCACTGAAATTGGTGCAAAGCACCACAATTTCTTTCCAAAGTCCGTGCATCCATCTGCCAGTCACGCCACATTTTTCCCCAAGAATTCCTTCAAGGTAAAAGTGAAGACGTACAGGAGAAATGCCTACCACTTATATGGACTAAAGGAAGCTGAGAAACCAACTGTTCAGGAAGATATGGCATTAATCTTCACATCCCTAGAAGCAGATGGTGATAAATGAATGGCACATTTGACATATCTGTTATAGTCACCCAATGAGTTAACCAAAAAAAGATCAGATCACAGCAGCATTGGCTCAGATCCTCTTCCTCCAACACAGGAAATTCCATTTCCCCAGCACGGTGCCTTGTGCTTATCCTTCCAAGCTGTGCTGTTCTGAAAACTCCACAATAGCTCAGAGACACACATTTGCGTCAGAATGTCACACTGGATTGTCACTTTCCAAACAGTAGAGTATGCTTATGGTATTTTATACTACCAAGGGCAATTTGTTTTAAGATCTCTTATAGGGTCTCTAAAATTGCCATATTCTAGTGAGAAACTGTAAATACTCTGGCAATGGGAATCCCATCTTCATCCTATCCCCAAGCACTAAAAAAAGAAATTTATAGTAATGCTATGAAAAGGATGTATGACTTAAAATGAATTTTTGTACCAAGAAAGATGATGATGATTAAGCAGATGATAAGTAAGTTTTAGAAGATGAGTGCTGATCTTTTGATAATCAAATTTATAGAGAAACATAATGGAAGAAGACATTTTCTCCAACACTCATGAGATGATCAAGGCAAGCTAAGTTCCAGACTACAAAACATTTGATTTCTCATTTTTGGCAGGCAAGCAGAGAGAATAGATGCTCCTAGCAGGTTCCCCCTTCTTCCTCTCTCTTAGCATGACTTTGAGTGGTGGAGAGAAGAAGGGACAACTGCATTGAGAATGCTAAAGATGTGTGTAATGATAGGCATTCAGGTGAACTGAAAGAAGGGCTACCGTGCATCATGATAAGGCTGGGCATGTCTCTGTATGTTGTACATTCATCCACGGTGCTGCCACTGCACGGTGGGGTTTCTTCAGCAGTTGGCTTTTGTTAGGCAGGGCTGTATGCTGGAATCTAGACATCATCTAGACACATCTTCATTGCTGTCATGCAATTAACTAGATATCAAAGCTTAGGGAGGGTTGTAGGCAGAGTTAGACAGGCACTGGTCTGAAATAAGTTAAGAAAATGTTTGATCCCTGAATCCCAGTGAATCCCAGATTGGGATTCTAGTAGTTGCTGGAAATGTAAAATAAAATGATAGTGATGCCTAAAGATTTTTAGCTTTGTATATTTTTCATATATTTGTAGCTTTGTAAATTGCTAATGAATGGCTGTAGGTCCTAGTACTTTTGCTACCCTTTCCTCCTACATTTTAGAACAATAAGCTAACCTTCTAACATATTCCTGAAATACTGTTTAATCTTATTCCAAGAAGAGAAACAACTACAAGGACATTCTGTTTCCAACCAGAATCTGGAAAGACAAAACAAAATGGGGCAAAGAAGCCACTGGACCGATTCCAAAGGGGCAATACCTAGGGAAATATTACCTAACCAACTACTCTGGTAATTGGACAATATATAATAGGTATACTAATCAAGTAACCTTACAAAAATTGTAGAATTACTGTACCATATGCATGTTTTGCCATATTGTGTACCTCAAGGGTTTCAAGTAAAGATTTGCTTTTGTGTTATCATTCTCATTGTTTGGGATAGTTTGTTCTATTTCCAGGCAACAATAGTTTCAGGCTTGTTGCACTACTACACTTCAGTATCTTGGTTAATAAGGCCCATGCCCCTTAGCACAGAATTTTCTCAGTCAGTCACATTTGTGGCTCTGGTTTGTACAACTGTTTTTCTGAGATAACCAACATCAAAGGTTCAAGGGGAAAGAGTAAAAAAGAGCTATGGTCTTTCTAATGCTGGTAAGTTTGAGCCCTATACACTCTGGGAAGGATCTGCTTTAAGTACTCTAATAGGACAATCTTTAAAGTGTCCAGTTCCTCTCTGAATCTTATCAAATTCTTGCCATCAACAGTATCCTACAACAACGAGGAGGCCATCAGATTTACAGGAACTTAATGAACTTAAATTCCAGAAATTACTTTCAATTTATTTTTAATCATGTACGTTTCCTTACAATATGAACCCTGCCCATACTCAACTGCCTCCAAATCCCCAGTCTAATGCTCTACAATTGAGATGAGCCATTAAGATAGCTAGAAAATTTTGTGGTATTCTGCAGTGAAGAATGAAGAAGTGGGGAGAAGTAGCTGGTTATTAGACAGTACTCTTGGAAACAGTGCCTTTTTGAGATCCCACTTCAACTCTCAGTTCCAGGTCGACTGGAGTCAAAAATAGATCACAGCAGGGAGGTGATAGAAGGAGCAAGGTCTGCAGCTAACCTTAGCTAGGTTGTGTCACAGCTCCATTGGTAGGCAGAGGTAGCATTGAGCTACATTTTGGGGGAGTCAGAAAACCACAGCTGTCCTTTAATTAACTTAGCATTGCTAAATAGTTCCTGTTTGTGGTCCTCCAGTGCTCATCTTTCAAAAGATAACAGCCAGTAAAACTTCATCTGAGATGACTTCTTTGACTCTTTCTGCCTTTAATATTCCCATCCTAGGCCATGATTTTCTGCAATTCCATCTGTTCTCTTGGCAGCTATCCAAAAAAAGGCAAGATAGAGACAAGTGGCAAAAGATTCCAGGAAAGCTGAGATATCCAGCACTAAAAGCAGTGACTTTTGGTCAAAGCTTCTGTCTTTTCTTCAAAAGGTGGAGTTTTAAAGAGAAACCAGAAAGGCTGCATAAGTTGGACTAGTTATTTACTGACAGAACGTTGCTTGATTCAGCATTGCCAGATTTCTTAGAACTGCTGTGTGCTTGGGCCAAAGGCAAGGCTGCTGGATATGCAGGCCAGTAGGGCTCAAGGATCAGAATCCAGAGGTTAGTAAGTACTGGTAGTTGGGGAACCCAGTGATCTTCATTTTTGGAACATGCCAGCAATCCTACACAACTGACCAGAGCAGTGGGATACAGGGATGTTGCAGCATAGTAGAGAGAAGCATGCTCTGTGTACTTGAGAGAACAATTTTCATTCTGTCTTGTTTTGGCATTTCTTGTAGTCTAAAATCATTCATGCAGAAAAGCACAGAGCTGCTCTTTATCTTTGGGAACAATCCACACAGGATATATGTTTAATTAAAGCTGACTGCTGGAGAGCAGGGAGCACCAATATTTTCCATATGCTGTCTGGGCTGGGGGTTTGCTTTTGTGGCGGTGCAGGAGAACAAAAAGAGTTTACGTTTTTTTACCATAACACAGCTCTCAGCAGATGGGCATCTCTATTTCAAGATAGCTCTCATCAGGGCTAAACTAGTGCACATTGATGCTTAGGGGGCAACACTGACTGAGCAGAAAGATCCAGGCACTTGTCCAAAGGGAAGATGCAGCATTAAGGGAATTTTAGGAAAGTTTGCTCCATTTGGCCCTGTCATGTGCAAGCTACAGAGACTTTCCATTTTTGGACCTCAGTTGTGCCCTCTACAACACCAGTTTTTAAGAGAATAAAAGCTTATCTCCTTGGGATCCACTGATGAAAGACCAAGGCAGCATGAGTCATGGAGCCCCTCTGCAGGACAGTCTGACTTTGTGAGAAGCCAGAAAAGCAGACCTAACTCCTGAGCTGACTAGACAGCTTGTGCTAGCCAGGAGGTTTGGCACAAGCCTCTCTAAAGTTCATCACAGAGCAGGAAATGCTGTGGCTGGACAGTTCATTCACAGATACCCCTATTGAGGCTGCAGGCAGCTGGCTGCAGGATACCTCTTGTCAGGAACAATGTTGAAGACAAATGAATAAAATTCAGTCAGCTGTTTTCTCTCAGAGGAGGAGAGGGCTAATGTTTCAATTGACAGCATGGGTAACTACTGGGCCAAGCTATCTCTGCATTTAAGATAGGTCTGGGCTGTCAAATCCTTGCCTCCAGAGCATGCATCCCAGCTAGACGGAGCAAGGCACTGACAGGCTCAGGCTGTTCTCAGTCCTCCCTTTGCATCTGTGCTTGCCCTTGTGCTCTGCTGCTCCTCCACACACTGGTCTCATAGTGCTGGCAGCAGGTGCCCCAGCATGCCTCCTGAGCCTCTTCCTCTTTTGTGCCACCCAACTCTCCCAGAACACCTTTCCTTCTTGCTGGTTTTCCCTTCCAAGTTTTCATCACAGTACAGCCCAAGAGATATTAATTTGTTTATTTTAAAGCAATAAATTGGAAACAGAAGAGTTCAGCAGTATCCTGGCAGACAGGGAGAAATTATCTCCACAATCACCTGCCGGATCTGCCTACAATAGTGTGTGTTTAATGCCAGTCTCTGCAATGGTTTGAGGAAGGCAAAGTACAGAATGTACAGAAAAACACAAGCAAAAAAAGCAAGGCCTGGACCTACCCTTTTAATTTGTTGGCCATTGCCACCTACCAGAAATATTTAGAAAGAAAATTACAGATCTGCACTCCAAAGTAATGAGTGAAGTTACATGGCCTTCCTCCCTGTTTTTCAAAGGCTAAAACACAACTCATGCTTTCTAGGGTTTAACTCCTCAGAGGCCGCATACTCAAGTTATGTAGCCTTTGTGGTTTATGGAATAAGATTTGTTTTAAAACAAAATGACAGCACAGAAAGGAAAAGAAAAAACAACAAACCACCATCAAAAGTATTACCCTGACTCATGACAGATAATAAATATCTCAAGGCTCACTTTAAATCTCAAGTTTTCAAAGGCTGACAACACTACAGGGGGGTGAAATACAGGTAGCCTCCAGACACTACAACCCTGACAGGCCCTCTTGAATCACAAGAACAAAAATAACCTCTTACCTGAAGACTTCACAGTGCTAGGAAGACAGTTGCTTTCCTTGAGCACTTCCTTGAGGCTTACAAGTTACTAGGACACTTGCCTTTTGCACCCAGGTGAGAGCTGCTTTGTCCTGATAGCAATTAACACACAACCTCTTCAGGTGGGAATGGCCAACTTCTTCCACAGGTTAACCCTCTCCCAGCTCCTATCTGGGTGCTATGATGCAAAAGTGAGGGTGAGGATTTGCAAAACATCAGATATGTGCAGAATCAAGATATGGGAAGAAAGAGGAATCCAGTTCCTGTGGTGTATGCCTGGGGAGCACAAAAGAGAAGGAGAAGCAAGCTGTAAAAGAAGAGTGCAAACAGCCCCAGAGCTCCAACTTCTCCTGGGCATTTGGGGAACTTGGATTTAATAGGAATAATAAGATATCGTTCCCTGCTTCCAGTCACGGGAAGAGCTTTCAGCACAGGCTTGGAATACCCATTTCCATCTCATATATTTACCTCCATCAGGCAGTATCTGCTCCTCACCGCCTCCCTGATGGATTCTCCATGAGAGTCATGGCCCCTGGAGTGGGACACAAAGATCCCAAATGGCCTGGAGGCAGATTTCTGCCTGGGAGCATGATCAGCACCTCGTGGTGGCAAGTAAGGGGGACAACTATTCCAGAGATCTTAGGATCTCAGAAGTTCAAGACAACTCTGGTTTGGGCAGAAAATGCCCAAGGCTGGTGTTGAGCACACATAAGAGATCGTGAGAACAAGAGTCAAGAGCTGACTGCAGTCGCGGTGCTCAGAGTGTGCTGATTCTCTGATGAGGATCGGGAAGATTTTTTTTTCTTAAAACACCCGCATGAGACTGAGCCTAAAGTCCTGAAACTTCACACCATTCTTCCTTTCCCAGTTTCCCTTTTATTTTCCTTTGTGTTTCTACCATGATAATCAACTAGTAAGGCATTACATCTATACACAAGCTTCTATTTCTCAGTTTTTTTGTCCATCCTTGTTCCTTCCTCTTTTTCCCTATGTTTTCCCTCCCTCTTGTTTGCTTTCTTCATGTGAATTAGGAATTGAAGTTGTGCATCTGCTGTTGGTATAAAAGCAGAGAACAGTGTAGTTCATTTAGGGAAATGCTTGAATTAGAAATGGCTGAGATGTGGGGTGTCTATTTTTTCAAGATTCTATTTGGTAGTTGTTGAAGGCTCTAGAGCACAAGTCTTATGAGGAGCAGCTGAGGGCACTTGAGAAAAGGAGGCTGAGGAGCGATCTTATCACTCTATACAATTCTCTGAAAGGAGGTTGTAGCCAGGTTGGTCAATTCTCCCAAGTAACAAGTGGTGAGACAAAAGTAAATAGCCTGAAGTTGCACCAGGGGAGGTTTAGATTCGTTATTAGGAAAAATTTCTTCACTGAAGGGGTGGGCAGGCATTGGATCAGGCTTCTCAGGGAAGTGGTGAAGTCACCATCTCTGAAGGTAGTTAAAAGACATGCAGATGTGGTGCTAACGGACATAGTTTAGTGGTGGGCTTTGCTGTATTGGGTTAATGGTTGGACTCGATCATCTTAAGGGTCTTTTTCAATATAAACGATTCTTTGTAAATGAGCAGTGTGATAGGATGTAGGAGCTGGAGTGTTTGTGTGAGCCTGCTTGAATATAGACTGAGATATGATCCCACCACTTGCTCAGTCTCTTGCTCTCTTGCTGTCGGCATCAGAGGGGAAATAGGCAGCAGTCACCCTGGGGATAGTTCGCCTCCACTGCGAGGCTTCGTCTCCTGCTGTTTTCTCCTAGCGCGATTGAAGCTCTGCTTATGGGACCGGCTGTTGCACTGGGACTTATTAACACCCTACCTCATTAAAAAAGGACCTTTCACTCCCTATTCGGGTGCCTCAGGGGAAACCCCGGAACCCTGAGCCCCTTCCGCCTCCAAGGGAGCCTCTCCCAGCTGTTTTCGAGAGCCAGGCTACTGCTGCCCAGCCCCGCAGTTTTCTCTGCCACTCGCTCTGGATTATTTGCTACACTGTAGCCACACACTCCCTACCTGCTGACACCCCGCGGCTCCTGCCACAGCAGCTGAGTTTCTGCTGCAGTCTAGCTCGCTGACCCAGTGGGCCCTCCCTGCTGTTCCTGCCGCAGCCCATCCTCGCCATCCAGCCGGCCTGCCATCGCCGTGCGAGGGACAAGCAGCTGCCGGGAGCCACCAGCGCCCCTGCCGGCTGTGGCCAGAACTGCAGTGAAGGGGAGGGCACTGGAGGGGCAGAAAGGGCTCACTGTCCCCTTGGGACAGCTCTAAAAATGGCATTTTCCCCTGAGCTTTGTGCTGAATGAAGTGAACACTTACTCACTGTGGTCTGTTTTCTCTTACAGGAATGAAACTGTTTTACACCAGTTCTGTTGCCCAGCAGCTGATGCAGAGCAGAAGCCTTCATCTCCAGACTCCCCACCAAGGTGGTAAATTGTTGCCAGCAAGACCTTTATTTTTTCTACTACACTGATCTTCCTACCCCAGACAAAACTCCCATATTGAACATGCCAATCTTCCTCCATCCTCCCCTACATCCCAAGTTCACAGCATTGCTGTCCCTCTCTTTTCCCTCTTAGAGATTACTGTTCGTACTGTTGTGTAATTGCCTGCAACCCTCCCCGATCCCCTCTCACACACACACACACAAAATGTTTTTTCAGCCCCTCTTCAAACATCCACTTCCATCAACCTGCATTCATGCTTGTACCTCTTCTTACTGTACTGACACCCACATGCTTCACTCTTCTCCTTCAAATTATTTATCTCACACTATGAGGTTCCTCGACACACACACTATAACATTTAAAGTACAGCAAAAGTCACCCAAAAAACTCAAGGTTCTGTCTCACACCCTGTGACAGGGTGGGGGGAGCATTTTTACCTGTGTCGAATGGTGTGAGCTTGCCAGTGAAGAGCTGCTATAGACAGGTACTATTAACTATCACCAGCTTGTATCTAGTGCAGCCAGGTGTGGGGACACCAGCAGCTCTCAGCTCTTCCTCATCAGTGAAAAATGTCAGTGCCAAAACCAAGGGGCCCAAAGAGCTTCAGAGGTACTCAAGATGCATTTACTGCATTTAGCTTCCACACTTAGCCTTGTCCCTCTGTTTTTGCCATCTCCTTCCTCTCTCATGACTTCCCACCCTTACCTCTTACAGATCTACTCTGTTTTTCCAGGCCTCATCACCCTTCTGACAACAGAAAAGAGGTTTCTCTTTAAACATTTCTCTCATTACACTGCTAGACTTTTACATCCTGACCTTTGGCACCTGTGTAAAAAGCTTGAGTTATTAGCAGGGCTCTGGACAGAATTGGGCAGCTGAATTGCAGTAGTGAGGCTACTGCATTTTTAAAATTATGTTCTCTTGTTCTACTCACTGGAGCAGACTATGGTTTCTGATTTCCTTCCAAGAGAAAGTGTGAGTGCTGGACAACTGTGAAGAGAACAGGGGTAGGTGGGTGTGTATGCTCAAAAGTAGGGTTTGGCCACACTTGGAGACAGGGTAAAGAAGCAGGACACCTCCTGCCCGTTTGTGTATGAAGATGGAAGGGTTAACTGCCATGATCAGTCTGCTGAGGGCTTTCAGGCACTGCTAAAGTTTGCATGACAGCCCTGTCATGGCAGATGGGAGATGCTGGCAAGGAAAAGGAGACAGCAGAGAAAGAGACCATGGAGATTTCTGTGGTCAGGAAAGCCACCTCTCCCTTACATTTCTGGTGTGAGAGAGTTTTGTTTAAGTGCTCTAGTTTGTCTAGAACTAAGTTTGCCATAGTGTTCTATCTTCATACCCTCATCCTTGACCCTACCCATTCTTGTCCCAGCCTCCGTCTTATTTCTGCTCAGATCCCTTAGTTTCTAGAACGTTCTTATTCTACAAGGCTGTCAGTCATGTAGTCTTAAGCTCTAGGATCATTTTTGTCATGTTCTTTGTCAGGCCTTCCTTTTGTCCTGCTGACTCCCAAAGGCCCTGTCTATCCCTTGAGCCTGAGTTTGCCTGCCCTCCTTCTGCTGGAATTTGATAGGTAAATTTAAGGAGTGATCACCTGTTTCAGTAATTTAACTGCTTTGGCAAGTGTCATCTGAAGATAAGCCAGGAAATCCTGAATTGGGGATGAATGAAAATGACCCCGATAACATGTTGCATCTGGATTTCTCATACTAATCTATCCCTGTCCATTTGATGCCTTTTGTAGCTTGTCCCACATTGCAGGCCTCGTGCATTCCTTACTTTTTTCCCCAGACTTTCTCGTGTCCTTGACATTTCTAATGTCTCCAGATCCCAACAGCAGCCCTGAATCTGTCTGTGTGTGACACAGTATTGTATGCAGAGATAAAGATGGTTGAAGCCACTGTGGCTATTTGAAGGGGAGAAACAGGCACAGAAGTTACTAAACTCACTGTTTAGCTTTATGCTAGCCATAAAATACCTCCTAGGCTCTGCCAGGTCCTGCAGGCTTCCTTCATGTCTAAAGTCACATATACAATGCAGTGAGGAAGGCAAAAGAATGGCAGAGACGGAAAAACACATAGTCAGCATGGAGCTGACATCCATATGGTGTTCTGGAATGGCTCAGTAGGCTCCTAGGAGAAGTTCATTATATCATTTACAGAGTCTGTCACCCTGCTCAAATCATGAACAGGTTCCCCAGTGAACCAAGGCAGAACAAAAGTCAATCAGGACTGAAATATCTGGGTCAGACAACCTGAATAGGCAATCAGTTCCTGGGTGAGCCAAGCATATCCCTATATAAGCTCATCAGGGCTCCTTGTGGGAGAGCCTGGTGTACATAGGGGCTCCCTGTGAAGGTTTTCCGAGTCCCACTGAATAGACAGCCAGTCACAAGTGGTGCTGCTGTGAATTCTGATAAACTGGCTCGGGTTTATTCTCTCTTTTCCCCTTCCTGATGGTTTCCCTAAAAGAGATAAATCCTGTCAGAACTGATGCCACTAATAACCATCAGCCATCTAGTTTTAATTAGAGTTTGCTTCATTAATGCCCCAACTCCTCTTGGCACAGCAGATTAAATAAAGTACTTGCAGCTCATTTACACAAACCCCCAAAATACAAGGCTGAGCTGCAATCCTTTAATTAAACAGCCCTGCTGATCCTTACTGCTGCCTCGGCTCATCAGTCTAAGCCGATTAAAGAGAATAGGGACTAATAAAGAGCATAAACAGGGAAGTGACTCTCAGCTCTTCAAGGGACTGGGAGACTCCAGTGGTGATCAGCTGCTTTCTCCTCCTCTAGCAGGAACTGTACCTCAGCCCACATCCCTTCTGTCAGGGACCTGCAAGAATGGTTTTGTTTTCAGCAGGAGCCCAGACTCATCTTGTGGGGCAGGAGTCCTTTGGGAGACTGAGGAAAAACACAGCAGAGAAGGGAAAGAGAAAGAGGGACATCAAAACAGTGAGATGAGTGGCTGTCTGACTGCAGGAGAGACCAGCAGGAGTGGCCATACAGCTCAAGATATGGGCAGGAGGAGAAGAAACTGCAGGGAGTAACAGTTGGAGGCTGACTGCCAGGAACGATCTCGGACAAAAGTTTGTCTCTGCTAGTGGTTTGTGATGGTCATTGTTGTTCTTGTGTGGTCTTCCCTAACATTTCCCTGCAAGATTTCTTGCTCTTTCTTTGCTGCCAGCTAAAAATGCCTTGGCTTCACATGGATGGGAATGATTAGGAACATGTTAGTGTCTAACCACTCAACAAAGCCAACTCAATGAAGTGGTTGAGATTATCCTCACTCATCTTGTTCTGCTTTGCTTCACTGACTGCCACAAGCAGAGCTAGCCCCCTTCTCTCCTCCAGCATGTGAATTCCTTGCAGGGAAGTTGCAGCTCCAGGAGTTTGGCAATGCAAATTTCCCACCTGGCTGCTTAGCTGGGCTGCACCAGCAATTAGCAAAACTGGTGCTGTAGGCCATGAATATTAAGAGACAGATTTGATCCCAGATTCTGCCAAAAAGCTTAGAGCCAAAGTACAGGATGGCAGCAGCAGGCAGATTTGTGTTCCTGAACTCTAAGGGCTTTCCCATATCAAAAGACACTATAAATCATTCACCATTGTCTCCACTGGACTTGTACACCACGGGCTTCAATGACCATAAACCATCTTGCAGGTTGGGTTTCCACTGGGGATGCCAAATATCAGGTTGAGTGACATGAAGAAACTCCAGGGATGGCAGTAGGACCTAACCCTACTCCTTTACTGAGGTGCTGATTAGACTCTAATTTAGCCAAACACTGTAATTTCATAAAGCAATGGCTCTTTTTCTTGCTGGCTTTTGCCTATTAATGGCACGGTTTCATTCTAGGGATTTGAATAGCCTAGTAATTGCATTTCCCACTTCTCCCAGTCACATAGAGGGGAGACTGGCATCCCAGAACAATGACCTTAAAACGTGTCCAGCAGCAGCCCAGTTCTAACAGGATTACATACCATTTTCCTTTGTGTGAGGTAATAGGGCTGAGATGAGAAAGATTTGTTTCTATTAGAGTAATGAGAGGAAATGATGGAGTCACAATTGGAGGGAACAGTATATTCATTCAGTTGCCTTTCACAGGCTTTTTGGAGTCTGCCTCTGTGATGCTGAATAGGAAATCAGCAGAAAATCACCTCTCCTCCTGTGATGGGAAAAGTTCTACAGAAAACTTTAAGCATTAGGGGCAGGTCTGCTTTGACAATGGACTTGGGAATAGCACTGCAGTGCTGAAGCATTGTGGAAGAAGTGCAGATGAGACCTGACCTGCTTTTAAGGCAAAGGAGACAGTTCTCTCAGGAAGAGAGGGCAGTCTTCTGGGAGGGCTTGGATGTGTACTTGGAAGAAGGGCTAGAATCTGAAAAATCTTTGGAAAACTTGGGCAAGTTCTGTTCATATTTTCCACACTTTCCAGTAGGGAGACTGCTGCTTAGATCAGGGTTTAAACATGGTTAGTGCCACTAATTTACAAAGTGTTTACTTCATGATTGTGGACCAATGAAATTATAACTCAATATAGTTTAGACTTTGAACCACTCTGGACTCCTTTCTTCCAGCCTGCTGGATTAGTCACCATAACAGATTGGCTGCTTCCTGGCACCAGTTAGTGGTAAGGAGACGAGAACCATTGGCTACTTCTCCAAGCCAGCTTTCCTTGCATTTCTGGAGAAGTTCCTTCTTGCCCCACTTGTGACTTACCAAAGTATTGAAATGGAAATGTGTGTTCTTGCTGGAAGAAGCCCTTGGTGCTGGTTGCTCCATTTTTATACGTGGGAGGCTGATAAGTGGATGGACAGATTTTGGATGGTTTGTTAAAACCAAACCTTCAAACATTTTTCTTGATAGCTGTCTGAGCTGCATGAGTGTGCTGCACCCTCAGCAGCACATGCTTAAAGCCCAAAATCTGATTTAATTTACTTCTGGACATCTCCGTCTCTGACTCTTCATGTCTCTTTACCTGAACTCTCTGTTTCCATTGAACATGCGTTTGTTCTTAGTCCTGTTAAGTCATGTTGAAAAATCTTGGCACAAGGGAACCATGAATTTTATCCACTGCACAGTCACAGCATCATGTCCCTCTTTGACTCCTCACTGCTGTACCCCCAGAGCATCTATTCTTCCACTACAGCTCTCACTTGGCCCTTGGGTCACTTTAGATTCTCTAACAGCTAGATCCTCCTGAGAAATTCCCAAGACCTTGTTTGGGTTGTGATTGCAATGTCCCTCAAGGCTGAGGCCCATGAAGCTGTCGAGAACTGAACCACTCACCAAGGGGTTTCTCACTCTGGACGTTACAGAAGTACCTTGATAAACAGGTGGACAGTGATGATTTTCCACCAGTATCCATCACTCTTTAAGCATTACAGTTAAACAACTGAGCTACTCAACATTTTATCTGAACTTCTGAAAGACTGACCTTGCCTGACAGGACAAATGCAAATCCAGTTCATGAAATGGGAAACTGTAATTTCTGATTTAGGATTGCTGGCACGATATTGTGCATAGAATCTGGAGGTCAGTACTTTGTCTCAGCTCAGAGTTGTTCCGTGGCTGTGGCTCAGGTGTGAAGAATGATGATGATTCTAGTCTGTATGAAATCAGATCTATAACCTTCCACTTAAAAAAGCCTAACCACTCTGCCTAATTGACCCCCAGCTGTCAGTGTCAAGTGTATGTTCCTACAATTAGTGGACTATAGAGTCTGAATTCTTCTCTGATCCTTAATGAAGAAGACTCCAGGTGAATCTTAACAGGATGTGGACATGCTAGTGCAAAGCAAGCATCTACACCCGTGGTCTTGTGTACTCTAAAGGCAAATGACCATACAAAAAGCTCATCAGTTTGACTTCTTTTACTCCCCCCAAAATCCTCCAGAGCATTGCTTTTGAAAACACACGTAAGTTTGAGCAACATTTCTGCTTTGCTAGCACATCCTGTCTGTACTTCTCATTCCTTTCCTTATTGAGGTCATGGACATAAAGAGAAGATTTTTTTTTTTATTGCTTCTCAACAGCTTATCTCTTAATCTTCCCTCCCTGTAGACATAAGAATCCTGTTCCAGATAGTATCATTGGAGGTTGCAGTGATGCTGCTAACAGGCAGAGATGGGTCAGCAAAGTTCACATAAATATTCCCCCAGCTCACAGTTTTCAGAGTTTTGATTTCAGTCTGACATAAATATGTGGGCCAACAAAAATGTCTAGACCCAGATTTGAACTCCTCCTAAGCTTGGGAGTGAGCAGATTCCTCACTTTTTATGGGTGATTTGTACAGTGAGGACTAGCAGCTTCAGTTGCTTTGCAGGAGCCTAAGTTCAGAACCGCAAAGATGTTTAGTGAATGTAGATTTAGGGAAAATATGGAAACACATAGAATTATAAGCAAAAAAATAATTTGGAGGACATCCTTAACCATCATAGTTACCAACAACCTTGGGAATCTCTTGCAGAAAGGTATAGTTGGGAAATCTTCTGGTACTATGACCTGGGAGGAATGGTTCTTTCTGGAAACATCCAAAGAAACAGGAGGTCAGTTTCAGATGCAGCGTCTCAGTCCTGTCAAGGAGCTCCACTAGGACATTTTGGCACTGTCTCCCACACAGGCATTTCCCTGCTCCTCTCTACCAGCTGGTGCAGCTACTTTCAAGCAAGTGTGGAGAACATGAGGGTGGGGAAGTAAAGTGAGGAATAGATTGGCTTTTCAACAGGGAAAAAAAGTATTTCTGGTGGAATCTGGAGTCTCCCTGTGACATTGGTTGCTTTGCTTGCCTCTTTCTTCAGGAAGGTGGAAGATGCTAGGAGAGAGAGGCTGAAGAAAACATGCTTGAAGTATCCTATTTTGAAACTGCAAAGATGCCCATCAGGCACATTTTCTGAGAGCCTGAACCTGTAAACAGCCATTCCTGGCCACATGTTCTTCCAGCTCTTTATTTTGCCTTGGGTCTTCTGTTGCTGATGTGGGTCCTGCCCTAGGAATTTAGACTTGGATTCAAGTGCTTTTCTCCCACATGTGCTGATACTTGCTATTTCTTGGGCCATGGTAATATGTGTGAAAGAGGATCAATCATTGCCAACTTTACAGCTGTGGGAGCCACTTCCAACAGCTATTGAGATCAGCTAGTGGCACTAATACTGAGCAATCACTCTGGCTTGCAGATGATCTTCATGTTCCCTCTCCGATACTGCAAAGAATTCCTTGCCCTTACCATGGCAACTTTCTGGTACCAGGGGAATGGAGCATAAACACCTGCTCTATCCTGTGTTTTCTGTGTGATAATGCTGCAGACATGCATGAGAAGAAGCTGTGCCAGCCTTGGAAATTGCCCTGTATCTAGCACTAGAAAATGGGCACGGTTAGTAAAATAATGGCAGATGGGCTGTGGTGGAGCTCACACCATTCATCCTAATCCTCTGCTAATATCATCTGACATGATCTGCATCAGTCAGGATGTACCCACCCCCAAAATGGAGCCATTCCAGACCTTTTGTACATTAAGGTGTGCTCTGTTCAACCTCACAGGTAGTTTCTGTGGACCCTCTGTCCACATGCTTGTTAATGGCTTAGAAGGCAGAGACAGATAGGGCAAAGAGATAGAAAAAAGAGTCAAGGAGAAAGAAAGGGAGACATACCTATCCCAACAAATGTAACATTGCTACTGTAAGAAAAATGGATGGCAAACATACCAGAGAAGAATGATAGGAGAGAAGTAGCAGGAAAAGCAGTAAGATAAAAAATAGTGTAAATGAAAGAAGGAACTGCAGGGAACAAGAACATATGAGCAGGAGATAAATGAGCAGGTCCCTTGGCTGGAATAACCCTGCTCATGCCAGCATTCTTCGGCAGTGACACAATGAGACTGTGGCCTTTTATTACACATTTTCTTGTAGTGTGATGTCAATCCAAAGGCCTTTGTCTTTTTGGTGCTCTGCAACACTAACTCACTCCTATGAAACTTCATCTTCTGGCCACCCCTATGGGACAGGCTCTGTGCTCAGATACACTAAGGTCTCCCTTTGGAAAAAAATCTCTGTGCACTAGAATTCCTTCTCCTGCCTGTGGCCCTGGCAGATTTTCATATGCTTCAGGAAGAACTGAACAGTCTGGAACGTTGAAGAGGAGCACACTGTACATCTGCTCAGGCCGCACTGTTTGAGTCCTGCAAACAGGAGATAGATGAGGGAGTGCATGCAAAAGAGTTGGGAGGTATTTTGGACTGTCATCTCACCTGTTCAAAAACTGCAGAATAGCTGGAGACAACTCCATCTTCTGTGAGAAAACATCATCCTGAAGAAGAGTGTCATAAACAGGACCTGAGTTCAATGAGATTATTTGTGTGAGACTGTGAAACCTAATTCTGGCCACATCAATTGGAATTGTGTTCCACTAACTTTTGACCACTTCTGCTTGGCACCTTGATTCTTTAGACACACCTAGATTGTGCCATCATCCCACTGGAAACTACTTGCCTGGTGATTAGAGCTGTGTGTCACCTTTGCTGTGTCCCACACTGGAATGGGGCTGCTTTCCTGTAAGCAGGTTATGATGCTGTTATTGTTGTCTGTGTTTCTGGGTTCGCCGCAATCTCTCACATTCCCTTTTTTGCAGAAAGAGGGAAGATGGGGCTAGGCTGCCCTATGTATACACTGCTAGTGCTCTTTTCCACATGCCTCCAGAGCTGATTGGCAAAATATAACCAATCCCTGTAATTTCCCAGAATGCACTGATATGGGAGTGGTAGGTTGAGATGGACAAACCAGAATGGTGCAGAATGGTTTGTGAAAAGTATCTCTGTGCTGTTACAGCACAACTGGATCTGATATGGATGTTACAGAATGTCCTAAAATAGAGCATATTGGGCTAGATCCTCCACTGGAGAAGGTGCAGTCCACAGGAATAAAGGCATTTATAACACCAGCCAGGATACTGCTCAAAAACACAGTAGGATTGGTTGAGTTTAGGCAAACTTCATGGTTTTTTTATGATCTTGCCCCAAAATTTCCATGTCTGAGTACAGAGAAGAGGGGTAGGAATAATTTCCATTCCTCATAGGTAAGAAAAGTTGAGGTGCCCTAGGGAAACATGAAGCTTGTGTGACCAAACGTGTAAGTTGCTAAGTCATCCTGTTTTCCAAGTGGGAGTGAAAAAAAGATAGAAAATGAAATAGGGCCTCAGGGATGAAATGTGACACAAAGTGTAAGTGAAGCAGCAGAGACAAAATAGGTTAAAAACTGGAAAAGTAGAGCATTGTTCCTACTGCATAAGGTTGTGGGGGTGGTCACTGCATTGGGGAAAGGAGGAAGGAATGCTAACCATGCTGTTTCTATCTTGGTCTTCAGCCAAAGGGCAATGCAAGCCTCTGGATCTGAACACAGTAGCCAAGTTAAAATCTGGATAATATCTGATTTTCTAAAGCTGGTGAATGCTGTCTGGATTGTCTGTATTGAGGGGGATGGTGATTTGTGGCTGTACTCCTCTTTATGTTGAGGAGAACCAGGCTCCTTTCTGCTCGGTTTGGCACAAGCAGTGACCTTCTACTGGGCTGCAGTAATCACAAGAGATGAAACAGCTGAGATACTTGAGAATAGAAACAAAATTTATCTGAGTTACACCAAGATCTACCTGTGAAGTGGCTCACTCACTGTCTTCACAAATCAATTACCCTGATCCCTTTAGGAAGGAACCCAGAGATGTAGTCCAACCTAGAGTCTGCCATAGCAGGTAGAAGAAGAAAACTGCAGAAGCCCTGGCCTAGGTCTATAAATGCCAAGAGCCATGTCCCTCACCTAGCTGGATTGGGAGAGCAATGGGCTGAGGGACATGCAAGCTTTTCTTGTCTTGTAGAGACAAGACTCTGCTGACTCTCAGTCCCAAATTCATCTCATTTTAGCAGTGAAATTCTATCTTCTGCATGATTGCACCGGTAGGCTTTTGTCAGCAAATTTAGTGATGTTCAAACCTGCCTCAGGGATGAGGAGCCAAGATATCTGACTCAAAGTGGCAGAAAGACTGCTGCTGAGAAGCCAAGTTTCTCTTTCCTGAGGTGCTGAGTGGGCAGTTACACTAATGCAGGATGCCATCTGTTTTTTCCTTCTCTAAAAGGTCATGTTTGCCAAACAAAGAGACAAGAGAGGTCTGGGGTTAAAATAAAAGTAATTAAAGGGCCTCTATGCCTTCAGTAACCACTTGGTGCTCTTCACACCCCAGTGAAGCACAGGTGCCCTGTTCAAAGCAGCCACAAGGAACCTTGTCTGCAGTGCCAGGGGGTGGGACTTGTGTCTAACCTGCAGCGACAGCACAGCAGCCAGCCTGGGGTGCCAAACCCCAGGGTGTGACAGGCAGCTCAGAAAGGGGCTCCCCTTCCTAAGCTGAGCCTTGGGCTTCTGCAGCTGGTGAAACAGGATGTACGGATGGGAGGAGGAAAGAGGATTGTGCCAGAGAGGTGGCCTGGGTGCCGTCCTGAGGTGTCACCCAGGCACATGTGGGAACTATAAGAAAAAAGCTATGACAGCCACCCACACCACCCAGCACAGCCAGCCTTGCAGTACTTCTCATATAGTGGGAGCTGCCTTAGCTATTCCAAGCCACCCTCTGGAGGAGCCTGTCTGTCCTCTTAGAAAATCTTAGTCATCTGGTGGATGAAAGCTGTCATGGAGAGCCAGGCCCTCAGAGAGGCAGCCAGCCCAGACTGACACCTGGACAATCATCTTTTGCACCAGGAAGGCACGAAATACTCCAGAAACATTCAGTTCCTGTAGTGCTGCTCTGTAGCAAAAGGCACAACAACACAACAATGTGGGAATTACACAGCACACAGGGATCAAGTTTAAATCTGAAATGAAGGCCTTGACTTTGGCATGTTGGTTCCTGTGGGACAGGAAGCTCTTGCTAGTATTATTACATTCTCTGTCTGCTTAATGTACATCTCACCAAAACTACTTCAAGAGATGCTGAAAAGGTGTTTCCTGGTTCAGTCCATGCTAAAGGATGTTAAATTTAATTGATTTCCAATATATTTACTCTACCATGCTGTCAAATCTATTTTACAGGTGTGTGCACCAGACCTTTTATGAAATAAGTAATATATTCTGGGATGGGTAATGAGCTTGGCTAATTACCATTAATTCCTCCTGGGTAAAACTAGTGTGAGAAGATGGCTTGATGCCACTGCTTTCCAAGGTGTTATGTGAATATAGACAAAATCAGAATCTTGTTCCTATATTTGCCTTTGCCTGGGGAGATTGTCTGAGAAAGCTGCAGCTTGGCTGGCAGGGGATGAAGTTCCCTGCCTTTCTGGCAGGAGAGACTTTTGCCTTCCATCAGTTTCAATGCTCCCAGAGAGCGTTGCCTCCAAATCACCCTAAAACCCAAACTTACAAGCAAATCAGAAGCAATTCTGTTGCACTCAGGCCCCCTGCATGTCAGAGATCTCTTAACCTACGAAATGGTCCCATAATATATTACCAAGCCTGTCTCAGCCATTTTTTTTTCATTGAATTCTGATGAACCCATTCACCATATGCCATGGGTGTCCTCAGGGAACACTGAATGAAATAAAATGGAAAGGAAATTTGGACCCTGCTAAGTCAGCAGTGGATTTTTTTTCTTCTTTCCTGAGAAGGGAAGCTTAGGAAAGACAGAGGGAGCACAGGTTCTTGCAGACTTGAGGTCTGGACTCCATTCTACTTGCATTGGCTAATGAACTCTTTTCCTAATTCTCTGTATGGCACTTTGTAGGGTTTTTTTATTCTGACATCTCTAAAATTTTGAAGTCTTAGATAAGTCTAAGGCCATGAGAGGCAATTAATCAGGCCATTAATCACTAACAGCAATTTAAGAACAAAATACATACAGTAACCAACCAATCCTCATAAGGAGCTCTGTGAAATGGATGCATACATTTCTGTGGTCTTTCACAACTAATCCATGTAGTCTTTACCTCAGTTACAGGTCACAGTCATGCTCACTGACCTTGAATACCATGAAGAAGGTGATTGGTGAGTTATACATGGGAAAAAGCAATATAGTCTTCTCCTGGAGTGTCACAGAGACATAAAAAAGAGCTAAGATCAGCCTCTGCAGTACTTTTGTAACACCTCACAGCTTCCTTCTGTATGATTAGCTAGACCTTTTTGCATAACCATTATACCTGGCAACAAGAACATCCTCTTCTTCAGTGACTGGTTTCTTAAAACACTCACCAAATCCAGAGGTTCCATTTCTATTTTTTGTTGCTCTGTTATTGCTCTTATATATCTGCAAATTTATTTCTTCTTGGAAAAGGAGAGAAGGCTCAAAGAGATGAATTTTGTATGGTGACCACATGGAGCTCTGGAGTGATCAGTGAGAAAGCTCAGTTTTAATTTCTTGCAGGCCTAACATTATTGTCCTTAAGAAGAGTATCTCTTCTGGCCCTTGAGCCCTGTTTAGTCACTCAGCCACCCTGCAAACACTTTCCTGAGAGCTCTGAAAATTCCTCTTAGACCGTGAACTGATTCTGGTGTTTGACAGTGGTGCAATGGAATGTAATGTCTGCAGCATCCCCCTTGTGTGCTCCTGCCTGCAGGTCTGCCTTGAAATTGCCTGGAAATGTTTGAGGGGAAGGGGCTGCATGTTGTTTCTCAAGTCATGGAGTATAGGCATGTCTAAGCCTGACAATCAAGATCCAGTAGATAACCATGGCTCATCTCCACAGTTGTCAATTAGAACCACAGATCCTTTCCCAGCTGGACACGTATATCCAGCAGCAAGGAGGCGATGAGGAGCATGCAAGGGAGTGCAACATCCTGATGCTGTAGCAAGTGCAAAGCACTTGTATGTCTCCCAGGACAGACAGTGACACAACAGGTCTGTGCAGACATGGGGAGCTGATACTCATAGAAATGGGCATATGGGCTTCTCTGGCTTCATAATTTAGTGCCACTGATTTGGTCTTTATGCTTCCAAAAAAGCAGGGAGGGAGAAAAAAAGAGCATAATAAAAAATCCTCACTACTATAACATTTCTTCTCTATCTTCTCCCCTCATCCTTCCCTTACTCTAATCCTTATAAGAAATCTTCCTGAGAAACCTGCACATAAAAGCTAAGTATCACAAGTCTGATTTACTTGTGCTAAATAAAAATATTTATGGGTGCCAGCTGAATTGTCTCATTGAGAGCTTTTTCATCATCCTACCTTCTTGAAATAAGCACTGGGGTTCAGCTCACAACCCTGATATCCCTGTTTTGAAATGCTAGACTGGGGATAGTACTTTATGTAAGCCCTGAGTCAGATTGTCTGTAGTCACCATTTCTGTTGACAAACCTGTCTGCAGCAGGCAAATACAAGTCAGCAGTGCAAATGAACAGGACATACCTGAAACACGAGAGATATTTTCCACAGCAGATGGAATCCATTTGTAACAGTGACTAGGCTCGTTGTTATGGGTCATAGAAGTCATGTAGGTACACCTAGGAAGAAAATACCTGAATTTGTAATCTTCCTTTTTACCTGATTGCAAGTGATTTACATTAATATTGCAACTTTGAATCAAACAGAATTTAAAGAAATTACAAACCTTCTCTACCTGATTGTATGACTGTAAAAGCTGTGAATAATGGTGGCATATGATACTTGAGGACAGCAAGTAAAGAACACTTATTACAGCTGAAACTGCAGGGGTGATGCTGGGATCCAAAGTGAACTGACCTAGTGGGAGTTTGGCCGGGACTTTGGGATTCACCCCTTAGACAGATTTTTTTAACACTGGAAGAACTTAAAAGTGGTGCAATGGTTCAGCCATTTTTATGATTTTTTTCCTCCACAACAGAACATGTAGAAACTTTTCCCATTTCAGCAGGAGTGTTTGCTATTGTGTTCTGGATAGCACCACAGCCAAACCAGCATGGGGTTAAAAAGTTTATATTTAGCATAAAAACATTTAGCTGAAAAATGCCTTTGAGTGCTCCAATGGAATCTGATTTTGATTTGACTGAATTTTGACCCTGAGGAAATTCCATGCATAAGCACAATCTGGTCTGTATGGCTGTATCCACTGGGCTCAGAGCATTCATGGAGGAGGAAGGCAAGGTTAATGGATCTGTGTGCTTAGCTGAGGTCCTTATCCCAACACAGAGTCCTTAGGGGCCTCAGTAATGCCCTGGGAGAGCAGTGCTGAGGCTGATGGTCCTTCTCACACATCTGTGGCTGAATAGTCCTTGCAGTCTTAGGGCTCTCCTGTGTCTTGAGGAACAACCTAATTGCCTAATGAGGTTAAAGGAGGCTTCTTGAGCATTTTGGATTGGTCCAACACCCTGTGCCTCACTGGCCAGGGTCAGAATTGGGTATGGTGAGGGTACCTAAGATCAGACACAGCCCAGTCATCAGTAGGTCCATGGTGATGTGGCAAAGTGAAAGGTCAAGTTAGGGAGTCGGTCTTCAGGGTCCAGATCAAGTGTCCTGGCCACATCAAGGGGAAAGCTGTGGCAGGGCTGGAGACCAGCCCTCTTACAGAGTTGCTGGGGCAGGGATTGATGGCTCCAGACAGGGGAGAGAGCCTGGAGAACCTTTGTGTCTGGAAATACTTAAGAGCTGCCTGGAAAAGGCCCAGATCAATCTTATCTGGCTCTGAAAATGGCCCTTCTTTGAGCAGGGAGTTGGAGGAGAGACCTCCAGCCTTCCCTCCCAATCTAGATTAGTCTGATTCTACAAAGCCTGCTGGTTTTACTTCTACATTGGCAGTGGATGCAGGATATCCTGTCACTGTGAATGTCATTCACTCAGGCTCTACGCTGTGTGTGGCAGAAAACCAAGCAGAAAGAGGCACCCACTGGGGGGACGTTCTCCTTACACAGCAGCAGGACTGAGCACTACAAACTCTTACACGCACTCCATGTTCTACCCAGAGCAGCCAGCAGAGTCCTCAGGAAAACAGAGCCAAGCACATGTGCCAGGGTTTACAGGACCATTGTGTCAGGGAATATTTGCTGGTGTTTAGAGTCCATTCAGGCTCCAGGAGAAGTGAGGGGAAGGCGAGCTCTCCATCTGCTGCCTCGGGCCCTGACCTGCCCTACAGAAAGTCTGCATAATACACTGGGCACTGTGGCCTTGACTCAGCTGAGGAATTTGGAGTGTGTGTCTTGCTGAATGAGAGTTTATGCATCTAACTGAAATTGCTTTATAGAGCACAGTCCAGTTCCCACTGAAATGCTCAGGAAGCTTTTGCCCTGCACTTCAATGAAAATGTGATCAAATCTATGTCACCTGGTTGTCCCTTAGGTTGAGGATAAAAATTGCTGCTCTGCTGGTTAAAATCAGAATGGATAGAATAGGGGCTGCCAATAAAAATTTTACAGTGAGATCTGTAAGGGAGAAGTCCTTTAGTAAGATTTCCTGCAATGTGGATGGACATAGAAGAGAAAGAGTTAAAAATATCTTTAGGAGTAGGAAAAATTGTAGCATCAGGAGTAGAACAATGCAAACTTTGATGAGGTGTTCAACCTAAAAGAACAGTTTTATGCCTCATTTTAAGGTGTTTCCTGACTGATGAGTATGCAAAGACATTTTAATACGCTTTGACAAAGTTGGTTATATAGCATTTATGTAAGAGACTGATTTCTTCTGTGGATTTATTTTTTAAGTCTAACTGGTGGCTATAGACGTGTATAAAAGAAGAAACTTTCTAAATTTAAATCCTTCATCTTTCTGAATTCTGAAGTTGTGGTAGTGTCTGGCTCATCAGATTTGGAGCCCTCTTAGAAACTGGGAATATTTCTAAATTTGATTGTTAATCTATTGAACAGAAAAGCCGCCATTAGAGAGAATAAACTTCCTTTTAAAGTTCTAGTAAGTGTGCAAAAGTGCTCAGAGGCTTAGGAGGTAAAGTCTATTTACAGCTAGAAGATTTGGACTCTTAAGGGCTTACAGCACTTTTGAAAATGAGACTTAAATGCTTCTAGGTAATTTGGGCACTACAGAAAATCATATCTAATTTCCCTCTTTTTGCTCTGACATCAACACCAATCATAAAATTATTTATTATCTAGTTAATAGCAGAACTGGTTTTATGTGTAACAAATCCAAGAGAAAGAAAAATGTCTCAGAACTAAATTAAATAATTTAATAGTGTTTAAGTATGGGAGGCAATACACATCCTTGGTTTCAGTGAAATTAAATGTATTGGTTCCATAGTAATTATTTACAAACTGCATGTTTTTCTCAGCTGAATCCTCATCCCTTGGAAGCCAGTGGAACTGTGTTTGATGGACTTGGTGCAGTAGCAGTGAGAGTCCATGTAGGCTTGCACACTCTTGGAAATCATAAATTATTCCTTTGTAGCCACAGGAAGGAGGCTAAGGTAACTATGAACAAACACTCTAATGGTTCAAACACAACCCCAGAATAACAAAATCTTGTTTGAAATCAGATGATTTTGGAATATACTTGGCAAGAGGGGTTAAGTACAGACTTCCTTATCATTTCAATGGATCAGATATATGCTAATCCCAACCTGCCTGGAGCAAGATGTCAGCACTCTTAGAGTGCACTGTTGTCAGGCCCTGGTTTCACAAAACTGCTGCTGTGGCTGACAGGAGAGAAAAGAGAAAAGAGAACTTTCCTTTCTCCACAAGATCTCAGTGGCACAGCAATTTGTGGGTCAGAAAAAGCCAGCTTCTTTCATGGAAGCTCTGCAGTCTGCTATGGCTGTCTTGGAGACACTCTTTAAAGGGCCAAGATCTCAGGGCTGCTTGGCTCTGCTGCCCCTTTATATTCTCAGCTCTCCAAGAGTTTCTCTGGAAACTCTGAAACATTCAGCCACCCCTGCCCCATTTCCCACATGCTCTTAGCCACTCCAAGGGAAAACTGGTTCCTTGGGATCCAGGCTCCATGCCAGATGGGACTCGGGATGTGCAGAGATGCTGAGCAATAGGCAGCAAGTGCACAGGGGTGATTGCCAGCTGCTCCAGAGGGCAGAAGAGGTGTCTCTAGGCCATGACACCCTCCTTGGCTCCCCAGCTCCTCCAGCTGCAGCACCTGGAGCAGAGGCAGCCAGGCAGCTTGTGAGTCACAGGACTGGTTCATACAGGGATGGCTGCCCTTAGAGAGGGAGGCTTCAGAGCTTTGGCTGGATCAGCCTCCAGTCCTGATCCACCACTGGAGGAGATCCCTGACAGCCCAGGCTCCCCAGACATTTAAAACACAGCTCAGGAAATGAGTATAGTAAACAACACTAAACACGATCATAAATCAAATATAATATAAACAAATAAAAAAAGCGAAACATTGCATTTTGTTCACAGTGACGATCCCAGCGGTTCCACAAGCAAGAAAGCCGTGTGTGAAACGGAGCATCCGAAGGAGGCCGGCAGACAGAGTGGCCAGGAAGGCAGGTCCGACACCCTGACGCTAAAAGCCCAGCATGAGGAGCTCCAAGAAGAGCAGGCAGCGGGGTGTTCCCCTCTGGTGCAGAAGGCGAGCCTCCACCACACGGGCTCCCCAGTGAGAGTGCAGCGCAGCAAAGGGACGGCCTCGTGTTCCCATGCGGCTGCCTCCGATTATGAGCTCTCCCTTGACCTAAAGAATAAACAGGTACCAAGGCTTCCTCCTCAGGCTGTGGGAGAAGGGGATGGGGCGGGTGGGACTGTATTTGCACTGTGGTGGAAGGACTTCCAGCAAATACATTAGCCTTTTGTTCACCTAGAGCTTTTGCCCTGCCTAATTGGCCCTTTGGCTATGTGGGGCTGATGGAGGCTGATGGGGGAAGTAGCTTCCCCACCTCTGACTGAGTCACCCTTTCACCCAAACCTGGTGGTGTCTGCTTCTCGTTGCCTGGATTTAGTGGTCCAAAATGGACCTAGAAATCCAGTTGTGAGTGTAGGCTCAGAGATGTGTTGCAGGCAGCCAAGAACAGCAGCATCCAAGGGTAGTGCCTTGCTCACAAGTGTACAGTGCCCCTAGGGCTCCCAGCAACTGGTTGTTCCAAATGACCTACCTCATGGGAGAGTCTCCAAGAACCATCTTGCCACCTTGGATCATGCAGGGCAGGCCCCTAGCACACTTCTGCATTAGCATGAGCCTTCAAGAGGAAGTGGGGTTTATTCAATGGGTGTCCTGCACAGCATCTGCCACGACGTTCGTGCACTGCTGCCACCACTGTCCTCAGTTCAGAGAAGGATGCTGAAGAGATAGGAAGGTTTACCAGTCTGAGAGAAAATGATTTAGTCCTAGAAGTTACAAGCCTTGCTTCTGTGCCTGAGCTAGCCTAGCTCCAGAGCACAAGCATGCTCATCTCTAGTTGCATCTCCTGATGGACTCCCAGCAGGAGACAGTGGCATGAGGGCTAATAGCAGCTGGCCTCCTCCCTCACAGGTGGAATGTGTCCCCTCCCTCCTCGTCTCTGCAGATTACAGTCCAGGAGAGCTGTTGTGCAAAGTAGAACCTAAAGCATTATTTGTGTCTTTTCCCTGGGAAGGCAGCTCAGCCAGAAGCTGTAGGATATGCACACCTAGGTATTCCTATCAATTTACTCATCAGGTAGTTATCTTGAATGGGAATAATGGTGAAAGGACCTGCACAGTGCTGTCACAGTAGAACCCTACTTATAGCAGAACTTGTAATACAGGAATAGAACGTGCAGTAAGAGAAACAGGTGGAAGGAGACATTTTTAATCTCACTGCACAACTGAAGTCACATTTACCTTTTGAGAGAGGACTGAGTGCTACTAAGGAAGGAGGGTAAAGTGCAGCCTCCTCTGCAAGGCTTGGACCAGTTGTTACCCCTCAGCATCATTCTAGAGAGCTGGTGAGTGGCTTCATGGCTCTCCTTGCTCCCTACCCCACGAAACAGAGAAGTCTGACAGTGCACAGAGCAGAAATACTCCATGCTGGGAGGCTGGAACAGAGACTCAAGTACTAAAGTTACCATGTGCTTAGACTCTATTGTAATGTTGGGAAAATGCAGGGGATCACAGGAAAGAGGAGCATGCTTTCAGTCACACAAACTCTTGGGCTGTGCTCAAGAGCTCAAGAGCAGTAGGTGTCCCATGGATGACAGAAAACACCCCATTAACAAATATCCCTTACAGCAATGTCCTTCCACTGTGAGAGGCTGGAGGGAGGGATAAGCATTAAGAATGAGTGGTAGAGAACATGTATGCTTTGTATGTCTTTTTTTTTCCCCCTAATTTTTTTACGATGCATGCATTGCGTTGAGTGACTCAGATTCTGCCCCTGAGCCTGATTCTTTCCTGGTTATAACATGGTGGCACCTTACCATGCTCAGTGGCAACCTGGGTGAAAAACCAGTGCTAGTTGAGAATAAGATCAGGCCATGATCTCTCCTGGCAGATTTATGAATTTATGCCTATGTGCAACAATGCCATGGGGTATGCACCTCAAATGTTTGGCCATATCCAGGCCTGCAGTTTGGCTTGCCTTTTGTCTTGCCTTGACCTTGTTAAATCTCCCTTCATATGCAATCTCTCATGGCAGTGGATATTTTGCAGCCATTTCTAATTCAGCCACAAGGCCTGAATTGCTCAGAATGAGTGTTCATATTGAGGCCCAGAAATGTATTAAGCTAATTATTCTTTGAAATCCCTGACCCCTCTCCTGCTTTTCCTTTCCTTTGGTGCTGCTGTTGGATCATTCCCTAGAGAAGAGTAGCTTTAAGTAGGCAATTACTTGTGATTCATGGGGTTGGTTAGGAGTGAAAGAAGGCCAATCATGTCTGACCTTTCTCGCCCCTCAGATGGGAAAAGGAGGTTCCTCCAGCCATCCAGACATACATCTCCATTATGTGTGACTGCAGTGGTGCTGACAGATACCCTTCCCTCCACTGGAGAGAAAGAATACAGGCTACAGCTGTGTGAAATCCTTAATTCCTTTGGACTGTCAGTTACCTCGATCTGACAGCAAAAGAGTATGTCTCAGACACCAGTAAGCAGCAAACAGCCGGGCTACAGCAGAGAAAGAGACAGAGACTCACGGCTACCAAATACGGGTGGAGAGGGCACTTCTTTCTATGGGGATTCTGCATCTGGCTCTGCCAGTCTTCTCAAGAATCCCTCGCAACAGTCCTTGTCCCTGTTATGCCAGCTGAAGGATATGGAGGATTCCCCGTGCTTTGGACAGTGGTGGCTGGCAGTGGACCACATGCAGAACTGTCGTGGGTTTGTTCACAACTGGACAGAAACACCAATTAATGTAGTGGTTTCACGTTCGCCTGCTCACACCAGGCGAGCACTTAGTGTAGTGGTTTGGTGAGATAAGGATTAAGATAAATGCAAAGCAGGCCAAAACTTCAAAGGTAAATAGATAGTTTGTTAACAGAACTAGAAGACAAAGAAAGGAAAAAAACCAAAATCAACCCCCAGATGCAAAACCGAAATCAACCCCCAGATGTGTCCTTTTCCTCCCCCCTCATTTGTCTTTCTTTACTAACATCTTTCCTCATCAACAACACAGAGAAAACAAAACTTGAGAGATCTTTGGCCAGTTTACCACCTTTAAAATAGACTTTCATCAGTTCAGTTGGAAGAAGAGTCTCTCTTGTCTCACTATGGAGATTTTCTCACATGAAACACAAGTCTCTCGTGGAGTTGAATATCACTGTGAACTCTCACCTGGAAAAGGGTATCTGTTGACATATGTCTTTCCCTTGATTACAGCCTTTTCTGCAACTGTCATTCAAGGGCTCTTCTATGTACTATGGGGTGGTATTTTAAGGATGAGTTGTTCTAGTAGGAAAGCAAAAGTCTTCTCTCTCTGGAAGCAAGGTTTCTCTTATTCCTGGAACATGGGGTCCTCTTCTATCCCCAAGGGCAAGGGATTTCTCGTCTCTCTCGTCTCTGTGGCCTGCTCCCCCATCTCTCTCTCATCAAGTTTCTCCTTAAATCACAACTTCTTCAGCTTGCTTCAGCACCAGGTGCCTTTGCTCAAGCTACAAGCAGAACACTCGCTGCATCCCCCCAGTGTATTCAATGAGTTACAAAACATAGTTCATCACCATAGCTTTACAAAGAAATTTCAGCCTAAAAACGTCTCTTCTTTCTCCCCTCTGGGCCTTTTGACGCCTTCTTCACTGACCTCGGTGTCTCCATCTTGGCTTCCTCACGTGCCTTAACTTCTCTGAGTCTCTTTGTGCACTTAAAGTTATGACTGAGTCTCCTTTGGTGCACTAAGAAAGTTAATCTTTCTTCCTGATTCTGTTGTTGGTCACATGATTTCTGTTAGTAGCGGCCGGGGCTGTTGGAAACCTCTCTCGAAGAGGCAGGAGAGTGGGGGAGGCAAGAGCAGCTATGTTGCGCTATGTCGGCGGTGTCAGTGCTCCCGGCGGGGGGGAGGAGGGAGGAAAGCCATGCTGTGGGCGGCAGCGGAGTCAGTCGGCTCGGCGCTGATAGCTTCTCGGCTTGCAGAGGCGGCAGCAGCGGTGGGAGCCATGGGGCGCAGTGAGGCCACGGGCTGGCGGAGGCAAGGGCCAGGCGGGCGGCAGCGGGAGCCGCAGCGGTGGTGGCGCAGCCACGGTGGCACGGGCTGATCGCACTCTCGGCCCCCCCTCCCAGCGGAGGGGGGGGGGGGGCCAGGCCCTTGCCGAAGAGAGCAAAACTTACACTTCACTTCTCTCTAGATGTGACAGACGTGACACACAAAGACAAACTCGTCTCTCGGTGGCTAAACAATGTGTCAATGTGAGAAAGAGCCAATTAATTGGTCACTCAAGCCTGCAGGAAATTACAACAAGCTCTTACCCAGAAAAAGTTACCTTTTTTTCAAACCATGACAAGAACCTATCCTTGCACCCCTGGTGTGAGCTAGAAAACAGACTAGTTGCTATCAGACTATCACTTCAGATCTTTTTCTGCCCCTTGATGCCTTAGTCGTTTGGGAGGACTGAGATTATGGACTGCAAAAAGCTGGTGGTGTTTGTCATCAAGGTACTGCCAGCTTGCTCTGTTCCTTTAGAATTCTAGAGGGATCTCTCCTCACCAGTTATTAAAGTCTGCCATTTTTGGCACTGTCCTTGCATGAGATAAACTGGCCTTTTACTTCAGATCAGCAATGACATCTTGTCTTGGCCTCTAATAAGATCAGAGCATATGAATTTCATGTTTTCAGAATGGCTATCACCTCCTTGGAAACCTCAGATCATTGTAAGGCTCTTGCTTCTGCTTTATTTAGCATTTTACTGTTATTCTGCCCCTCCCATTAGTTCCTCTTTCCCTCCTGACGCAATTAGCTCTACATGTTCATTAACCAGATCATTATTTTAAGTGCTCATGGTCTGTTGTCAGTAATAACTGTCTGGGTTGCACCTGGTTTAATTTACGTTTATCTGCACAAGCCTTCCTCCTGAAGGAATGGGCCAAGTGATAGTTCAGTCTCTTTCCTGGAAGGCCAACTTTATAGACATATGCCAGGAATGCTGGTTTTATGGTGGGATTTAAGATGTCCTTGTTTATACAAAAGGCCTGCTGCCAGGTCTTGTGGTAAATGTCACTGTATCCATGATTGTTGTGGGGGTGATTTTTAGCATCATTTATGCAGACCCTTTCTGAGAGGGCAGCAGTGAAAGTATTAGGCATATGTTCTTTAAACTATGGGTAAGCAGAGCTCTGAGCCAGTTGCCTCTGCAACTGCAGTGGCCAACCCCATCACTAAGAAAATTGCTGGCATTTCCTAGTGCTGGGCTTTGATGATTGCCTTGGACAGACTGAGAGCTCAAGGGCAAGGCAGACAGAAAACAGAAGCTTACCTGATATTTGAGAAGAAGGCAAAGGTCCCTGCTTCATGTCCAGAGGGGGAAATATGAAAGGATATGCTCCCCATCCCACTCTCTTCCATAAATGTCAGCCTCCCAGTAGTTGCTCCACAGCCAGGATACCAGTGTAGGCACAAAATGGCTGGGCTTATATTGTTCCTCTCTGCCCGTCATCTCTCTAGGTCACATTTTCTTCCTATACTTCTAGAAGAGTTAGTATTGGAAAGATTCTAGAAGTCATTTACACTTCTCATAGCTGTCAGACCAGGCCTTCACATGTACCTGCATCACTCACTGATGGTTTTATCTGTAACTTATGAAAAATAAGAAAGAAGCAGGTCACATGACATGACTTTGTGAGCTGAGGCTTATGCCTCAGTCTCACTTTGACTGTGAAACCAATTTGTTTGCACTTTAGCTCAGATCTTGTGGAGCTCAGTTCTTCAAACTGTGAGTACTGGGCCAACAAGACATAGTGAGGGACAAAGTGCTATATCTGGGGATAGAGGATGCAGTCAGTAAAACTCATCATTTGGTTCTGCTAATGAGCTCAAATTCACCACTTGACTGATGCAGTGTATCTATCCTCTGCTAATTCAGGACTGACTTAACCAGCACTCTCAGTCTGGCCCTTGATTTTCTTTGGTTTTTTCCACATGTGCACACATGTAATAACACCACAGTCTGCAACTGCAGTCTTGCCTGTGAAGTGCCAATGATGTAGAATTTAGCTCATATTTCAGCCTAAACCTCAGTGAAGGTAGTTTGAGTTCATTCTTCTTTTCTTTTTTTAACCCCATCTCCCACTTTCATCTTCACACTGTCCCCGTTGACCTCTGTCAGTCACTCATTGGAATCAAATAATCCTGGAACTGTTAGTGAAAACCCAGCTGCAGAGGAAGTGTGGGGGGATTACCGGGAAGTTTAAATTTGAGACTACAGGAACGACCATACATACCTGCTTTGCTGAAGCCAGTTGAGATGGTGTGTGTCGATGTATTCATATGCGTTTGTTGTTACCAGCTCAGGTAAATCCTCCTTGTACTTGTTTTTAGTATCTTGTCTCCACATTTAAAATTCAGGATTTTTTACTTTTCAAAATGGAGAGTCTTTCTTTTTCTGGGTATTTTTCTTTTTATTGCTGGCTGACACCTGAAAAACTCAGATATCAGACAGGAAGACACTTTGGGATTCAGAGTGCTTTTTAAAAGACAAAAACTCAGAACAAACCCAGCCTCCACTAACTTATATGAAAGTTCATGTTTCTCACTAACTGCTAGATCAAGCCAGCATTCTCTGCATTTTAAAATTAAATTTTCTTCACTTTTTCTGAATGANGGAACATTGTATTTGCAGTGATGGACTTGTCCTAAAGGCTATCAGAAGTGAGTCTGCAAGGGACGGGCACCTGCAGGCTCCAGCTTTTATGACTGGCACTCCAGGAAGATCTAAGAGGATCCTGTTACAGCCATGAGGAAGCTCGTGGTGCTGATGATTTTGACAGTCATGCCCAAAGGGGAACCTTCTGTTGAAATCACGGGCATGGCATTGCAGGGGGAAGCTAATTCAGTGTCAGTAGTTCCTTTGACAGTCATTTAAGACTACTCAGTGCAGGAGGTGGGACAAAAAGAAACCATCAGGAGGTAATTAGCAGAAACTAACCTCTCTGTTCTCTGTTTTACAGATCGAAATGCTAGAGCACAAATACGGCGGCCATCTGGTGTCTCGCAGGGCAGCTTGCACCATCCAGACCGCGTTCCGGCAGTACCAGCTCAGCAAGAACTTTGAGAAGATCCGCAACTCCCTGCTGGAGAGCCGCATGCCGCGCCGCATCTCCCTGAGGAAAGTCCGTGTCCAGAACTCGGAGAGCTTCTCCACAGAGAAAGCCATGGTGGAGGGCTACAACTTCATGGGCATCCCACTGGTGAGGTCCCCGTCCTTGCCAGCCACCATCAGTGGGGCACTAACCGAGCTGGAGGACTCCTTCACGGAACAAGTTCAGTCCCTGGCCAAATCCATCGATGATGCCCTCAGCACCTGGAGCCTGAAGACCATGTGCTCCCTGCAAGATGGGGGCTCCTACCAGATCAGGGAGACCTTCAGTGCTAGCTCCATGCAGCCAAACCAAGACTTAGAAGCTGAGCTGCAGGATCAGGAGAAGGAGGAAGGTCTCCTGCCAGATACTCTGCCCAAGAGCAGCAGCACTCTCATGATGGCTTTTCGAGATGTCACAGTTCAGATCGACAACAAGAACATCTCTGTCTCATCATCCACCTCGGTGTCCATGGCAAACTGTCTCAGCAGCAATGACCAGACTGGGCTCTCTGCAGCTGCCAAGGCTGAAGAAAGCGCAGGAGAAGGGGAGGGAGAAGCCAGTGAACTGCCATCTGCCCCAGAGAGCTTACCTGAGACCAGCCTCACTTCCACCGAGGTGGATGTCAGTACCAGTGGCACAGGAGACAGCAGTGCTGAGCCAGATCAGATGGCTGTGCAGAAGCTCCAGTTTGATGCAAGCAATGAGGCAGGGCAGAGCAAAGGCTCCGAGTCTGAAAATGCAGACAACTCAGAGCAGCTGAGCAGCAGCAGCACCTCCACTTCAGCCAAGTCAGCCTCTGAGGTGTCCTCAAAAGAAGCCCTGCAGGCCATGATCCTCAGTCTCCCAAGGTACCACTGTGAGAACCCAGCCAGCTGCAAGTCCCCCACACTTTCCACAGACACCATGAGGAAACGCCTTTACCGCATTGGACTGAACCTCTTTAATATGTAAGTGACTCTCCCTCTGTTTCCCAGCCTGTGTCACACTGCACAGGAACAGGTGATGGCAGGCTCTGGGTCTAGATCCATCTCCAAGGAAGTTCATTCATACTCAAGGGCATGACCATCTGAATATGCAATACACAACACAGGTTGGCGTCCCAGAAACTCTTTCCCTAAATTGTCCCAAGACCTGTCCTTCTCTTCTGCATAACAGAGAACAAGCCACGAATAGTGCCTATGCTCTCAGAATTCACTGTACCTTCAGTTCCAGTTGCTGTCCATTTGGCATCCACCAGCTGAGCCTGGTCCACTCTGCTCCACTCTGCTCCACTCTGTTGCAAAGAAATAAACATGGCTGGGACTGTAAACCCAGCCCTGGTTACTTAACGTGGGGCAATTCCAAGTAAAGAGAAAGAGAGAGAGAGAGGTAGAGCTGAGCTTAGCTAGCCCAGTATGAGTCATAATGACAAAATTACATCTCTGGCTGTCATTTTCCTTCAGATACTTGGGTAGATTTTCACCTGACAGACAGGTTTAGTGACCTGTGTCTCACATATCTGAATTTGATATCCTATGAGAAGGCTATAGGTGTGAAAGCAAAAGCAGAGCAGAGGTTACTATCAGAAGAGGTTAACTCACAGGGTCACACGTGAATTGGCAGAAAGCAGCTGAGCTCCCTTAAGGAGATTTAGATTTGCTCATTGCCCTTTGATGAGACTTTTCTCATCTAAGCAAGCCATGTGAAGTTATGGGTTCTGCTTTATCATCACACTCTCATATCTCTGTCTTTGTTTCCATTTAAGTCCCCTAATAATGAGGATGTAATGTACCCATACTAGAAGAAGGTTTTTCCATATCTTAGCGTGGGCATTTTACTCAAAGCAAGGACTGATCATTGTGCAGTCCTAGGCAGAATTTTTTCACAGACAAAGGGGCAATGCACAGGATTTATATATGTGTACCACAAAGGCTGTGGACTCCTGGAGACAGGGACCAGTAAGAGAGAGCACATCCAGAAGTGAAGTGATGTTAGGCCAGACAGATTTGGGACTCTTACAGAACTGACAAGGACATATTTCCAGTTCTGAGTACAGCTTGGAGGCAGGAGTGAGGAAAATAACCTGTTAGCTCTGGGGAATGATGCCTTTCTTCATCTCTGAGTGGTATCTAGGGGACACGTGGCTCTCTTTGTGACTTCCTATCCAAGGGGCTGGCAGGGCCATTAAGCTTTCTGCAGTTATTTGGTTGTTGCTTTCCCTGTCTATTTCCAGGAAGAAGCCAGTTTACTATTGTGGGGTTTGGAACGTGGGCACTGATCCGTAGGGCATGGAGCTGAGGCAGTGTGTACATGTGTGCACATTCTTTTTCCTGGCTTTCCCTGGAGCACAAGCTGAAAGCCTGCAGTTTCTAGTGGAATCTGACAGTCTATCTGGCCTTGCCTTGCATGTTTGGAAGGCAGTTCTCTGGCTTGGAGGAGCCCTCTGGAAACAGATCCATACAGCGGCACTTTCCCCATCCCTGCTACACTGTGAGGGGGTGAAATCCCTGGAATGGCGAGTACTTCACTATGTAGCACTGCTGTAATAGCTCTGTGTGTGTAGGCAGCTGGCTGTGTGGGCAGCGGGAAAGCCAGCAGGACGTGAGGAATCCTGCAGCATTTGCTGGCTCTGCTCAACACCCCTGCAACACCGAAAATGAATAGCAGGGACCAGGCTCAGGAGAGAGGGGAGTAGAGTTGTCTGCTGCACATCTGGGTAAAAGCTGCACACTGCACTACATGGGATACATCTGCAGGTGTTCAGTGGCAGAGATACTGTACTGTTATCAGGATTTTGTGAAGAACAAATTGAATCCTGGGAAAAACTGATGAAAAACTCTGTTAGTGAAAGAATATTTGAATTATAGTCTAGGCACAGCAGGAGGGCTGTCACAGCTGGACTGTTATATCCTGCATCCTCTGATGACATTGTGTGTGCCATCTCTACGGAAACCTGCACATCCATGCCAGTGTGTGCATTTTCCTGGTCATATTTAGCTCTCAGCTCCTCTGGAGTGGATGCAGAGTCAGTCTAGTGACTTTGGAGTCATACAGGTGTGGCTGAGTTCATCCTTGTGTTGGACACCATACTGTCCCTTGCCAAACACCAAAGTATGAAGGTGGATGGGCATTTTATGAATCTCTGTTGCTTAGTTTGACTTGTGTCCAGACCACATCACGTTTGCACTTAACAGAGAACTTTACCTGTACTCTTCAGTGGTGAACCAGGAAGTCTGTGTGATAATAAAGAAGGTCTATTGTTGCTTTTCCCTGAAGAAGGTCTGGGGTTTTCAGTATCAGATCTTGCACCTCTCCTATTTATAAATTTAATGAGCTGATTGTTCTTGCAGCCCTCTCTCCAGGGATGCCACACTGCCCAGGATATTTTCTTTTCACATTACAGAGTAAGCAGACTATTTCAAGTCTATCTACTTTTTACATGCCCACGAGGCCCCTGTAAGGAGCAGGCCATTCTGCTGGATGCTGATCCCCTTATAGCTAGACATATGTTGCTCACCCACATACTTCACCACCTGACAATGTCACAGTCTGTGCCTGTGCATATCATGCATTCACGTGCTCTGAAATCTCATCCTATTCTTTCCTCACCCCAGGAAACTGCCTGAGCAAACTCACTCCTTGGGCTTTGACAAAGAACCCTGAATTTGGATCAACGATGGAAGTATGACATCATGTCATGAAGTCACCCTCTTACCTCTCTCCACTCACCAACTAAGAGAACCAAAGAAATGTGGCAATCCTCCTGCCATTGCAGTTATTCACCTCAGCAAAGTGCATCATGACAGAGACCCTTCAGTGGGGCAGACTGAAATACAGGAGGAAAACTTCCTGCACAACACACACGTACCATTTGTTCTTGTCTGTGTTGTGAGACAGGCACCACACAGGCTCCCAGCCACTCCCAGGATACACAGGGGCTTAAAAGAAAGATGGGGACAGATGTTTTAGCAGGGGCTATGGCAATAGAACCAGGGGTAATGGTGTTAAACTGAAGAAGAGCTGGTTTCAATTAGATGTAAGGAAGATTTTTGCAATGAAGGTGGTGAAACACTGGCACAGGTTGCCCAGAGAGGTGGTGGATGCCTCATCCCTGGAGTTATTCAAGATCAGGTTGGAGGGATCTCTGAGCAACTTTATCTAGTTGAAAATGTCCCCACTCACTGCAGGGGGGTTGGAGTAGAGGGCCTTTAAAGGTCACTCCCAACCCAGATCACTCTGCTTCTGTAAGAGCTGTGTGTGAAGGCACAGACACTGGCACATTAAGAAACAGAAAATCACTCCCACAGCCAGGCAATCAGGCCCACTCAGCACCAGACCTGTTCTCAGAGAGATGATCACAGCCACAGAGGGAGAAAAGCCCTCTGTCTGGGAGCTGCACACTGCTTCCTCCCTTCTTCTGACAAAGCATTCTCTGGGTGCCTTCTCACACACAAAGATTTCTGCCTGAGGGCGTGAATCAATACAGAAGGGAAGAAAAATACAGCTAAGGGTGGGGGAAGTGGAGGAAGAGATAAGCAAATCTGAGTGTAGGATTTCTGTTCAGGCAGCCAATATCAAGCTCAGGTGAGGAAGGTAATAAAGTATCACTCAACAATGAGCATTGAAAATGTATGAAAAACAAAATTATTTTTTTAACAGAAAAAGTGCTCACTTTTGGTTATCCCTCTTGGAGCCTTGAGCCTTGTTTGCCCATAGACCACGGCAGCAATGTCTCTTAAGTTTCTTCAGAGAGGAAGGCCTTTGGCTCTGGAGCAGATGGATGGCAGAAGAGTAGTTAGTGAGCTGTGGTACAATGCAGCAAGATCCTTTGTGGCAGTGGGATCCACTTGTGATTACCAGGTGACAGCAGGTGCTATGACATCTATTTGTCCTCAGCAGCAGCTAGGGGGACCACACAGCATGTCACCTTTCCTCACCCCAACCAGTCCCATTCCTGACACGCACATGAACTCATAGGGGCCCAGGCACCAAGGGCTGCATTGATGCAAGCCATGGAGTGAGGCAGAGGCAACAATGCCTCCAAGAGATCATGCAAACTCACCATGTCTCTGTCCTTGCCTTCCAGAAACCCAGACAAAGGCATCCAGTTCCTGATCTCCCGAGGCTTCATCCCGGACACCCCCATCGGGGTGGCACATTTTCTGCTCCAGCGGAAGGGCCTCAGCCGCCAGATGATTGGGGAATTTCTGGGCAACAGCAAGAAGCAGTTCAACAGGGACGTCCTGGAGTAAGTGTGGAAATCTCTTCCCCCCACTCCCTGCACTCTCTAAAGGAGTTGCCAGCCCACTCTGCCCCTGGCTGCCCCAGCAAGCACTTTGTGGTCCTCCATGCCCCTTCACCCCCACTCTTCAGGAGACCCACCATTGCCAATCCCTATCTGGCATCCCTCAACACATTTCCCAGCTATGTGTTTCACCCTTAATACCATCAGTTCTTTCATTTCAGTCCCTCCTCAGGAGGCCTGTGGTCACCTAGCAGGAGCTCAGCATTGTCAGGTGGTGATGCTGACAGGTCTGGAGGCTGGAATACTTTTTGGCTGGGGTCTCATCCCATCCATATAAAGTACCCCTGATGCCTTCTGGGAAGTACTATGAGAGGCAAAGGAGGAAAAATATCTGCTCCTTGCTGTGAGACCAGCAGGGAGAAGTGAATGTTGGCTACATGCTCAGTTCTCTTTCTGTCCGGGTTGGAAATTGGTGGGCCTTTGAGTATCTCCAACTGCATAACGAGGATAATTGTGAGGTTCTGTTTGTGGTGATGAGGAGGCCTGCATATGAAAACTTGCTACTAAGGGCTTGTCATTGCCACAGCAGCCACAGAGCACTGAGGAACATCCCCACTCCAAAACCTCCAACAAGCTGAGCTGCCCCTTTTCAGAAGAAAATTTCAGCTTTCCTTCCTGATTCTGTTCAGTGGCTGCCTTTGTTGGATTGTTGCCTTCAATTCTCTCACTGTGACCCCTCCTGGTCACAAGCCATGCATCTCTCAGCCTACACCTCTCTGCTCTTTCAAGTCTAGCTCATTCAGAGACCCATTTCAAGGCATGACCAGCACTCAGCTGGGTCTTTCTTCTATTATGCAGAAGAACAATTCTTAGTCAGAGCTGCCTTTCCATTAGGCAGGAAGTCCTTTTTTACATTCTCCCATTCTCCAGAATGTTCTCTATTTCCCTTGAATTTTGCAGTGATTTCTCTTGAACCAAACCCTACAGAAACTCCAAATCTCTTCTATGCCAGAGAAAGACCGGAGGATGCCAAAGTTCAAGAGTCAAATCTAGGCCTAAATTTTAAAATTAATTCCAGCTGCAATTGCTGCTTCTTATTACTACAGGTACCTGACCTTTGGTCCATCTCTTTTTTTTAATATACTGTTGATGTACTGATTTGTCCAGCAACAAGACACATGTACTGTCCAGTCTCCTCATGCTGAGAACTACAATTAAAAATAATTGCCTCTTTTTCTCCAGTAAGCATTGTGTGGGCTGTTTCCCCTGACAGATAATCTGCTGAAGTCCAAACCTAGCCTCTGCACATACAGGGAAATATTGCAACACTAATAGGCTGACACTTCCCTGTAATCCTAAATTTGGCATCATCCCTGCAAATGACCACACTCCTCTGCCTCACATGGGACTACAGACTCAGTGTCAGCAGATTCTGGGAACAGTCCCTATTGCAAAGCCTAGTGTCAGCCTCCTAGCCTCAGTGCCCAGGAGCTGCTACATTTGGGTTGCCTGTCCTGCTCCTGCACATGGCCTGGGGGCCATTGGAGTAGGTGGCCCTACTCCATCATGTTCATTACTCCAAGTTTCCACTGCCCCTCTCATAGTAACTCTCCAAGTGTTCAGTGAAAGAGGGACCTTGCCCATCCTATTAACAGCTGTAGAAAGCAAGGCTCAAAGATGGAGACTGAGATATTGAGGCTGTGTGCACATGGATATATCTTGGGCAGGGACTTTGTTTACCTGAATATGTATCAAGCAACTGGTCTGAATTCAGGGTTCAAACCTGTGTCCGATCTCTCTAGGCAACAGATGATATGCTTGCACTAACAATCTGTGCTGCCATCCCCTCTTCACAATAAAGGGATGATTAGTCTTCCTTAAAGGCAAAGATAAAAGTAGACTTAAAATATACACAGGATGTTCTAAAACAGGAAAGAAAAAAACCATGCCCATTCAGCTGGTTGTAGCTGTGCCATTTGAATGTACTTTCTTCCTGTGCCAGTTCTGAGCATGGGGGTATGGTTGAGCATTGTTGGTAGGTTTTGCAAGCAAATTTTTCATCAGCTGCTCTTGAGAGCTGGATGGGCAATGGCTGCACACCCAGCAGCGTGCCATGCATGGAAACAAGGCATTGAAAGGAGAAATTATGGCCCAGAATTATAATCCTGGATATTTTCTCTGTCCATGCTCCAGGAAGAAGAGGACTGGCAGCGTAATATAGTGTGCTGGCATTTCCAGTGCACTGTATCTCAAGGGCTGGTCACAACAGCTGAGCTGTTTCTATGGGAACAAGAGGCAAATCAAAGACCTTTTGGCATTTTAGAATGTCTAAGACCCAGTCTGGTTCTCATTCCCCATCCAACGCCCATCAAATTAGCTCAGGAACACTGACACAGGTTGGGAGAATAGACTCTGCAAGGGCTGTCTTGCTGTCCCCACATCCACCCATGCTTAGCAATGTTAAGGTACATTGTATTCCCTGGAGAGCATGCAGTGGACAGGAGAGCTCATACAGTAGCTTTTGCACCACTTTCCCAATACCACAGTCATTTTTGTGGCCCAACTGGGCAGGAGGAGAACAGACACAGTCCTGCCAAGGTTCAAATGCCCAGGCAGGGTGGCTGTGTGCAGGCAGTACTGCTTGGACAGGCTCTGATCTCCTGCAGTGAGCAAGCCTGTATGCAGGCAGAGATGTCTGTGCCTTTTCACATCCCAAACCTGACCCTGGAGCCTCCTCTACCTCCCCAAAACAGTTTCAATTATTGATGCCACTTGCTGTGTTATTTTACATTTCGCTCGATGTGAAAACTTATGTTGCAATTGTGTATTGTAAGCAGTGTTTCTATTGCAGCCAGGTTGAATTAACCCAACTGCATGAATAAATAATAGGACAGCTTTTAAAACATCTGCAAAAGTGTCAGCCTCCCCTGTGCATTAGGAGGCAGGGCAGAGCTGCCCAGGTTACAAGCTCCAGACTCAGCTGTAATGTCCAGCCATGAGTCTGTACTCTGCAGAGTTCTCTTGGCTTCTGCAGGTGTTAAAGCTGTGCTGGCTGACAGAGAAGCCAACCTCTGCCTGTTCCTGCTGTCAAACAGCAGAGCTCAGGAGTGCAGAGTGGCATTTGGCACTGTGAAGACTGTCGAGGTGTGCACTCATGCAGGCTTGGTGATGCGACCTTCTGCATGAGTCTCCCAAAGGACTGAGGAGCACCAAGGTGGGGGCAGAGGAGCCCACCACTCTTGCATGCACAGCCGATGGGAATCAGGCTATGAAGGCCAGGAGGGGCTCCTCATGTCTATTCCCAGCTGGGTTTGTTAACCCCATGCTGGAAGGGATCAAGCGAAGAACACTTGAACAAAGGCAAGGCATTAGGTTTTATCTCAGGTTAGCAAGGGGTGGAGGAGGCATCAGAGTCCAGTGATCTGGGGTCTGGGGGTGGTGCACAGGAGGGGCCAGGGGTATGAGGGCCAATGGGAGAACAGGGAAAGTGAAACTGGAATAGATTCTATGGGAGAAGCCAGAACCCAGGGAACATCCCTCCAGGGCATCTACAGAAGACTACCCCACTTCACTGCCCAACTAGTAAATGTGAAACTCCAGAGAAGTGCTATGCTGGTTGCAAAGCCGTTTGTGTAAAATGGCAGGGGTTTAGGTGAGGTAAGCATTTTATGAGGATTGGGCACTTTGGTGTGCTATTTTGCCTTCCCATGCCTTCATGCCCAGCACATAAATGCCCTGAAATTATAATCTCCCTTCCATCTTCCTGCTCTTATCTTTCAACCTTTAACCGGTTTTCTTGGAAATCAGAAAAGGTGTCTGGATAATTCACAAGTAGTTCTACATGCTAGACAGAGGAACAAGACAGCAGGAGATTTTCAACAATTTCTGACTATAACTGACACACATGCATTGATAACACTGAACCACTCAGGTCTGTCTCTTTAAGAAGATGCAGTATGTAATTTTCTTGTTTAGAAAAAACTTAAATCTTTAAAACTATGATTTATCTTACCTGTTGTTGGCCACCACCAAGTTTAGTGTCTTCTAGAAATTCATTAATTCCTTTTGCCAAAGGAGAGACACGGGGCCCTCAGGAGTATTGTTTTTCTCAGTGTGCTAGCTTAGGCTGGACATGCAGCTTTTAGGCATTTTGTGTTACAGGGCATAAATCCCACTTGTAACCTATTTTAAGCATCCCACAGAACAACCATTCACTGTGATCAGCATCCCACAGTAAGATCCCAGAATCTCCTCCTACAACCTGGCCTGCAGCCAATGAGCAGGAGTCACTGGGGACCTGCCCCAGGATTTCAGTGTCTCCCAGTCCAGGGAATACAGCTGGAGAGAGGTAGCCTGGCTCATTAAAGCACCTATGTGGTACTGAGCAGTTTTAATCAAATCTATTTGTCAAGTACTGCAGAAAAATAATTCTGCTGCTTTGAAAAAGTCAGGCCCAAGGCATCAACACATTGTTTTAATATAAGACACATCATCATTCTTGCATCATTTCTTCATTCTGTGTTTATTTGTTGCTTTTGTTCTCCTTCCTTCATGCTTTCCTTCACTTTAATCCATTCTTCCTCTCCACCTGTTCCTGACTCAGGAATTGCTTCCATTTATAGTTCATGAGTGAGTGATTTCATGAATGGAGTCAGCTGTGCTGACGGGATGATTTGATACTGGTACTGGATGGTTTGTGTTCAGTTTGTAGGACTTGGAAGTGCAGATATGGCTGTCCTGGTGCACTTGCTATCAGAGGAGAAATGGGCAGGGATTCCAGCACAGGAGACATTGTGCTGAGTTGGGGTCTGGTTGGTGTTAAGAGTAGAAGTTGCTGTTGGACACATTCTCCCTGGGGCTGAGCAGGTCTCCTATCTGTCAAGCCTGTGTTGTCTTCTTGTCTCATGGAAAGTCAGGGAGAGAAAACTTGCTCTTAGTGCAGAGCTGGGAACAAGACTGTCTCTTGGAGAAGAGTTAGGTTCCTCTTGGAAAGGCAGAATGGACTTGTCAGGTCAGCCCAAAGGAGCCTTCTTTCCCCTTCTCACTGAGGATGCTACAGAGGATCAGTAAGGGTTTGAGCAGGAGCAATAGATGAGGATGTGATGGAAACAGGACAGAGGGAAGAACATGTTGGGCAGTTCTGACCCTCTGCTGCAAGCAGGGCTGTCGCACACAGCAAATGTGAGTAAGAACAGCCTTCCCATGCCAGGCCTGTACAGGCTGAAAGTGCAGCTTGGGTCTGCCTAGCCCCCAGGGAAGCTCAGGAAAGAGCAGATTCCGAGGTAAGCAGCCACATGAGCTACCATCAACCATGGGAGGGTGAGGAGGCATGAGAGCCCCGGGGAAAAACAGGCAATACCTGTCCTGTAGCATTCTCCAGAAAGGGAAGGCTGGTGTGGCCATGGTCTCTATTGTAGAGGCTCTCCTTCCCAAGAGGGTGTGGAGGGCAGGACTGGGACACGCTGCTGTGCCCACAGAATCAGGGAGTCCTGATGGCTTTTCTTTCTCTTCAGACAGCATGTGCAGGAAGCTGAGCTCTTCTACAATTCACCCAAACCCTGGTTCACCTTCAGAAATCTTGTAGAATTAGGGAGGTTGAAAAAAGGGATGGTTTTTACTAATATCTTGGTGCCTTGGGATTTTAAACTTTCCACCTGGCTGCCTCCCCCCTTGCTCCCTCCCTGAGTGGAAGCTGCAGCTTCATTACAGACGCTTTTAGCTGCATCCCAGCTCCTGCTGCATTGTCACCTTAGTGGAAAAGCTGGAAAATAGGTCATTACACTTGGGTGAGCAGATCCCAGCCCCACATGATACAGCTGCTTCCTGCCTTCACTGAACCCTTTTGCCACAGGCTTTTTTGCCATGCTTAGCCCTGTGCTAAATCCTCACAGCTCTTCTGCTGTTATGTCCACCCACTTTTGGGCGAGTCTCTTCCCTGTAGCCTAGAAGGCTACAACAGAGACAATAGCTAAGCATAATAATCCATCCAGGAGCCCACTCTTTGGTCCTGGCACCTGGTGTGGAATTCTCTGCTTGTTGTGAGGTGCCTCAGGGCAGATCAAACTCCTTGTGTACTCAGGTGGCACAAAGAGCCCTCAACCCCCAGAACGTTGTTTATGAGGAAGGGAACCAGCACTTTTCCTGCTCACTTCAGCAACATGATCCAAATACCCAAAGTCATATCCTTGCAGATAGTGGGCTAAATGAATCCCTTGATGCACTGCGAGCTCAATTTGTGTGACTTGTTGCAAGTTCATGGGCAAGAAGGAGTTGAAACATGAGATTTTAGAAGGTGATTACTGTGTCCCTGTATTATCATCCCTCAAGCCTCCTGCTGGTCCTGGAATAGGCATCTCACAGGTGTCCAGGTGTTTGCAGGAAAATAAACTCAGCACTGGTTTTGACATGTTCACATAAGCTATTGGTTTATTCCTTGGATGCAGAGAGCCACCCACTCTTACATCCTTTGTTAGCTTTCGTGGTCTCTACCTTGGGAAGAAAAGACCTCCTTGCTCTGGTTTCATGAAGAAAAGTTGTGCTGCATTTCAGGGGATGTCTGACACAGTTACCAGAGTGCATCTGGAGAGTTACTGTGAGTCTGTGCAGGAATCTGAAGTCAGGGAAGGCTGCAGAAGAGGGGCAGGAACATGGCAGACCCATAGCACAAGGCTATTTGGCTCTTTGAATGGACTTTGCTATATCAAATTTGCTCACAAAAAGTATCAGACAAGTCTGATCCACCTTTCTTTCTGTCTGTTGAGCAGCAGAAATAACGGCTTGGTACCTGATGGTTCCTATGGGAACTGTTCTTCAGGCCTTTGGCACAGGATTTGTCAGATAAATCAAATCCAAGCACTGGCTGACTTTGCTTGAATCAAACGTCCTTCCTAACCTGTCCCTTCTGCCTGATCAACTTTTGTCAGTAAGCAGGATAGGGGACACTGTTCTTTGGGCTGAGAGACAAATGGAAGGGACTCCCAGAAGTCAGAATTTCCAAAGTAAACCTGCATCAGTCAGTCTGTAAGAGAAACTCTCCTAGGAGAATCCAAGCACAACTCATGTAGCAATGCCTGTTTGAGTTTGAAAAGAGCTATGCACAGCTGCCTTGTCCTACTTATCCTACTTGTCCTAATGAAGGCTCTATGCTTTCTGTATTAAGGGCATTGACTTTATTACTTGAGATTTGTACACAAAGAAGAGGATGTGTTAGGGCAGCCCGTGTGGAGGGGGAAAGACTGATCAAAGAGGGAAGGAGTAAGCAAAAGATAGATTATTTAAGGCTTGGGGTTATGGGCTATGGATTGGGGTTACTGGGGTCACCTCAGTGGGTGTCCCTGGGGTGTGCAAGGACTCTGTTCACATGTCTGGAAGCGAACAATAGCAGCAAAATCACCAGGGTCAGTGCTGAGAAACACTGCACACTGGAAAGGATTAAAAAATAACAACAAAAGCGTAAGTGCAGAGGTGGTTGCAGCTGTGAACATAATAATGACTAACAAGAGGAAAACTGTTCTTACTATCAAAGATAAATTCCTAGAAGAAGAATGCCTTGATGTTAACCCAAGGGACTGAGTATAAGTATGAGAAAAATAAAAATAACAAAGGAAAGAGACAGTAGAGGAAGTTTTTCTTATTGCCAAGTCCAACTCTTGGAGAGATAAAAAAATATTTCATAGAAGATTTCCTATGAAAGCAGTCCCTTTGATTCTCTTCCCTTGCTCCCTATTTGTTCCTGAATTTCGATTATATGGACTTTGTGCAGAGAAGGAGCCCACAATTCCTAGCTGAGGTTGTAAAAAATCCAACCTCAGAAGATACAAAGCACTTTATGTTCAGTCAGAGCTCTCAGTAAGTTACTCTGGGGGTATCACCCCAGTTAAATGATGATATCTCAACTCATGAATCAATAAGGCAATGGAGGAATGCAGAGACATCTCTGAGCATTTGAACTCTGTCCCTCACCCATTTGAGGCATTGTGCAACAGATTTTTATTCTAGCAAGGCTGCCCATGGCACTCAACAGCTTAGTTCACAAACCACTTCTCAACAACCCACAGCAAACTGCAGCACTTAGAAACGACCAACAGACACACCCCCAGTTTATCTCAGAAAGGAAGAAGAAACTGGTAACAGCACATCCATTTATTACTAGAGGTTTCTTTGGCAAAATTTCCAGATAATCCTAGAAAATAGGAGGATCCAGAAGACAGCTAATCCCCTCCTCCTCTTTTTTTCCCTATACCACTCCTCATAAAGTCCCAGACAACTTGTCTTGGGGAAAATTTCCTCCTTAATAACCTTAAATTTGGGATCAGTTTGTACTTTACCACATGACAAAGCAACTCAAATGCAATAAAAAGAATCAAATAAAGGGGTTAAGGGGCTGATAGAAGTAGAATCCAAGGCACAGAGAAGAAAAAAATACTAAGTTCTTGAATTTTTGATACACTTCTAATGTCAAGGTGGTCCCATTAGCAAATTAGTAATTTTGTATTTAAGGAAGGTTTAAATAAAATGGGATTTTGGCACCTGTGGCTTTCTTGATCTGTCGGACAGAATTTCAGTTTTGAAAATTTATTTTTGGGAAAGAATAATGACAAGCAGGAAGGTAAATTGTATATACCAAAGTCAGTGGAAAGTAGATTAGTTCAATGTCTGTCTTTGTTAGAATAACTAGTTTTCTAGACAGGGGACATGTAGAACATAATTCTGGACTTCAGCAAAGCTTTGGACATGAGAAATTTTTTGTTGAGAGTGGAAGAGAGAGAAATTAGGAGAGGAATCATAAATGGGGGAGTGAATTGGCTGATACAGACGTTAGTGCCTACATACTCTGCTGAACTGGGAAGTTGGGCCTAAGGGATGTTATGAGCAGGGGTTTCTGAGTCTAGTCTTTTGATTAATGCTTGCAGTAATGACCTGAGCACAAAAGGTAGGAATATGCTAACAAAATGTGCTGAAGCCACATGGGAAAGGTGGTGTTGTTACAAGTGACAGAAATATCATGCAGTAAGAGTAAGAACAAGTAGATTGTTTGACTAATAGAGAGAGCAAGAACTATAGTGGTAGGTTTTGGAGACTAACAGCAGGGCATTTATAAGATGAGAATGCTTTAGTGGGAAATAAGAGAGGTGGCATCCCCTTCTTGGGGTATCTAAATTGGCCATGAATTTCCAGTGGGCAGTGAATCATGTTGAAATGCAAAGTGACACCAGATGAGCAGGTGATGTTGCAATGTTATTTCTGTACAACAGCTGCCATATCCTATCTTCTCTGAGCTGATTCTGGTCTTATTGATACTGAATATCTATGTCAATATAGATGTCTATATATCTATATAGATATAGGTAAGTATCAAAACATATATATATGTGCTTTCTCTGTATATGAATATGTGAATGTATATGCTGTCTATGGCATGATATGTAAATATCATGGTGTATACATACGCACACAAACACACACACACATGTATATATATATATATATATATATAT
>VZTR01009618.1:150795-352660 GCA_013400775.1 Chaetops frenatus
TATATAGTAAGGCACAAGAATTGCTCACCAGCTGCAGAATGCAGGAATCCCTTGTGTGAAATGCTCCCCATTGGAAGCAGGATGCAGGATTCAGGAAGCCATAGTGATGTCTCAGGGCCTCTCCCACTGGATTTCCCTTGGGGACTGGGTCTCGGTACCACAGTGGAAGAGCCTGCCTGGTGTCAGCCACAGGAGGATGTTCTGATGAAGGCTGTGTCCCCATCTCACAGCTGTGTGGTGGACGAGATGGACTTCTCAGGCATGGAGCTGGACGAAGCCCTGCGGAAATTCCAGGCCCACATCCGCGTGCAGGGAGAGGCGCAGAAGGTGGAGCGGCTCATCGAGGCTTTCAGGTAAGAGAAGGAGGCCTGCAGCCTCTTTGCTGCAACCAGGAAAAGCAGGGAACACAACACACCCAAGGCAAAAAGCCATCAGTCACAGAGAGAATGTCCGGGGACTTCCCTTCCAAGGAGGGGGATCAGGGACGGGCTCCTGAAGGATGGAGTCCTCTGTGCCACTGCTGCATCACAGCTGTGACCTTGTCAGAGGTTCAGTGGCATGAAGGGTGCCAGGGGCCAGAGTGAGACCAGTCCTGACATGGCTGCCAGCAAGGGATTCCCTGTTCATTGATGACTCACAGGAAGAGCAGCAGGGCTGCTGGGTTCTACCTTGGTGCATTCAGAGGAGTGCTTTGTGCTTAGCAAGGCAGGCTGGAGCAGACACCTCCTGTATTACCCTCAGGCACTGACACACTCTGAGTAGTCCTCTCCAATCTTACTTGGCTTTTTGGTTCCTGAGGACAAGAAGGCTGAAGTTTCAGTGGCCTACTTCAGCCATGGGTAGGGAAATCTGCCTTCAGAGGGCAGTGAGTTCCTTCTCATTTGTGTGAGAGGTAGAGTGACAGGAGGAATTTGACCCATTTGTGATAAAGCCGTTTCCAAGCTGGAGCAGAGGGTTCCCATGTTCCATGCTAAGTGTGTGCATCCCTCCTGCTGCAGCCAGAGGTACTGCATGTGTAACCCAGATGTGGTCCAGCAGTTTCACAACCCGGACACCATCTTCATCTTGGCCTTTGCAATCATCCTCCTCAACACGGACATGTATAGCCCCAACATCAAGCCTGACAGGAAGATGATGCTGGAGGACTTCATTCGCAATCTGAGAGGTGAGGGTCATATCTTGATTTTTTTTTTTGCCTTCTTGCTTTCCTAAATTATGCCTGGATGAAGGCAGAAAAAACCAAGGGGAACTGCCTTTCTCCAGGTCTTCTGCTGCTTCCCTTTCAGCCAGACACGGAAGGCCCTTTGAGATGCCTTCTGGGGTGCTGGGGAAGGGAAATTCTAATTAGCTTTGTTTTCTGCAGAAAGCTGTCCAGACAGGAGCCATTTTCCTTTGAGAGATGGCTTAATCTTTTAAGATATCTCATTGCTTGGAAACAGTCCACTGTATTACATTTTCCTATTGTTCAGTTCCATCCTTCTCAGACCCTGCTGGGTTGTGCTAAACAAGCCCTACTTGCTGCTTTGAATATATGAACACATTTTCCTTTTATTCAGGCTAAATCTTCACCTTCTTAATTGCCTGCAATTACTTATAGTAACTGTAGGCATGACAGAGTTCGTGCATACATTATCTCTGCAATTTCTGATACATCAGTTCCCCAACTCAATTTTCTTTTATTTTCAAGGTCGGTCCTTTCCATCCTGGTAATAGGTTGTTAAAAGCACTTTTTCAGATGTGGTCACAACATACTCATATATAGAGCTACTGCTTTGTCCTTATTTTCAGATCTACGAAAGCAGCTTAGTATTGTTTGGCCTTTTTGACATAATGTCTAGACAAATTATTGTCTAATTTCCCAGCCATATTCACTCCTAGGTCATGCTAGGTCAGCCATTTTCCAAGTTTCTCTTTCTGCACATCTGCAATTCAGATAAAGCTCCCTCAAAGTTTTTCCAGTGTAAATTCCTGTCTTTTCTGAAGATTTTGTACTTCTCTGGGTTCCTTTGACTTGTTTCTGTGTCCTGATTGCTGTTCAGAAAGCGTCATCTCAGTCTCCCACACCTTCCACAATTTGTCACCTGCTTCAGACTGGTATAATGTGACACTGAGGCCCTCTTTCAAGTTAATTCCACAGATCCTGAATGGGGCTGCTACCTGTCATCATTCCCTTTAGTATTACAATTGATAGCACTAACAAAAGAGGGGTTTTTTTAATGTTAACTTACACTTAGAGTTGCCTTAAAATCTGTCAGTTCACACCACAATGAATTAAACCAGCATGAAGGTCACTCACCTCCAGCATGCAATACACCACAACTCATTGGAGAGAGTGAATGTCGCCCCATCACAGACAAGGAAAGACAGCTCAATCTAGACTCACCTGCAGGCCAGGTGAGCCAGGCCAGAAGCTCCAGCAGCCTGTATTCAAAATGTTATTCAGGACACATTTGCAAGGATGTTGGTAAGGGAGCCAGGACATCTCAATGCCTCTCCATTCCTCAGCAGTTCTTCACCTGCATGACTCAGGATAGCAGATCTCCGACCAGGGAGCTGAAGGGAATGCAGAGAAAATCAGTATAAAATTACTGGAGGAATTCAGTTTGGAGGAAGGACTGGCAGCTTGGTTTGCAATGTTTGGCTTGAGGAAGGGTGAAAAAAACTTTTCTGCCAGGATCGGAAGGGTCAGATAGCAAAATATGGAGAATTATCTAAGGAGATGTAAAAGAGGACAGGGGCAGGGTCCAGGCAGAGATATCACAGACGGAATAGCAGGAAGGTATTACTCCTGGGAGAAACACAGAAAGAAAATGGTGGAGGTCACCAAACAGACAGGGAGAGCTGATGCTTGCATTGGCAGGAAGAGCTGCGGAATGCCAGCATGGGCTTTCTCCACATCTAGCACTTTTGATGATACAAAATCAATGCAGGGGTTGCTGCTGAGTGGCCCAAGATATATGAAAGTGAAATTGTGGCAATAAAACCTTAGGGAACACATGGAAAGGAGTCACCATGCAGAGCAAAGGAATAATGAAATCAACTGCCTTGGCCTTAGAGATGTCTCCTAGTTTCTCCTGCTTAATTTCTGCTGTCTTAGTTTCTCCTGCTGGTGCATTAGTTGCATTAGAGAAACAAAGGAAACAGCCTAAAGTGAAGTATTGCTACTCCCCTTCAGCCTTCCCAGCACTGAACAGTGCAAAGGCAGTAGTGACCTGCCAAGGACCACTCATTCTTCCCTCTCCTTTTCTCTCTGACTGGCCTGCCCAACATTTTCTGTGTTTGACAGGGGTGGACGATGGTGCTGACATCCCTCGGGAGCTGGTGGTGGGGATCTATGAGAGGATCCAGCAGAAAGAGCTAAAATCTAATGAGGACCATGTAACTTATGTCACCAAAGTGGAGAAGTCCATAGTTGGAATGAAAACGGTGAGCACCCACAACCCTGAAGGCACCCATTCAGCCCCTCTGTCCCTCATCTCCCTCCCTGCCCTCTTTTCTGTGTTTTTCCTCTATGCCTTTCTTCTCTTATGTAATACTTTCCTTGCTTGTCTCTACAAATTTACTCCTTTTTCTCCAAACTCTTTATTTCCTGCTATCTCATTCTTCCCTAATTTTGAGGCATGTCCTTGGCCAGAGTTTAGAGGTTTTAGTGCAGTAATTGCCTGTGAATTTTACTGCAGGTCCTGCCTGCCAGTGCTCAACTGATAGCTCTGCAGTGTTTCAAACTTTCAGGCCTTTTAAGGGTGTAGGAAGTGAAAGGCAGAGTGATAAAAAGCAATTTTATCCATCTGTCTCTAATGAGTTCGGCAAAAATTGCTGGGGTTAAGAGATCCCCAAATGCACAGACAGCTTCTTTGGCAATAACCAATCTGTAATGCAAAAAACACCTGTACATAGTATTTACCCAAAATAAAGCAGAATGATTTCTCAAAGCCCAGGAAACCTGCAAGTGTCCAGTGGGGGGAGAGAGGATGAGCAGTCACCCAGGGATTGGAAGCCAGATGTAGGATGTGTGAGCAAAAAGGTTGCCTTTAGCCTGCCCTCTGATTTACCCAGATAACAAAGGCTTTCTCTGTTACTGCACCAGCAGAAAAAATTGATGGCAAGGAGTGATGGTGAGGAGGTGATTTGTCTGGGCAGAGTGGGTGGAATTGTGTCACTGGGCAGGGTTGTGCAGTCTGAGGATGGGGAGACCTCTCCTTCAGCCCCTGCATGTGCCCTTTGCAGGTGCTGTCAGTGCCCCACCGCCGACTGGTGTGCTGCAGCCGCCTGTACGAAGTGACCGATGTGAACAAGGTGCAGAAGCAGGCAGCTCACCAAAGGGAAGTTTTCCTCTTCAACGACCTGCTGGTGGTGAGTGTGCTTTGCAATGAGGCACTGCGGTAATAAAACCTGCCCTGGTTTCTGTAAAGAAATCTAAAAGCAGTCCACAACAGCCATATCCCCCCTGTTCTAAGAACAGCTCTCAGTTCATCATCATTGTGAGACACAGCTCTGGATCCTTCACTGTTAAAAACCCACTAAATCTAAAACTCCAGTAACCCTTGAAAAAATAAACTGTCACATCCCACAGCCATCCAAGCAATGTTATTGCTCTCTCTTATGCCTTTGCCAGCAGGGAAGTTCATTTCATAGAAGGGAGGTTCATTTCTTTGTCTGTAGTATAGTAGACAGAGCCCTCTCATGCACTTTAAATCTTTCCTGCCACACACTTTAAAATCACTGCCTTCTAACATGGAAAAGGCTGAAGCAGACCAGATAGTACTTGCCAGAGCCCCAAATGTGTAGAGTATTTTTAGAGTAGAAAGTGTCCTGCCCCAGCAATGGAATTAGGCAGGTACAGGAGAGCTGACTTACACTGAAACTGGAAGGAGGCCAAACAAAATTGAAGTCTGCTGAATTTAATGGCAAAGTAAAACTGTGGTTGCAGCAGATGCAAGACTAAACCCAAACCCTTTTGTGGAAGGAGACGATAAGAGAGCTTTACCCGCCTATTCCTCTGCACCCATTTGCACTGTTGTGAACCTGAGGAGAGGATCTGCTCCTTGCTATCTCTCTACTCCATGGGATAAACCAGATCCATAAGACTTAGTGCTGAGGTACAAGGGCAGCACAGCATTCTCATATGCTCTTGTTCCTAGCTCTAAGGTATTTATGATAAGCTTCCCTTTGCCTTTTGAGCTGTTCCTTGGTGAAGAGAATTACTCTTTCAAAGTCAGAAATGTGGTAATCAAGAAGCCAGCAGCTCTGGGAGAGAGCTGAGTGTGCCCAGGGTGATGCCTGCAGGATTCCAGAAGGCTTGTTACAAGTGTAGCATTCCAGGCAGCTCTCCGGGCAAAGAGCCGGTCATTCAACAAACATTGCTCGCATATTCACTTAACAGAGCTTGCAGAAAGACTTTTTACTTTGAGCAGTTTGATTCGTTCTCACCTCACTGTTTCCCAGCACCAATGATGCTTCTCTCCCTCCAACAGATCCTCAAGCTTTGCCCGAAGAAGAAAAGTTCCTCAACGTACACATTTTGCAAGTCAGTCGGCCTGCTAGGGATGCAGTTCCATCTCTTTGAGAATGAGTGTAAGTCCAGTGCTCCTGGGTTTCCTGGAGGAGTTTGGCAAGCAAAAGGAGGAGGGAGGCTGAGCTTGCATTAGGAGAGAGATTCTATCAGGTGTAAAAGTGGAGGAGAGGAAACTGAGGCTTGGTGCCAAGGAGGTCACTCTTTAGGTGCACTGTGATGAGAAGAAGTTCCTGGTAACTCTCCTAGGTCTGAGCATCTGCAGAAGGATCTAGCTTGTCATGATGGCAGGGACAACACCATTGGTGAAGACTAGGGGAATCAATCCCCGTATACATCCTACTGAGCTCCCAGAAGGCAACTGTAGGTGCAGAATCTTGTTGACAGAACTGCTGTTGCCAGCTTTAGCCCCTCTCCCCTCCTGCCCAAAATAACCACCCGCACGGCTGCCTTTGATGCTGACAGACCCTCAGGGGCTTCTGCCACCTCCCCGCGCAGTGCCACGCTGTGCTGAGAGCTTCCCAAAGCAGAGGCAGAGCCCTTGGAACAGCACCCACCAAAGTATGGCAGGAGGCCAGCCCTAGTCAGCCTGACCTTGATGGTCTGGGAATAGAGCCATGATGTGTCATGATTGGGGCTGGTTGTGCCGTGGAGGAGTTCCAGAAACAGGCAGGCTTCCCGCTGGCACAGGCAGAGGGGCAGCACAGCAGTCCCAGGCAGGCATGGCTGATGCCCCTGGGGCTTTGTGAGCACATGGAGAACATGCTGCAAGGAAGGCAAAATGTAGCAGCACTGTGGCTGTACTAAGTTTTTTCCATCCCTCCTCTACTCCATTGGCAGCGTGAGTCACTCTCCCAAGACCCTACTCTGCAGCATGCAGAGGCTCCCACATCCCTGTGTGAACTAAAGGGTCATTCATACCTGAGCATCCCCAGGAGGTACCATCAGAGCTGGAACCAGCTTTCAGGGGTAGCGTGACTATCCTGGGAGTGCCCAAAGATCTTCTGGCAAAGGCTCCCTGTTGTGTATCCCCTGCAGAGACAGTAAAGCAGATGTCACAAAGATCTTGTGATCTAAACAGATGAGAAAGACACGGGACAGGGAAAAGGGCTTGGCATGCAAACAGGGAGAGCTGAGAGCTGGCCAAAAAAAACAGGTTAGGCCTTGGCTTGTTTGGGAAAGACTGATAAAGGGAGGCTAATAAAGGAAGGCTGCCCACAGAAGGCAGTAGATGTAGGAGCAGTGGAGAAGTGATAGCAGGACAGGGGAAGACAGAAATTAAATTTAGAGGAATGTGAAAGGAAAGGAGGAAAGGAATTGAAACCACCAGCCATTGAGCAAATGATAAAGGAAGTCCAGTCAAAAGTGTAGCAAGTTCTCTGCATCCTTGTGTTCCCCTGATTCTGTCAGCTGAATCTCCAGTCATCACCTCCCTGCACGCAAACCTGATCTTTAAAATATAAGGCCTTTTGCTGTTATATTTTCACTCTCTGGACATGGCCTTTCATTTACATTCCTGTGTGTTTTGCCTGTGGGGAGTACTAAGCAGAGACCTACAAACACACATCTTTACCATTCTCTCTGCACAGTGCAGTGAGCTCCCCACCCATGCTGTGCCAACACCCCTCCTGTGTTCTCTGCAGATTAAAGGAGAGACTGGGGACAAGTCCTGTCAATGAGGATGCAATGGCCGTTCTGGCTTTGACCCCAGAAGACAATCTCTCCTGCTGCATTTCCCACAGGAGAAAAAGCGGTTTTGGCCTCATAAACACTGTTTACTCTTTCACAGACTGAGAAAGGCTTTACAGTCCTACCTCTGTGCTCAGGTTCCCAGGGCCAGTGTTGCACTGAGAGTAACTAAGACCTAGAGTTCTCTGTTTTTGGCAGCACTGTGGTGCTGGTGACACTTGCCTTGCTGCTGCAGCTTGTTCCTTCTGTTCTCTTGGAGGGCTGTAGTGCTGCAGGTTCCCACAGTTGGCAGTGTGACAAACTGTGTGTGCAATTCCACTGGACTTGAGCTGAAAACTCTCTGTCCTTCAGACATACTAAAACAACCAACTACTCCATCAGGAATGCCTAACACCTCTTTATTTTGTTGACACATCTTTCAGATTACCCCCATGGCATTACACTGGTGACCCCAGTTTCAGGCTCAGAGAAGAAGCAGGTACTACACTTCTGTGCCCTGAGTGCTGAGGAAATGCAGAAGTTTGTGGACGACCTGAAAGAGTCAATAGCAGAAGTGACAGAACTGGAACAGATACGAATTGAATGTAAGGGTCTTATACATTTCACACTCCAATGCCACCACACTACATGTGACTACAAGGGAGAGAGGGTATAGGAAGCGTTCCTCAGGAACAGGGGCAAAGGGGATGAGTAGCACAAGTCTGCACAGGATTGTTCCTGAGTTCACTGATAGGATGAAAAAGCAGTCAGGTTCTGTGACCACTGGCCAGCAGGAGAAATGGAAGGACTTACAATGCTTATGAAACAGGGAGTGTGATACAGTGGCCTGGAATAGGGAAGCTTGGACTGTCATACCCAAAAGATCCTTCTCTGTCCCATACTCCTTTGACTGTGCAAATATGATCTGTAGATAGCTGGGATAGATCTCCTACCTTTAACAGGGTTGTCCTGAGGGTGAGGAGTGTGTGTCCCTCCATGGCCTTATACAGACAAAATGTCCATGTAGCCTTAGATGGTCTTTCCATGTGCAAACTTATGAGCCAAGGTAGCTCAGCTTCAGTGGTCCCCATCTGTGCAGCACTAGCCAATCCTGTATAAGTGTAGGTCTTATGTAGAAGGTCCTATGGAGATACGTTTCTCCACATGTCAAATCCTCTCCAGTTTCTGTTTTCTGTCTGTTTCTGTATTCCTCTCTCCCTTCTTGACACTCACTTGTGATTTCTTGCATTAATTCTCCTTGCTGACTTCCCATTTTGCTCCTTCAATATGCTGGTGACATCCTCTCCATCCCTCTCCTCATTTATTTCCATATGTCTGTTTTGCAGGGGAACTGGAGAAACAGCAAGGGACAAAGACTCTCTCCTTAAGGAGCAATGGAGCCCAGATGGAACTGCAGTCTAAGCAAGGCTCTCCAACAGGTAAGAGGACACCCAGCACCCAACTTCTCTTGGTCAAGAAGTGCTGCCTTTGCAAATGTGTTTTCACTGCTTCCGATGAGAATAACTGCAAAAAGAAGTGTTCAGCTTTGTATCCTTTAGCCTTGGCCAAACAATGGAAATATGAGAGCATATACATTCTTCTAAAACCCAAAAAAACCCTTGAGGTCTCATTACCCAGTCTGTAGCTGTAATATCTGGTAAAGAGGTGTTACTGATAGAGCATAGGTAACTTCCGAAGAACCTGGCCCAATTTTCTTCCCTGAACTGGTAAAACCCAACCCACTAAGCAGCTATCAGTTTGCAAGAGGGTCTGGATTGGCTTTGCACCTCTCCCTTTAACTCTCCAGTCCACAGTATGAAGGCCAGCTCTTGACTAGAGGGGCAGACTTCATGAGTGAGATCTTTTGTTTTATTTCAAAGGCAAGAAGGATTTGAGGGAGAAGGTCTCAGACAGCACAGTGGAGGTAAGTAGAGTGCAGAGCAGCTGAGGTAAGTAATTCTCTCTCACTTCAGCTCTTCTCACATTCTCTGTTGTTTCTTTTCTCAGGTTTTAATCAATGCCTCCCCAGCCAGACTGACAATTTTACCAATTTCCAGAGATACAATTAAAAGTTACTGCTAGGACGGGTAATACAACTTTCAAATCCAAACTAAACTTCAAAGCATTTTCAATCCGTTTTTATAACTGTAACATCCTTCATGGACCAAGCTCCCAAACGCTGTAAACTAACCCACCCCACTGCTTCTGGGGAGACTGAGAACTCCACTAAGGACTTCCCTGACATGCTAACTCCATGCAGCATCACATGCAAATTCCCCACAGCCCAGCTTTCCTGCACAATCTCTGCAGCTCTGTCTCTCCAACCCTCTGAAGGGGATTAAGCATGGCCTTTGTACACCAGACTTTCCTTAGAGCTTCACCTTCCTAGGTAGGGAGCTTGGCTGTCCTGTGTACATCTATCTTTGCAGGAATGTCTAGCATCCAGTGGGTTGCCTGTTTCTTCACAGACACCCATGCTCCCACTGCCTGTGAGGAAACAGGAAAATGCAATCTTCACACTGAAAATCTTAACTACTTCCTACTCTCTCTCTGTCTGGAATATCTCCATTGTACTGAACCTGCCCTTTTCCAGAGTAGTTCTTTCCCCTCTTGTCAACATATATTTACTTGAAGAATACAACTTCTCTGTGGGGAGTAGGTGCTGCTTCTTCTCCCTGGAGAGCACCCTATTTCCCTGCAGATACCCCCTTCCTGTGAAGGGTGCCTCTGCCAGCCAGTGTCCTATTCCTGTTGGGAGAAGTGTCTCCTTGTGTAGAATGGCTTCCATGCATCCTAATGTCATTGGCACTTCATGGCCCAGCAACCAGTTTTTCCTATGGGATGTTCCACCACCTGAATAAATATTGACACAATATTGTGTCCTGCTGTGCAGTGAGTCTGAGCAACCTCCATGCCTGGATAGGGACAGAGAGCTCATCCTTGTTCCAGCATGGTGGGGAGCTTGGTCACTTCACAGCTTCTTCTTCCCAGTTGTTGGTGCTGCTCCTGACTCTGCCAGACCCTCAGGGCAGCCCTACTGTCCCCCCTGTACCCCTGCCTGGCTGGAAGTGCCACGCCAACCTGCAAGCACTTGTGTCCTACCCAGGGCTTGTCACTTATCTGACATTCTGTTTTGAACCAGCAGCTTAGCTCTGGTTTGGAGTCTCCATCAGCCCATGTCCTCTCCAGGAAGAACTATAACTTCATCCATCATTTGGGAATCATTATTTCCCTGCTGCACTTTCCCTCATAGGGACCTCCAGTCCAGTCCAGCTCGTCCTTTTCAGACTGGTCTCAGTGAGCTCCCTTATTTGATTTCATTATCAGCATCTCGATGTGGAAACCCTGATGACCTCCTGCTTCCCTACCTGCTTTCAGCTGACCAAGTATTACCCTGCCATCAGAGGAGCATTTCCATTTCTCTGAGATTATCTAATCTGCTGCCATTTCATCATGAATTTCTCTTATCATTGTATGAGCTAGATGGGCATTTTTTGTTTCTTTTTTCTTTTTTTTTGAAAATCATTTCCTTTCACTGACAAACCATCAAATGGATCAGACGGAGCTGCCTTTTGCTCGACTGTGTCAGGTTTCTGCTTTTTCCACTGTAAACAGATTAGCCAGTCATGTGGTGTACCTTCCTACTCAGAAAGGCAGGGAGCTGGGAAAGGCCTGAGTTTCTCTGTTTCTCTCTATCTCAGATTCAGCTGCTGCCATTTTGCTGAAACGTACAGCCTCGATTATCTGAAACCTTGTGGTCTGGTCCCCCTCTCCTTTTTGCTGGTGGGGACAAAAGCATGACCTCGAGGTCTGTTCATTTCCATGAGAATCCACGGACACCTCCACTCCCAGAGTCGATTTGTGTTCCCTGTGCTGTTTGGATAATCAAAGTCGCACTGCATTTGGGAACACTGGCTCTGCTGCCTTTGATGTGATGGAAAGGACAGGGACACTTAGGCTAGATGGGGACAACGGGGCTCTTGAGGGGGACTGTGCAGCCAAGGTTGTACCTATCTGGGTTTTTTGAGGGCGGGAGGGTTGAATACATGTGAGATCGTCTGGTGGTGGGGGTTCAGGGCAGCCAGTAGCAGCAGATGGGAAAAGTTTTGTAACACTTAATGCTTCTTTGGCTGTTTCTAAACTAGGTGTCAATTCACAACAGGCTTCAAACGTACCAGCACAACTCCACCCTGGGGCCCGAGAGTGGAATGCAGCCCAGCATGCATCTTAACATGCCACGGGAGCGGCTGGAGACAGCACTGGTGCCCTCGCACCCCGCCTCGGCGGGGACACTTGTACAGTGCCAGCAGATTGTCAAAGTCATTGTCTTGGACAAGCCATGCCTCGCTCGGATGGAGCCGGCCCTCAACCAGACTCTGACACGCTACGTCACCTCCGACTCCTGCACCTCTACCCCCTGGCGCAGTGTGGGCAGTGGGCTCCCTGGGACCCCCATGAAGCTGGTCCATCAGCCTCCCCTGCCACCCCCACCTCCTCCCTACAACCACCCCCACCAGTATTGCCCTCCCAGCTCGCTGCTTCAGAGGCGCAGGTATTCCAGTGGCTCACGCAGTCTCGTGTAGCCACACCACCAGCACCAAACAGCACAGACTTCCCTGCTTCCCTTCCCCACCGCCTCCCAGGGACCCTTTCTGCCTACAGAGATCTAGTTTGTGATTTATTTTTTAGTAAAACAAGAAGAAAAGAAAAAAAAGCCAACTGACCTAACTCTTACCGTGTCTCCCCTCAAGATGATGCTATTTGTGAGGAGCCGTCTATAGAAATTGCCAACCTACATGCTCACACATCCTCACACCCTGCCAGCCCAGGTGGCTTCTGTGCTCATGCTGTCCTCATGTAGCACTTTGCTGCCCTGTTCCTGAGAGGCTTGATGACCTGCTTCTTTCTAGGTACTGTGTCTTCCGTTTCCCACTCCTCAACTTCCTATCCTGCGTTGCATTTACCCAGCCATAGGTTTGTACCCACCCTGAAACGTCGCCTCGGAGAGCCTTGGAGAGAAATGGACTCACATGTGCCAAGGGCCAGCCTTGGGGCACTCCTGGGGGTGGAGTTCTCCCTGCCACCATCGCTGCCACCTGCTAAGCTGGAGCGAGGACTTGCACCACTTGCCATGCTTCTTCCTCATCACTCTCCAGGTATTATCTCCTTGCAGCAGCCGGCTCCAAGTGAAGGAGTGCACAAGTGGAAGAGAGCTTGAGAGGAGGAGAGACTGTCCTGAGCTGCAGTACAACACAAAGATGGCCTCACTGAACACCAAAACTTTTTCTGTTGTTATGTTGGAGCATTGTACAAGAGCCCTCTGCTGAAACCTAGCAGACCTCACCACATGTAAATACACCTGTATGGTAGCATATGTATGTGCATGCTTACAAAGGAAACACCAGGCAGCTCTGAAGGAGCAGAAGGGAGGGATTCAGGCCAGGCATCTTCCTGGAATGGATGTGTACCTTTCCAAAGAGACAGCACCGAGAGGTGCCCTCCCACCTCAGTACACACACGCTCACACACAAGATTGTCTTCTCTAAAACAGACCCACCTCTGCTTTCCTCCTTCTGGATGGTTTTGTGTTTTCTGCCTATCTGCATTTTTGTACTCTGAAAGCAAAGCTGAGTCTTATGTTCACCTTCTGGGGTGGGTGTTCCATTCACTTGGGCTCTTCTACCTGTGTAAGAGGGAAGGGGCTTCTTAGAGACCACTCATGTGAGGAACCATCTGTATCTCTTGCCTGGCTATATTCTTACCTCCATCAGCCCTTCCTACAGGAAAGCTGCCCAGATACCGGACTCCAAGGCCTCTTCTCTCTCCCTCTCTATCCCAGCTTCAAAGTGAGAGATGGGGCAGATCCTGAGATGGAGATGACAGCTCAGCTCCTCTGCTTTATTAGGGACATTGATGTGAAGGAAGAAAGCAATAAAAATGGGCTGTGGATGTATTTTTAGAAAAAAAAATCTCTGTGCAGTAGGGAGGGGAAAGTATTAATTAGCTTAAAAGCTTTGGTCTCACTCACTCATTCTATCTCCCTTCGAGGTTTAAGAAGATCAACTTTAGGATTCTAAAATAGGACAGAATGCCCTTTAGGGACTTTATTTTATTTTAGGAGGGAAAGACAGAAATGCTCTTCCTTCCTGTGCAAGGCTGAGACATGAGCACTGGGTGCTGATAATGTTATGGTAGGGTGAGGAAGGGCAGAAGTTGTTGCCAGTGATGGGATGTACAAAATGTCAGGAAAAGTGGGACAGAGAAGACAGATACAGAAAACTTTTTTTTACCTTGTGGGGTAGAAGCCACACAGCAATTTCCTCAGGGACTGTGCCAGTGTGCCCATCTCTGGAACCATTGCCAGTGACAAAAGCCACAGTGCATCAGGAACAGGCTCAGCTCTCCTCAGTGCTCCCTGAAATCCTGCTGGCTGTGCTGGAATGTTCAGGTAGAGAGTTCACACGTGCATCCTGGGCTGAATCCCAGGTGGAGTTAGGGAAACTGACAGGGGCTAGAGTGACGGGTCTCCTGCACTTGGCCAGCCCTCCAGGGCAGGAGCCTGCTCACTTCCAGGTCTCCTCTGTCTGAGCCTGACCCATGGACCCAGCTGTGCCAAGACAGCTGACTTGTTTGCTCAGCTGGGCACCAGGCTGCCACTTTTGTCTGCAATAGCAAATGCTCCGACCTGGAGCCCACAAGCACAGCCTCAGGGAATACTGCAGAAGCAGATGACAGAAAAGATTGTAAGAAAACCCTGAATAGAAGCAGAGTCTCCCTCCAGACCAGAGAAGCTTACTCCTAGCCAGCCCCTAGGGCAGCTGGGATGCTCCACATCCTGAACTGGATCATGGGAAAGGTCCTTACCCCTGGCTGGGCTCAGCCCCTCACCCCCCAGCCAGCTGTGAGGCATAGCTGGCCTGGTCAGCTGCTGAGTCCCTCCACGGTGCCTCACAGCAGCTAGAACCTCATCTGAGCTGACCACAGCTTCCTGAGAACACGTGTGGCATCTGCCATTTTCTGGTCAATGCAGTGTGTGGCTGCTCTTGTTTTTCCCCACTGCTGTAGTGGAATGGGTGCTCAGGAGGCACCGGCACTGTCCCCCCTTCCCAGTAGTTATTTCACTGTCTGAAAGGAATGGCAGTACTAGTTTGGGTTTTTTTCCAGAGTGCAGTAAGCCAACAAAGCTCTGTGTGTATGTTAAAATAAATAAATTAGATTTTACTTGACATTTAACACAAAGTGACAACAGCAAAAAACCTTAAGATACTTGAGAAAATAATTTTTTTAGATAAAATATTTATAACAATGCCTATGAAGTTCCTACACAAGATGTTTGCTGCTTTAATAATTGGTTGGGAGCGCTACAAGAATTTAAAGAGGAAATAAGTAAACTGCCTTGGGACTCCCTTCCCCATGCTGGATGAAGGGTAGAAGTGAGTGAACTGAAGTGCTGAGGTACCTGAGGCACACTCTTCTGTCAGGGCAAATTGGTTCTGTTTCCCTGACCTTGCAAAGGCTACTACTGGCCTTGAGCTTTGGACAGAGAAGAAAATGTAGATAACCCTTGCTGTCTTCTAGCCTGCCGGCTACCATATCTTCTGTTGGTTGTAGCTGGAGAGGCACAAAACTGCTCTGTTCCAGGTTGTCATGGAACAGGTTGGTCAAAATTCCACTGTGGAGCCGAGCCCTTCGGACTTCACCTCAAAATACAGATTTTTTTTTTTTTCCCCTGGAAGGTTGGCCTTGAAGGATGACAAGCACTTTACAACATATCTGCCCCTCATCTGATCTACTGTATTGTCTGCTCCCACAGTTCTCCCACACGCCAGCAAGACACAGACTCAGTGCAGCCACAGAGCTGTGAACAGACACCCTTGCACACAGACTGACAGGCTGCAGGCTAGAAGGAGCATCTCAGTGACAGCCTAACAAAAGACAAAATGTGTACCACAGTCCACCTGGAGGGACCAGCCCAAAGGAAAATCACCAGCTCTTGACAGCAGTGATTCTGATCATGAACCTAGCACAATCTTTCAGGTGGAGGAGTTAGGCAGGGAGCTACTGCAGAGGTTAGCTCAACCCAAATGAACCAATGTCTTTTGGCTGCCAAATTCATGCCCTTCTATACTAACAAGGAGTAGGGGGAGAGAGAAAAACCTAGTGAGAAGTGCTCTGCAGTGAGTGTCAGGTAGTCAGTGGCCAAATGAGAAGATGGCTTTGCTGAACAGTAGGAGAGAAGGAGCTGTGTTACATCAGGCTCCATCCTGATGCTTCTTTAGGATGGTGCAGGCCCAGTGAAATCAATCTGTTTGCACCAGTAGCAAAGGGATGGGAAAATGTGACAGGAGAATTGAGCCTTGCAAACAATCAGGGTTTAATGCAGTGTTTGTCCGCTGCTGGAGCAAATTTTACTGCCACAGTCTTGGCTGCTGGGTTAGCAACACTTACTGCTTCCACAAGGATTTCAAAGCATCCCACTGTTCACATTTTCTCTCCTTCCCGTAGATGAAAGGTGCGAGTATGGTCCACAACCCAAATTTCATCAATATTCATACTGAAAGGTACCACCAGATTTGGAAGCATTTGAGGGCCTCCAAGCCCTAAGGGTTTGAGTTTTGTTACATGTTTTTCAGAAGGCTCAACCTGCAACTGTGTACATGTTTCTGAGGTTTCTGAAACCAAGCTGAGCCCTAAACCAAGGATCCTGCTGCTTGGTGGACTCTCTGCTTTGAAATGCAAGTTGCTGAGCAAGCTCCCCCCATGTCCCACTCCAGCAGCTGCCTCACTGTGCTAGTGTAGGCTCCAGGGAGTGCTGGCAGTGTTTCGTGAGCTAGAGCTGTCCTTGTCCTGCCCTCTCATTCACAGCCATGCCTGGGACAGCAGCTTTGAAGTCACCCAGCTCTTCAACACTAGTCATGACCCCATCTGAATGTGTCTTTTTAAAATCTAACAACAGAAGTGTTACCTGTGCGTAGGCTTTTGAAAGCACCTGTCTGTCTGTACCTGTCTCCTGCTGTAAATATCACCAACAAAAGCTTCCTTTGGGAGAAGGGGTCACACCTAGCAAAAAGTCCAAATGGCTAATATTTTGTAACAAAAATAACAAAAAATAGATCAGAGGTATTTTATCTGTTCAATCAATAGAGTTTTAGAAATTATATTGAGATAATGTCACTTGTGCTCCAATGTCTTCTTTGCCTCAGCCCCTGCCCTGGTGTCCCTGGGCTGCAGCGGCCACACACCAAGGGGTGCTCCCATGGAGTGCTGAGCATCCCGGGTTCCTGCTGGGCTCAGGGCAGCCTGCTCCAGCTACTGCTGCTTGCTTGTCAAAAGCAGCAGGAGCTAGCTCAGTGCTCAGGCTCTCTGAGGATCAGATCCAGAGGAAACCAGGAAGCAATAAACTTGGCAACTTAATTGTGAAATTCACCCCTGCAGTGAGGCAGAGAGGGAAACTGTGAGAGGGGAAGGCAGAGCCCTTGTGTGCCACAGCTCGTTGCTGTCCGTCTGGCTGGATGCTCTCGGGGAGGGAGCCCTGCACAGCTTTGCAGAGCACTCGCTGCTGCCTGTGCACAGCAGCACATGTGGCCACACAGGAACCTGTGCACCTTAGAGCAGCACACACCATGGGGCAGTGCTCACACCACTTGCCAGCACACAGGACTGCACCTCAGAGCGTGTGGGCACCTCTACAGAACGTGCTGGACAAAACTCTGAGGCACTCTCAGGCAAAACCTGAGTAGGACTGCTGGGCTGGCTGCAGCCCCACCATTGCAGCACGTCTCAGTAGCTACATGGGCTCAGCCTTGGGGAACATTTGGATGGGAGACACGTACGGAAAATGACATTTTCCGTGCAGATCAGCTATAAGTGCATATTTACACAAAGCATAACCCCGACGTTAACGAAGCTGACCTTTGAGAGAGAATCTAGCATGTGCACACAAAGCGAGCTCTCCTCTGCGATGGGTAGGAGAAGTTACACCTCTGCAGCTGGGTCCAATAGATTCTGGATTCAGATTGCACCTGCTCAAAAAACCCCTGTCTATAGGTTGCAAATTCTTTGCTGGCTTCAAAGAATCCCTTAGATCCCCAGGTCCACCATGAAACACTGGGGAGGACAGAAATCCCTCCCAGACACAGACAAGATTTTTCCCAGTGATTCAGAGCTTCCATCTGTGTTTTTGTGTGCCACAGATATATTATAAATCAGCCCATCCCAAACAGTCATTCTCTAAGATGTTTTGAAACAGAAGATTATTGAAGTTCCTGGCTGATGTTCAGGTCATGCACCTGGCTGTAAAGATGAAAGCAATAAAACCAGATTGTCTATATGTGAAATACTCCTCACGTGCTCCAATATACAGATACTATTATTAATCAGAAGATGGCAAGTGTCTCTGGGAAGGATACTATGTAGACATATACAGGTAGTTCTGGTACAAAGGATTACAACCCAAAAAGCAAATACACAACTGTCACAGTGCATCTGTACCCTGTTATATCTATACATCCTCCATTATGTGCAATAACTGATACATAGTGTGGTTGGAATCGATCAAAATACACCGCTCTTTTCCACAGAGAATCTTGAGATACAATTTTTCTCTGAAACTTTTCAGTTGGACTTTTAACTAAGCACATCCCTCAAATGCTTTGCTGCATGTGGGCTCTATTCACCTTTGTCAAGCCAAATGCAGACTCACTATTGAACTCAGCACTTCACAGCCTGCTGCCTCTTGCTTTGAAGGTGCTGCCTCTGGGGTCAGAGACCCACCCCAAAGCCCATACAGAGAGGGGAGTCCTCTGGGAGCAGTGTGGTGGCAGGACAGTCACCACAAACCCAAAGCTGCTATGTGCCTGCAGTGTCACTGCTGGGTGCAGGTTATTATGGGTCCCTTTACACCTCATCTGGGGTACTCTGGGAAGATTGTGCTGAAAGAGGGTGCCTGGGACACAGCTGATCAGAGTCAGGCTCCACCTTCTGCACAGATTGGTTTCCTGTCATCACCAGCTGCTGGGGAAGAGGTGGCCCTCTGTAAACTCACTGTCCATATCCTTAATTCAGCAACCTGGAGTCATGCACATGTACCTGCCTGACCTGGGAAAGGTGGCTGAAAATAAGCAGGTGCCTCAAGGATGATGATTTATGGTTAGCAGGGCTGTGGGATTTAACTAGTTTGGGAGCTCTGTCACATTTGGTAGGTCTTGAAGCAACTTTCCTGCAGCTAATGAGTGCAACTGAGTTTAAAAGCTGTCTGGGGAGCTGTTTTCTGTCTTAAACCATACATCCATGAGCTGAGAATATTCTCAGGCATCTAGGGCATGACTTTATACAACACCCATGCTCCAGACTTGGAGTCTCACAGTGTGGCGCTGTGTGGCACTTGAAAAAAAGAATACTGTCTTCCTAAGCCTTCCTCCTCATGAAGGGTAGGGATCCCCAAACAATATCAAGTTCATTTAAAAAAAAACAAAACAAACACAGGGAACAGAAGGATCTTCTTCCCATAGGAGTGTAGGACCAAGACTGTAACAGTAAAGACAATTTGAGTGATATATACCCATCCTAATATTCTATGTACACCTTCCTATTCCCTCCCATTATGGAAGGCTTGACTTTTCAGTGCATTTTCTTTATCTTGTGGATTAATCCCAGCCAGCAACCACACACCTTGCAGCTGCCCACTCTCTTCCTCCCTCCACCCTTGGTGGAATAGGGACGAGATAGAAAAAGATAAAACTTGTGGGTTGAGACAAGAATNTCCCAGCAGTGATCAGCAGCTTCCAGCCAGCTCCCCCCAGTTTATGGATGGAACATGAAGTGGTAAGGTATGGAATATCCCTTTGGCCAGTTCAGGTCAGCTGTCTTGGCCATGTTGCCTCCCAGCTTCTTGGGCCGCTCCTCACTGGCAGAGGATACGACCCTTAATTTAAGGTAAGCACTACTCAGCAACAACTAAAACATCAGGGTGTCACCAACATTATTCTCATACTTAATCCAAAACACAGCACTCTATGAGGCCACATGAACCAGGGCAGAATTATCATCCCTTTCTAAAGGGCAAGAAAAGAACCTATCTCCTGGGATCTGACCTCAACCTTCAGCCTCAGCTCACAACTTCTGGCATCCCTAGTGAAAAGGGCAACTCATCCAGCAGTTCAGGACATGCAGCCGGGAAAGAAATGTGCAAGGGAAAAGCCAGAGCCCTATTTAAGTAGCTTGTTCAAAGATAAAACCCCAGCCATCTGTTGACTTGCCCTATAAGAGGCACGACTACAATAATTAGCAGAGGAAAAGGCTGCAGAGATGCCAGCAAAACAGCCAGCAGTTTGCTAACATGTTGCACAGGTCTGCCATGAATGCAGTGGGAAGAAGGAGGAGTTAGCAAATACGAGAGGAAAGACGACTGTATTTGTCCAAAGAAGATACTGCTGGCAGTGTGGGACAGAAGCTTTCCAAGGGCTGTAGGATTCTTTGGGCTGGTGGAGTTTGCCACTCAGCATCCCAAGAGCAGATGCTGCCTAGGGGGATTGGCACCAGCCGATCTCACTGAGATCCCGAGGCTCCGCCTGCAGAGGAGTCCCCACGGCTGGAGGGGCGTCCTTGGGTCCACAGTGCTGCCAGGGACTGGGGCAGTCCCCACTGGACTGGGTGCACGTCACTCCCCACCAAGCAATGGCTGGGATGTTGTCAGGGTGGTTGTGCTGCCCACCTGGACAGTTCCCACTCAAACAGTGCTGGCTAATATAGAAAAAAACCCCAGTGCTGCCCTCCATTACCAAAGAAACAGCCCACTCTTTCTTTTCAGAGCTCAAAACATCTGGGAACCCCTGCAAATCCATAGGTGCAACCTGATGGTGGCACCTACTCAGAGCTTGGATGCACTCCCTGATGCCAAGGCAAGCGCCCAACGGTGGGATACCCCCTGCACCCCGGGCTGGCAGAGCCGCCCGCACACAGCTCTCCCACTCCCCGCAGAAGTACCGCTCCCACAGCCACTCCCGCAGCCTGGAGCACTCGAGTGCCACTGAGCCTCGGCTGCCAATGCCCAAGCACCCGCGGTGACTGGGGCTATGACAGCTGCTCTGTCACCACCTCCCCCAGGAGCATCACGCTGAAGTTCCTCTCACAGAGCTGAAAAGCCGCTTTAAAATAAGAATCTTGGATTATAACTCCTAATCCCTTCATTTGCAGTAAGTGCAGAGAGGGGACAGAGATGTTAGCTCTCTTTCTCTCCTCCCTGCAGGACCAAATAGGCTTCAAAAACACATCAAAGCATTTCTGCCACAGGTTGGGCAGGCAGCGACCCAGACCGGCTGCTTGGCCAGGACGTGCTGGCATCGTCAGGAGGGCAGGGAAAGGCAGATGGGGATGTTGTCCCTCTCCAACCAGGCACAGTCATCCTTCTCCACCTCTTGCCCTCCTTCACACCTAGGAGTTATTTTTAAAAGCGTGTCAGTCAGCTCTGGCATGTGCTGGAGGGGGGATGGACAGAAAAGAGGGTGGCAGGTGGATGGGCTCAGGCACTCGGACAGGAGCAAACTGTTTCCAGAAGGCACATGAGCTCCCTGGGGATGGGAGAGAGCAGGGCAGGAAGCTGGCACTGCCTGTGTGCTGAGACAGGGTGCACAAGTACCACCATGTCCTGCCCCCATCACTCCCAGGGGCTAATGTACCCCCGAGTCTCCGTAAGGAGCTCTGGAGCCACAGAGCAGACAGTGGGCAGTGCTCTGTGGGTTGGTGACAAAGTATGAGTTTACATGATAAAACCTTTTACCTGGACAGGTATGGAGCAGGTTTTTTTCTGGATCTGGGTCAGGAGCGTCAGCACAAAACTAGCAAGTGCTTTTCTTTATGGGGTCAGCTCAGGGATATTTGTATTTTCCTGAAGAGCATGATGCAATACAAACTCCAAGCCACGCAGCCTTTAAAGGGAGAAAAACACCTGGACTGCCCAGGATAAATCCCTCCATGACCACTCTGCATAGGGGTGCAGCTGTGGGGGTGAGGGCTGCTTGTCCCCAGGAGCTGTGGTGGGGACACCGGCCAGTGGCCGCAGAGAATGCTGGTGCTGTTTTCTTGACATCACGGAGGCACCATGCCAGGCTGTCAGGAGGCATCTCCATCAGCATCATGGCTGGCAGGTATTGGCAAAGGGAGCATTAACCTCTCCTGAGCATCTCCAGACACAGACACTCCTGGCTAACAGCATCCCAGGGATGATGGCCACACACTTGCCAGGAGCCCCACACAGCCTGTGGCAGTGCTGCCTCAGCCAGGGCTGCAGTGGAGATGCTGGGAGTCACCCCATCCCCTACTGTTTTTTATGGGCACATCAAGAGGCCTCCAGTGCCACTACTGACACCCAGATGTGAGCACCATGCCTCATGCTCTCAGCTGGCAGTGCTTGGGGAAAGCTGGAAGCCCTCAGTACAAGCCAAACCACAGTGGATATGTTCCTTCAGTGATGCAGACCCCCTCCCCATTTGGCCATCACCACCAAATGCAACCAGGATCCTCCAGTCCCGAGAAGCCCCCTAGAATAGGCAATGGATAAGGACAAAGTGCTCATCCAGAGCGACACCAGCTTTAAGGGCACCCCTGATGCACAACACAACTCCTCTCAACACACCATTTAATAGAACTGTGGAGAAACTACAGGCTGCACAGTGGTGGGCCAGCCAAAGCCTTGCAGTGACACACGGCATCACATCATGCCATGGACCTGGCACAAGTGTTTTACAAACAGCTGCCAGCTGTTGGAGCACATCTGCTAGAATGGCAGCAGGAAGGACTCCCCTCTCCCAGGGGAGAGGATCACACCTGAATCTCCAGGGGAAGCAGCTTCTGAGCAGCACCAGAACAATCCTGCCTTTCCCATGGCCTGTGCAGCAGCAGTGGGGGCAGTGGCATTTATTTCATATTTTGCAGGCCTCAGGAAAAAGAGGATTTCAGAGAGATTTGAACACAGGTCCCTAAATAGCTCCTTAGATTTAAGAGGTTTAATAAAGGATTATTTCAAGCAGCTGCCTATGGTGGGAGGGAGAAGCTGGCAGGTGCTGGGGAGGTGAGGGGACAGAGAAAAGGCAGGAGTGCTGTAGGTTAGCACAGGGGAGCGGACAGTCCATCAGACAGAGCCTGACTAAGGGCAAATTCCTGCCTGCAAGGTTATGCATGCCAGACTTCACAGATCCAAACATTCATGGTGGAAATAAAATAGTGCAAAAACAGGAAAGGCCACAAAATCTTTCAGAACAGGCACAGCTCTCTGCACACTGGTGGAATGTGGATTGAAAAGTCTGTCCAGTAATACCAGGAGACAGTATTGCTTGGCATAACATTTTCTTGTGCAAAGAGGAAGAGAAATATCTGGAACTTCATTATAATTTTGATTTTGGGATGGAAAATGGTTCTTAAGGACTGGATCTTAGGGGCTGGGGTCCTCTGTGGGATCCTTAGCTCCAGCTTTCAGTAGGCAGAAGGGTTGAGCATGCACACAGCGAGAGGCTAAGCCACAGGCATGCAGGAAGAAGCTCTAAGCTGGAAGGAGAGCACATGAGAGAAACAGGGAAGAGAGGCTGGTGATAATAGAAAGAGATAAAAATGAGGAAAGAATAGAAAGGAAAGGAGAAAGGAGGGAGAGTTGTAATTTGACAGTAGTGGAACAAAGAAAGCAGGAGGAAGAAAGCTGAGGTAGATAATTTCCACTGGACAAATGATAGTGGGGAAGGACTGAGGCAAGAGAACAAAAAAGGAGCAAAGCAGAAGAGAGCAAAGGAGAAAGTCACAAGCAGAAAAATGAGCAAATTGTTAAATTTCATCAAATATTGTTATCATGAGCAGCCCCTGCTGCTACATCTGGAATGATGTGCCACAGGCAAGGCCACAGATCAGAGAGATGCTGGGGCTAAAATCCTAGCAGACAGGAATGGGGGGTTTAGAGATTTCCTCAGCAACCAGGGGAAGAACTTTGTTTTCTGGACCCTTGCTTCTCTACTCCCCTGGAGGAGCAACCTTTGAACAGCTCTGCCAGCAATCAAGTTCTTTGGCCAAGAGTTAAAAAAATTACCATGGGCACTGATTTGTTCTTCCTCAGACCTGAGCTGCACCAATGAAGTTGGAAGAAACAAAGTTTCTTCCATGGTTTTAGGGCCTCACTCAAAAATTGAGTCCTTTGCCCATCACCCACCCCTGCCACCCTCAGTTTGCATTTGAGGGGAGGGATCTTATGGGACCTGGATGCACAGACAAAAGCAGGTCTCTAGTAAGGGTCATTCCTGCAAAGTTTAGAGCTTTGACACATTTTTTGAGCACAGATGTCACTCTCTAAAGACATACATGTTTATAAAGAGTGGTTTCCTTATTGCCCCAGTTCAGAAAAATAGGTGAAATTGAAATAGAAAATTTCAGCTATAGTGGCACAGACAATTACGGGACAAGTAAGATGACATCTCTGTAACTGGCTGAGATTAATGGTGATGAGCTATGATTGCAGCTTTCAGTGTTTGGCTTTTGGCTTTACAAGACCAAGCCTATAAATTCAGCATTTCCTCATATCTATTTAACAGCCACGATTTTTTTGACACAAACACTGTAACAATTACATATGGAACAAGGCATGATCTCAGCTTGGGGTGTTGGAAACCACAAAACATGCACTTAATGCCCAGCAGCCATAACTGCTGAGAATCGTGTGTACAAATACAAATTGGTTACACATCTGAAGCAGCATTAATCAAGATGCACCAATGAGTTGGCAGGGGACCCACTCCCAAAGGGGTCTGACTTTAGCTTTCACCAGAAAACTTCTTTCTCCCTCCCGTTACTGATCCACAGACTGGAAGACTGGCAGAAGAGCAGGTTGGCCCCATGCTCTGGTGAGCCCCAGGGACAAGCAGCACAGGGCCAACCTGTAGCATTTTGAAGCTACTATTGGAGAGCAAGACAATTACGCAAAGGTTCATCACTCAGCTGTCACCTGCAGTAGGACCCCCGGAGGACTGCAGTGTGTCACTTCTGAGACCAGACTCTTTGGTAGGAAATATGGATGGGACGTACCTTTTCTTGGATGCTCCTTTATGAGTTTGTTGGTTCTGATCTGAAGCTGGGAGCGTGAGCAGACTGGGCAATGCTGTGCCAGGGGAGGGGAGGGGAGAGACTAATCAGCACTAAGTCAAAACATGTGTGCTCATCAAACACTCAGTGTACAAGGATAACTCTGTGTGGGGTCACTGGGGGGCTGGCACAGCTGGGAGCGTCACTGACACACCCACACACGGTGCTATCATGAGCCATCTCCTTTCAGAAAGCTTTACAACCAAGAAATACACTGCTGTTTTAGGATGGCTCTGTAACACTTCCCAGCCCTCTCCAAGGTGTTACACTCCTCCAGCACCATCTACAAGAGCTCAAAGCCCTCTGTGGTTTATGTGTTGGGAGTTGGGTTGTGCCAGTGACAGCAGCTGGCCAAACAGACTCTTCCCAGGGGAACTCAGCACTGGTTCACAGGGGTGGCTTTAAGCATGATGGCTTCATCCTGCCAACTGCCTCGGGAGTTCTTGCCTTCCACGAGCAGGGATTTAGGTGTGGCCACTTCCTGAAAAAGGTATAAACTGAACCATCCATGGGCATTATGCTCCATCTGATTGTTTCCCCATCAGGGACACAACCAGGGAGAGTGCTTGGCAGAAACTAGCCTGTCTCATCTTGGGTGGAGATTTGCACAGTACTGGAAAAATCTCTGCACAAAGCTTGTTGTGGTCAGTGTTGGAGACTTGAACAGCCTATAGCAAAAAACCTTCCAGTTACTCTTTTAGCTGCTTTTTAGGGTCAGAGTGCAGCTACTGCACACAGCTACAGAGGGCAGGATGCTCCAGAAAAGAGAGGTTGCCTGCTCTGCTGGACTCTGGCTCACAGTGCCAGCCTCAATGGATGCAGAGAACATGTGTGTGCAGGGATGGAACACAGCACTGTTAGCAGCACACACTGTCCCTAAGCCCTTCTCCAGGTGTGGGGTGATGTCCTACAGCTACCAACATGCAGGACTCCTCACTAGGTTCCCTTGTTCTGCACTAGAACCCTTTGTTCTGCACATCCCCTCCAGTTTTGTGTTTGCTGGTGTTTTATGCTCCATCAGTCAACCGCCATCTGGATTTGAACATGGTGACAGCAGTCTCTCTGGGGTGAAACAAAGCTATGTGCTGGGGGGTGATCTGTGGAACTTCATAGGGAAAGGTAAGAAAAACAGAGAAGTGGATAACAATCAAAGCTCTGTAGAGACACCACCTCTCCTGAGGAGGAGGAAGATGTGGGCACCAGCTGCTCCTCCCCGAGGGCCTGGACCAGGATCTTGCAGGATGAAGGTGGTCACTGCACAATGCCCTGGCAGGTGCTCGTTCAGGGCCTTGGTCAGCCATGCCAGGAGGAAGAGCCATGAACAGGTTCCCCCACCAGGCCCTCTCTCGGACAAGCAAAAGCCACGGCAGAGCCAGGGACAGCAAGCTGTGCCAGAGGAGCTCGAGGATCAATGCGGAGTGAGCAGCTACGGGGCGGGGCGAGGAGTTTGGGCTCTCCTACACGGCAGCATCCGAGATCCTCCCGTTCAAGGACGTCTTCGGCTGGAGGCTGTTGTTCTGAGCATGCACCTCTGGCCTGGGCTGTGTCATCTGCTGCAAACGCTGCCCAGGAAGGAAAGGAGAGAGTGTGTCAGCCAGGGCTGGGCCAGCATTAGTGGGACAGCCAGGACATGGATGGCAGCAGCTGGGACCCTTGCCCCAAGGCACAGAGGTGACCCTGGTTACAGGTCCAGGGGATGGCGCACCGAGTGACTCCTCCAGCAGCATTTGGCAGTACCCCAAAAGCCTCTACAGGTCACCTGTGCTTTGATGCTGCACAGAGCACAGCAGCTCCCCCTTTCATCTGAAATATGGGGAGCATCCTGATAACAAAGGCAAACTGTTACCAGGCAAGATCAGCTGCAAGGAGGAAGAGAGAGCTGCAATGCCACAGGCTTCAGAGCAGACCTATGATCCAATTAGGTTGATTAAAGAGCATTACTAAGTAACTACAGCAGGTTAACAAGGTTAGAGCTTGTGCCTTTGGTGCAGATCAGAACATCCACCTGCACAAATCTTTGCACAGCAGCAATTCCTGTCACCCTGAAATGATCAAAGGAAAATTGCAGAGTCAAGCAAAGTGAAGCAAGAACCCAGGAAAATACGGAGGGGCAAATCATTACTGGAGGTGTGTGGACTGAGAATCTGGAGTGACAAAGAAGAATGAATCATTTTTTCCAGTCAGGGAGGGACTGGTGCTGTGCACTGCAGAAGAGAATGCAGAGGATGATTAAGTCTGGCCTGAACAGACATCACTAAGACAGGTAGAATCTCTTTCCAGTAAAGGGAAACAAACTCCTGCTCTCCAATACCACTGAAGTGGCTGCAGCTGGGTAAAGTCCCTGAAATGTTCACTGAACTGCTTCTACCATTCATGGTATTTTTTCCCCTCTCGCATTCATGCTTAGTAGGATCAAAATGACTTGTAATCTTTCCTGTCTGTCAAAACCACTTTGTTCAGGATTGGCATCTAATGTCCCTCCAGCTCCAGCTCTATTACAAATTAATCCAGGAGGCCAAAAATTCTCTGTCTGATACCAATACATGCACACATAGATTAGCCTACTTTCTTCCTGCTGCCATCTGCTGCTCACTCCTCAGTCTATGAATGATTGAGAGGGGGTCTGGGTCTCGTGATGTTTGTGGGCAATGTTAGAGGAAGAGTCAGACAGGGAGGGTGCACACCAGCCACTCACACTGCTTCCTGGTGCTGATGGTTTGCACAAGATGCTGAGGGGATGGGTGTAAACACACTCATGAGCTTTCCTCCAAGCCCCTGGGGCAGCACAAGAGTACACAGCACTTTGGAAGGGCTATGGATATAATTGGCACAAGCCTTTGGTGAGGAGGAGTTGAGTTGTTCCTGAGAGGTCACAGAGCAGTTTGGGCTCCCCCAGATGCTATGATGTGCTCTCTCCATCTCCAGTGAAACAGGATTGAGACTAGGCAACAGGTTGAACCCATATCTGTACTGTCAGGCTTGCCTTCCCCCTTTTCCAACTGACATTATTAGTGAATAAAGAACCCTGTAAATGTCTGAGAAAGGGCCTACTGTTGGAATTGCACTGGCCTTCAACCCAAAATCTATGAAGTGGCTTGACATAACACCCTGGCTTGAGTTCTGCAGGAAGGATAAGTACCTAAACCCAGCCTCAAATGAGAAACCAGAAACTGAAAGCAGATCTGAGACCCCAAACCCACCCAGTTCCCACATCAGAGCCCATCTAAATGGAATGCTGTGAGGAGAAAAACTCAAATCCACCTGCAACTTCATCTCAAAGGTAGAGAACATGAAGCTGACCTTAGCCCAGTAATTCCAGCCACAACTTTTTTGAGTCAAAGCTTGTTAAAAATACAGCATCCCTAAAATAAACCCATCTGATTTAGATGGCGCCCGGTTGCTGTTCCAGCTGGGCTAGGAAAGCCATAAATCAACACTCCTGGGGTGACTCCTTCCAACTGTAGCTTGCAGCAGACAGCACCAAGCCAGTGATTTGGGGCACCGTGCTCTCAAGATTGAATGTCAACACTGTAAATAAAATCTTAACAGTAAGTACTGGATATGACAAAGACGCTCATGATTCACTGCTACATAAAATCCTGCTCAAATTACTAAAGAAAATGTTTTAAACAAGACTACTGTAGTGAGTATTGTGGGTCTTTCTTGCTTCCTAACCCCTCAGCCACTGAGTGTTCTCTGAAAGCCACATGACAAACCACCCCTGTGCTTGGTTCTGCTGCTAGCAGGGCCTAGCCTGAGATATTCCAGGATTCGGAGGATGCTGATCTCCCTGCAGAGGAGTGCCAGGTAAACATGCTCATAGCCAGGAATCGTCAAGAGCTGGGATTTCTCTGGGTCAAGAAACATCGAGGATTTCTTCCCAAACTCTTCCATGGCTCCAGTACCCCAAGCCAAAGGGATAATCAGAGGAGGAGGGCTCAATTTTTGTGGTGATGATCACACAAATCTCAATGAGGAACAACAGACAAGGGTAGATGGACCTGAAGGTCTGCCTGCATGTCCAGCCACAGCCCAGCAGAACTCCCAGGGTCAGATGTGTCCTGCTCAGCTGTGCTGGCAGCTCCTCTCCGGTGAGCCCCTGTCACTGCAGGCTGTTCAGTGCACTGGGACTGATCTGAACCCTCCCTGGGGGACAGGGTGCACAGAGCTCCTGCAGCACCAACCTGGTGCACTCTGACACCTCTATCAGAGCAGGCTCTGCTTGCTCCAGGCTCAGTTCAGGCAGCTTACCCTGAGCAGAGAGTAGGGTGGTGGAGCTGTTCCTACCTGCCGGAGAGTCCCTGTTGAGGTGAAGAAAGAGTAGAGCATGTACCCTGGGATCAGAACCATGGAGGACAGGGCCATGAGCCAACCGATGCCTTGTCCCCATGCAGGATAGACATATTTTCCCAGAGTCAGAGGGGTCATTTCCACCACGCTGAAGAAGAACACACCCTAGAAAAGAACATCATCCATTGCAGGGAAAAGTGCAAAATTGGGGTCCAGCCATTTTTTCCTTCATTACTCTCTTAGCTCCCAACAGCCTTACAGGAACCCAACAGCTCGTTAGGTTAGTCTAGATTCTTTCAGCCCACCAACCTGTAATTTCATATCATTTCTTCTTATCCTGTGTAAAAAGCTGGAATTGGAATACTCCTAGTTTCCTTCTTCACTTGACTACTCAGACAAGCAGTGCCCCCACGGCAGCTCATATGCAAGTAAACAGCATCCTCACAGCTGTTCTTGGGAGTCTTCATCTTCCTATCCCTGGCCTTATTATACCACTCCCAGCACTACTTCTGCTGGAACGGCAGGAACCTGCAAAGGCCAAACTGCTCTGCAATCAGTTATCCTGCATTTGGTGACAGCTTTTGTTCTCATTAGCCTGTCAGAGGCTGAAGCTGGAGTAGCTGAAAGCCAGAACCAATAACAGCTTTTTAAAACATTATCTTTTAATTATCTTAACATTAGCTTTACTTCTGGCATCTCAGGAAAAAAAAAAAGAATGAAGAACTTTTGGCCTCATTTAGATTAAAAGCAATCATCTAGAACTCTTTTACAGGTGATTTCCAGCAGGCAGACTGAAAGAGGCTCTTGTATTCCTTTACCCATCTCCAGCCTGCCTCGGACCCCCTTGTACCAGACCTGTGCTGGGTTGAGAACACAGTATTTCCCTACGGCCCACCTGAAGGCCTTTCTAGACCCACTCCTGCAGATAGGATTCCCCAGGTCTTACCAGGCACACAAGAGGTGTGAAGAAGGCCCAGCAGATCTTCCACCAGATGCAAGGCTTGTAGCCAATCATTTCTTCAATGTTCCTGTAAAACCTGTTCACACCTATGAGAAGAAATGACCATTGAAAAAAAACCCCCATCTCTGCACCATGGTCTTCACCTCTTCTCATGGCAGAGCACAGGCCAGGAACAGCAAGCAGGTGACAGTGTGGCATGAGAAGCATTAGCTGGAGGGGATGGGGTACTGGGACAAAAATTCATGCTAACAGCTTCCATGTTCCTGGTGTCCTCTTGAGGGCCCAGAGGGAAGGACCCTGGGCATCCTCCAGTCTGTCCAGAGGGCTTTGTGATGGCCTGGAGAAGTGAGATGACAGCCTTCCACTCCTGATTTTCTGAAGTTATCAATCTAAGCTATTTATGTTACAAAATTGTCATTGTCTTCACTGGCTTTGGCTTTTTAAGTAAGCCACCATGCCCACTGAGAAAATAAAGGAACAAGGTGCTTTGTGCTTACCATAACACCAAGAAATTGAGATGGTCTCAAAGAAGACAAGAAAAAGAAGACACATGCCACTGGCTGAGTAGTAATCAAACAGCTTGAAGACATAAATGCCACCCTGAAAAGACAAAAACAGGGTCAAGGGGTTCAGTTATAAATTATGATCAACAATATCAGCCAGCAGCTTGGATTACTACTGTCCAAGTCTGTTGGTTCAATGTTGATTTCCTTGGACAGTAGAGCCAGTGTTGCAATGTTTGCACTGGAGTCTGGTTCCCAGCAGCAAAACTGATGTGCTCTTGCACAAAACTAACCAGCCTGTTCAGGCATAGCTGAGGGTGAGGAGAAAATAAGAAATTCACTTCACTCTTCTATTTCTCTGCTTTAGAAGGAGTCAATTTAGTCTGCTCTGCCCCTCCCTAGAATTTTGCCTTGCTTCCTCATGAACCACACTGCTCCACAAATGGTCTTTTGACCACTCAGCCCTCACCTGAACCTCAGCTTCAGCTCCAGAGGTTCAAGCCCCTAACAGACAGGTTTTCTTTGTGTTATCTAAGCTCTATGCAGCACACATTCCCCAAATTTGGGCTCTGTTGGCTTGACTCCTTATTGCAAATAGCAGAACAGCAGGCCAGACTGACAATGGGATGAGGGTAAAAATTATGGAGGCATCCATAAGCCACTTGAGATGTAGCAGTGATGAGCAAACCACTTGATCTAGAATAGGAGAAATGCTGTCACTTTTCCCAGAGCTTTGGTGCTGCTGTGCTCTGCCAAGTGGCCAGGAAGGTGTCAGGAATGGAGGTACAAGCACAGCCATCTGTACCTGGGTGATATTGGAGAATCCAATGAGATAAGAGATGAAGCAGACTACTGCGATGAAGATCTTCTTCCTGGCTCTTAGGACTCGAGGATACTCATCCATCAGGGCTGTAATGAACCCTTCCACAGTGCAGAACTAGGGGAAAAGGCATGCACCAAGGGTATATGTATAAGTCACTTAGCCTGGCATCAACCCCACACACATTTCACTTCAGTGTTGAGAACCTTAGTGATTTATGGACTCTCTGCAGACTCTAGAAAACAAAGAGGCACAAAGCTGATTTGAACCACCTTCTGAAAGTTCACCTCTCTCCCCAATGAATATAGATGGAACTATAGATGCTAGGAGCACCAAAGTTAAATACTTAAAAAGAGCTGAGATAAATCTCTGCCTTTTGCTTCTCGTGAAAAACCTCCTCTTTCTTCCCAGAAACTCTCTAGGGCCTCCCCATCACTGCCTTGCTTCCCACACTGCCAGTCCCAGTGCCACAGTTGTGTGTCTGGCTGCTGCTGGGACAGGTGCAGGACCTTTATCTCTCTTCCCTTCTTCTCAGCCTCTGGCAACAGCACTTGTGCTGTTCAATGATCTAAAACACCAATAAAGACCTGCATTAGCCAGTCTTGCATGCATGTGAATAACAACATCTCTGATCACCCATTCCTTGATTTTGTTTCACTTTTTCAAGCACACAACATTAAATGCATGTAGCACACCAAAAGCCCATCCTCACAGGACATCATCTTTCTAGAGGTGGAAAACCCTGGATGTTTTGTGCAGTGCTGCACCAGGCACAGTATAATAATGTTGTGTGCACCATAACGCATAATGAAATCCCCATGAGTTACCTTCCAGTTTTCCTACTAGTTCTGCCTTCTGCCACAAGGGCAGTTGGACTGTATATATGTGAAGTGCATCCTTCCCTCCTATCTCTTGATAAATTGTGAGATTTATTTTTATATCTTGCTCCCAGAAACTAGAGGTAACATACCTCTCTCAGAGAGCACATCATGCCTCTAGCAACAACCCTGGGAATTTATGAGGGCAGCAAACTGGCTTCCCTGGTCATGCTGAGCAAATGTCCAAGCCAGTGCTATGAAAATGAAAGTGGTTTTATCACTTTTTGATGTCACGGACGTCCCTCTCCCTGGGGAATAAAAAAATCCCCTAGAGTGGAGGTGGAGGTATACAGACCAAAAAGAGCAGCAGAGGGTTGGGAAGATGTGTGGAAGAAAAATGGAGTGCCTGGGCAGGGATGGTGGAAGAGCTTGCAAAGTGCTGACTGCTGGGTCTGGCTTCCACGTGGACCAGAGCAAGGCAAAGGGAGATGCGCATGCCCATTGTTTTATATCCACATGGAAAGCCAGTATTCCCAGAGCGTCAAAGCTCAACTGCTTCCACCTGAATTTTTAATGAGCTAAGCTTTTAATGTTGGACACAAGTGCCATTAAAGCATCTTTTACTGTTCATGCATGGGTTAAGCTGTCTTTACAGTCACTGAGAGTGAGCTCTTCACCCCATCCCACCCGGCTTGTTGTCTGGAAGAATCAGGACTGAGCTGGCATCACAGTGTGAAGAGATAGCATGACTAAAAAAGCCACTGTCTAAAGCTATTCCTTCCACATGGATGCATGGCCAGGCACTGCCAGAGCCAGGGCAGGGCCAGGGGATCTGGGACCAGAAAGGGAAATGTATTTGGAGGGAAGCAGCCCTGGTCAGGGGCAGGGGGTGGTGTCCAGCAGAAGAGGAGCAAAGGAAATGATACCTTAGATAATGGGATGGAGTAAAACTGACAGCCCTTTGGTGCAGGAAGAATGATGAAAATCAGGGAATGCAGAGGCAAAGACAGGGAGATGCATGATGAGACACAGAGTTACAATGTGAATTGAGCCCTCTTTTTCTTCTATCAAAATTAAGCTCCTCTGTAACACATAATGTGGAGAAACAAATGGTTGTACATTGCTTTCTCTAGCCACGGAACAGGCAATGACCTTCATACCATTTACTGAAAATTGCCTCATGACAGCCTCAGTCTTCCCAGGGGATGCAGCCTGGAGGAGGATCACCTTTCCAGCCCCAGGGACTGCAGCTGCTTGGCATCACTTTTCCCAGCGTACAGACCAAACCTTGGCTGCTTGCACATGTAGGCACCTGAATGAAAGCATGCCGCTTTCAGTGGCAAGGAGCTGAGCACTGGTGCCTCCTGCTCTTGCAGTCTGCTTTCCAAAAAATTCTGTTTTTCCCACCAACGCTCTTCGGCCACAATTTTTAGTACATATTATTCTCTTTCTCATGCCTCATCCCATGATATTATTTCTTTCCCAAGCATTTTATTTCCATTAATTTCACTCTTTTTCTCCTTTTCCCCTTTAGGGGCCTAATCATTATACAAGCTGCTGGGTCCAGCAATCTGGGCTTGGGAGGCAATACAGGTGTGACACCTCTGCCTGAAGGAGAGTCTCTCTCCCACCCTCTCCCAGTGTCAAGGGTTTTCTATTCCCTCCTCAGCCACAAAGGGCACCCTATTGGGATGCGTGGACCTGTGAGGAGTCTGATCACAGCTGCTAGGTGTGCAGCAGAGATCCATGACAGTGGTCTCACTGCTAGCAGCTGGAAATCCTCACAACCAACCCATGTGAGGTGGCCTCACATGGGACAGACAGAGGCTAACCATCACAAACCTTGCCAGCTCCTCTGAGCAATAACTGCCTGACCTGGAAACTGGTAGGTTAAAAGGAGGCCTTCACATATTATGAAAGAGGGTATAGAAAGGAGAGAGCTGAAGCCTGCATGGATCAGAGCAGAGGGGACAGCAAGGTACACGAGTGAGGGCCCACGAAGGAGGTGTCTGTCAGTACAGATCATTCATCCCACTCGAGGAGCTGCAGAGGGGATGAGCACCCTGGCAGGAAGAGGCAGATGGAGCTGTGCTGCATCTGCAGGAGACTCCCTGGACCTACTCCCACTGTCACTAAAGGGCTGGAGCTCGTGGCTGCATCACAAACACAGATCTCAGCCCAGCCTCCCTTCCCTTGCTGGGCTTCCAAGCATCCCCTCAGTGCCTACAGAGCCCTGCTGGTGACAAGTGACAGTCTCAGTGCAGCAGCCCCGGGGTGCAGGAAATACCCTATGGCCCTGCTGTGCCTCACAAACCGGGCTGCAGACCAAATGAAAAATGCCTGCTCCCCATCTGCAAATGCCCCAAAGATATGTAATCAGCACATAGAAAAATATTTTCTTTTTTTCTTTTTTTAAACTGGATACTTCAAAATGCATGTGGAATTGCAGCCATTGTTGCAGCCTGTGTTCATTGGTTTATATGCATGAGCTGCCATGCTGTTGCTGGTGTGTTTGAATGAATCAAAGCTCCGGCATGCAAACAGAAAGCTTCTTCACAAGTATTTAGGTGTGCTTTTTAAAAGCTTGGTTTCCTTCTGATGCTTCAATCCCCCCCAGCCTCTTCCTCCAGGCAAAGATAGCACCCCAACAGATTGCCTGCCCTCCAAGACTGGCTGTCAGAAGGGATGTGGAGAATTTCAAGGGGTATTTTAGAAGCAAATGCAGCAAATAAATTCCACAGAGTACTTAGAGGGCTTCTTGTCATGTCTCAAACTATTTACCAGCACTGAGCGAATAATCCATGCACATAATATTTTTTCTGTAAATGTAGCTTCTTTCAGAACATTTAGGTATTATTTGAGGGTTGTGGGGTTTTTTTTTTTTTTTTTTTTTTTTTTTTTTGTTTTTTTTTTTTTTTTTTTTTGTTTTGTTTTGTTTTTTGGTTTTGGTTTGTTTTTTTTTTTTTTTTTTGCTAAATAATGCCTGTAGTAATGAATTAATGAGATTTATAAAGTGTTTATGAGAGTGTGACATGATTGAAAACCAGATTTGGTTGATTAGATTTTCCTGGAAACCAGGTGTGACATTTCGGGAATAGGTTTGAGTCTAATTGTGAAGTAGGCTTGGGTTTATGAATACTACCTGGAATCCAAGAGAGCACCCATTTTGTACTGTTGGTTTGTGCTGCAAGAGAAGACCATGTGGGCACAAGAGTGGATATGACTGATCAAGTGCAGGCTTTTGCAGAAACCTTTGATTTTGATGCTCCCAAAAGGAAGGCATACTGCAATCCATTGCTTCACTGGGTAGCTATTTTTATACTGAATTATCAGAAAAAAACCCTATCACCATTTGTTAAAATGCAGAGGTAATGGTTTTTGTTTTGTTTTGTGAGGGCTCTGAGGGTGCAGGGTGAGGACCTTTTGTTACATCTAACTGCTTCCTCCTCAAGTATCTTGTAAAACTTATCTGATGGCAAAGCAGTCAGGGTACTCAGGCACCAGCCTTTTCCATGGTGTGACTCCTTCCTTCTGTCAGGATCTATCCCTGCTAACCTGTAGACCAGGCCAGGGAGCTGCAGCTCTGCTCAGGGTTGCTGTTGGCATCAACAACAATGCCAAAATGCTGCAGGAAAGCACAGCCCTCACACCATGGGAGAGTAAAATCCCACTCTGCTCAGCACTGTCTCAGCTGCAGAAGGGGACACCACCGTTGTACCTGGAGACATTTTTGTATCTTCCCCCACTTTGTCCTTGGGTTGTCTCACCTGGCTGTCCAGACCCAGCATCATCAGCATGGAGAAGAAGAGGATTGACCAGAGCGGGGACAAGGGCAGCTGTGTGACAACCTGCGGGTAGGCCAGGAAAGCCAGTCCAGGGCCTGCAGTAATAAAAAGAGGGATGAGCCCATGTTTACAAAGCATTTGATGGGAAGTCTAAGCTAAGGGCCATGGTTAAATAGAGAGATAAAAATTACAGCCAAGAACTCAGGGGTTTTAATATGGGAGCTAGGAATCCCTGAACCTTTGTGCCTATGACACACCAACTTGGTGGGAGGCATGGGGGGCAGGAAGGAGAGGCAAGAATTATTGAAGAAACAAGTCCTGCAAACAAGAAAGTCATCAAATTATTGCAACCAAATGGAGCTGGAGCACTTTGCTGGAAAAATAAACTGATATTCACAGCTGGTTATAACTTTCCTGGTGACTTTTTTTTTTCCCACCTCAAAATGCTGTTTTTTGAGATGAAAGCTTTCTCTGGAAAGACAGCAATTTTAAAATATGTCTTCATGCAGAAAGACACAGTCCCATATTGGTTAAAAAATTATTCTGAGATCACAGTCTCAAGATTTTAAATGAAAAAGGGACTCCAAATTTTGATCACATCTACTGAAAACACAGGTAGTATCTATTCTCCATGGGAAGGTTTCAGACAGCAAATGGCCTAAATATTTCACTACAGCAAAATAAAACTTCAACGCACCGAATCAGGAAAGACCCAAGAGCAGTCCATGCTCAGTTACAAATTGTTCTCACAGGTTGCTGTTGCATTTGAATCTGAGTTTCTGCTTACCTGAGGAGGCCAGCTCTGACACCGACTTCTTTGTGATGTGTGACATGAAGCCAATGATAGAGAAAATAACAAATCCCGCAAATATGCTTGTGGTGGAGTTTATACAACAGACAATAATGGAGTCTCTAGAAGAGAGAAAGAGAGAAAAAACCCCATCTGCAGGTCCCTTCCAAGAGCAGAGGATGGGGTAAACAAAAGACCAAGCCCCGTGGAAAGCTGGTCCTGTGCCTTGGACAGGTAGCACAGGTGACATACTAAGTGCCCTGCAGGTAGGGAGCCCCTCTTCAGAGATCCCAGTGTGTCCCCTGGAATGCATGTTGCCAGCAAGGGGACAGCAGAGACCAGGCAGATTCACCACAACCTGCTGCCTCACACATGAGCACCCCCTGCCAAAAGGGAGGATGGAAAAACACAACTGACCTGTAGACGTTGTTGTGGAAAGTGTTGTAGCTGCCCAGAGCAATAAGAGAGCCCAGCCCCAGGCCATAGGAGAAGAAGATTTGAGTGGCTGCGTCCATCCAGACCTGTGGAGAAGGAGCCAGAAGAGGAGTACAGCAAAGGGGACTCTGCTGCATGTGCAAGTCCTGCAGCAGTTCAGTGCAGGGCTAGCAGGAGGATTGGGTGCAGGCTGTGCAGCTGTGTCCTTGGATGTACAGACCACTGGGCTAGCCAGCACCTGAGGGAACCCTGTCCGTAGGGCTGAGTCAAGAGTTTCTTATTAATATCTAGTCTAAAGCTATTCTCTTTCCAATTTTAAGCCATTCCCCTTGACCTATCACTACATGGCCTTGTCAAAAATCCCTCTCCAGAGCTGTATTGTAGGGCCCTTTATGTACTGGAAGGTAGGGGATCTGCATCCTTCCCATGTATCAAAGTGCAGCCTGGCCCAGCACCAGACATATATCCCCAGCCCCCAGGTGGGATGGATGTGGATGGATGGATGGATGGATGAAGGGTCATGCATTTCAGAACAATGTCCTGTGCAAATCAGAAGGGTCTCTTGCACTCTCTGAGTCTGTGTTTGCTTTCTCAAATGTACCCCCGAGGGACCATGTCAGAGACCCACACCCTGTCCTCTTCCACTAATGTGTCTTTGATTTTCCAACACAGAGCTGCTTGTGCAAACAACTGCAGAGGACAGCTTGCAAAGCTGGTCACAGTGCCTTAAGGTCTTAAAGCTTAGAAAGTTCAAGAAAATGAGGCAAACTGTTTGTTTCTTAATTGCATCGTATTTACACAACTCTGCTGGTCTTGAGAGCCTTGTTCCCTGCCTTAGAGCCAATGCAGTTGGTAGTACAGTCACAGAGTGTCCTGAAAGAGGCATCATTGGGACCCTCACTGAGAAATGATGGGTGTCCAGTTGTCCCTACTCACACATGACTGGTGGTTGGAACTATGGGAGTATCACTGCTGAAAAAGGCACAGTCTATGTCTCTTGACAAACTTCATTTTTGCCAGTCTCCATGTTCCTCCTGGGTCTCCTCTCTTCTTCCAATGACCAAGGACACATTACTGGCCACCACTCATCACTTAAGCACTTCCAAAAACTGCTGCTGTGTGTTCTGCTCTGCTTGTACTCCTTCTGAGGCCCCCATACCAGCACCACCACATCGTCCTTTCTCTGGGACCACTAGAACAAGACCAGACCACCAGCCCTAGGACAGTCAGTAAAATGAGGCATTCCCAGCCCAGATGGGAGGTCCCTTTGTCTCCCCCCTATGGATAACACATCTTGAGTACAATAGACCTGCTGCACAGATTTTCACCCATAAAGGACCTGTCCCTCAGTTTTGTCTCAGCCTATGGGACATGGGCCATGACTGCTTGAACAGGGTTATTCCAGTGTTATTTTAAGTACTTACAGTATTCATGGGACGTGCCTGGGGAAGCCTAAGGCAGAGACAGCTGAGAAATAAGAGCTTTCCTCACTAGGCTACAAACCTCAGAGTCAGAAAGCTTCCTGAAGTCAGGTGTGAGGTAGAAGATGATCCCCTCCTTGGCTCCTGGCAGTGTGACTCCCCGGAACAAGAGGATGAAAAGCATGAAGTAGGGGTAGGTGGCTGAGAAATACACCACCTGAAAAAGAACCCATGGGAGAGAAGCCATCAGCGCACCAGTGCCCAGGAGCTTTCCTGCCCATGGTGTCATTGAGTCTGGCACGTCCTCCTGTGAGGGGGACAGGCTCCCAAGCACAGCCACTTTCAGCAGTATTTCCTCACATTTGCTCTCTCCCATTCCCATGCTAGTAATGTTTCTGGCTGTATGAGGTTTCTCCCTGCCAATGATACACAAGTACACACTAATCACAAAAGTAGCACGCTAATGTCTGGATGAAATGCCAAAAGACAAGGGAATTGCACGGGGATAATTTTAGTCCACGGAAGTAATCCCCTTAAGTCATCATATCCTTGTTTTGCAGAGCTAAAGACGGTGTTTCTCTAGATCAATGCATCAAGCAAAACAAGCTGTCTTGATTCCACTGCTTTCTTTTCAGCACTGTTTCAGGATCTCACAGGTATGTGCCATTTCTCATCACAGGGTCCACACCAGTAATCACCAAGGCTTTGCTGTGGCTGCTTAGCTAAAGCCTGTTGGAGAGCCACTGAGGAATTTAACAGCTTAGGTGACCTCCCCTTGAAGTGCTTCTTTTTGATCTCTCCTCAAGATTATTCCTTTCATAATAGTGTCCTGCTGCACCATGCTGTGCTCTAAATAACACATCCAAGCATCTGAGCATTGCATTTCACTAAATACAGCAATTACCTTTCTGCTGTGCTAGCCTGGAACACTGCACAGGGAATAACAACAGGCTTCTCCCCTGAAGGTCTCCCACCAATATTGAAGGGGCAGCAGGGAAATTTTCAAAGATGGTGAGATTTTTTTCCACCAGAGGCAATTTAAGAGACTGTGATTCTCAAAAGAGGGAGACCCCAATAAGCTTTGCTCTCTCAAAGGGCTGTCCCAAGGTGGGAAATAGAAGTAATTTCTGAAAATGCCTCTTCCCAAAAAGAGTGTGCGCTGAGACCCACGACCTTACAGGGAAGAGCTGTTCTCCACACTTAGAATGAAAATTGCCATAAACATGGTAGCAATTTTTACAGCTGTGAAAGGTAAATGTCAAGAATTGAATAGTACCTACTGTGATTTTGCCTCTAAACACCATAACCTCAGTTATTGACACTTAAATAAAATTGAGTCTGGAGGGTGTTTTGAAAGTGCAGCAATGAGAGGCAGCACCATAAGACCCAGCCCTCACACTGTACCTTGCCCGTCCACTCCACACCCTTCCAGATGGAGAAGTAGACCAGCAGCCAGGCCAGGGCCAGTGTGCCAGCCAGGGGCCAGCGGATGGTGCCAGGCTCCCCCAGGCCCCCAGACATCTGGTGCATGTTCCTCCTAGAGGTGGGAGACGCTGTATTAGGAGGAAGTCCAACAATTAAGGGCAGAAGGATTCAGAGCTCTCAGAGATGGCTGGAGGGTGAAGGCCCAGGTGCAGACAAATGCGAGAACCCACAATCCCAAGAGAGAACTGAAATTCATTGTGATGGGATAAAGGGAGGCAAAGAGAGGTGGAGAAGCTGTTTGCCTGCCCTTCCATCCAACCTGCATCTGCACAGCACTCCACTATGGCCAGTGGCTGGCTGTAATGCCTTCCTGTCAAAGTTGCCCAGGGAGCAGAGCCAGCAGGCACAGCTGCAGCCCTGGTGGGCAGGCAGAAGGACCGTGGGGAGAGGGAGAAATCTGGCGTAGGCAGGCTGGGGACGTACTCCCAGAACTCGGTGACAGCACTGGTGAGGTTGGTGGTGTCGTTCAGGGAGTAGTTGGAGAAGCAGTGGTCGGTGTTCCAGGCGTTCCCGCAGTTCTGCCATGGCAGGTCCTGCACCGGCACAAGGACAGTAGGGTTATCATTCATGTGGTATCTCCCAAGGGAAATCTGCCTTCTTTTAAACTGAAACCCCTTCATTTGTTGGTTTTCGGTGGGGGTTTTTTTTTGTTTTGTTTGTTGGGTTTTTTTGGTTTTTTGGGTTGTTGGTTTTTTTTTTGCAAAGAGAATGGGCAGCTCCACTGGATGGCCCTGCCCTTGTAGACAAAATAATGGAACAATTTTCCAAAACAGGATAAATTGTGACAAGGATTTTCCAGGAAAAAATATCATGATGTGATTAGGGCAATGTAGCTCCTATAAAATGTTAGCAATTCCCCACACAGAAAGCCACTTTCAATTAACTGTTGATAATTAATACCTACAAATTAAAATACTATCAAGTGATACTGTGTTTCTAACCATGACAGCTTTTTGTTAGTTTCACTCACCAAGTGGCAAGAATTTACTGCACAAAGGATAAGCAGTGATTTGTCTCTTATGTTTCATTTACACCAACTTCAAGGCTTAAAAGCAATATAGCCCTGAGAACGCAGGCAACAGGTTGTCTACACAAAGAGACTGTTACAACACAAGCACAGGAGAAAGTTTAAAGCTCAGTAGCTGTTTCATGCTGTCCAATGCCCTGATTATAACCAGCACAAAGGGATTTCTGGGAGATGCTTACACAGTGGGTAGCAGTGTGACGGCAGCACAACACTACAGACTTAGTGCAATCACCTCTGGCACTGCAGGCAGTGAGGCAGCAGTGCCAGGGGCCATGTGGGCATTCAGGGCAACTCACCCAGGCCATGTAGTGCCACAGCTGAGCCAGCCCAAGGAAAGCAGCTCAGATATGTCTCCATGAGCAGCTATCTCTTCTCCCAAGTACAGTGAACGTAGAAAAATGCAGAGCAGCCATTCTGGGTGATTTCACACTACAGATAAGGCCTGAAGATCCAGCTCAATGAAGCTTTAAGAAGATGTTTGTATCCATCCCTATTCTTCCATGAACATAGACCACTTCAAAAATATTATCTGTGTTTTAAGTGCCTTGTGGCATCAGTGCCTTTAAGTGCTGCCTTTACTGTTCCATCGAAACCAGTTCACTCCAGCAGATAATACCTTCAAACATGGTATCCTGGCAGAACGGTGACTATTCCAGGGGCAGGGGTGGCATTCCAGTGGCCACCCAGGCCACTGCATCCACCTGGTGATTTCACTGAGGACTTGCTAACTGCCCTGAAGAAAAGGCAATGGCTTGAGCATTGCTGCACAGCAGCTCTTCAGTGTCTGCATGTTAGAGAAGCTGCACATCTCTCACAAGGAGGGCCAGGCTGGGGGACAATTTGTTGCTGCTCCATTTCCTCTGAATTTCAGAGGACAGACTGCAGAAGGCAGGCTGGGCTCCTATTATAATTCAAAATACTCTTAGTCAAATTTAGGAGGCACAGCGGACAGACATCAGCCTAGCTTTTTCACTTGCACCTTGGGTCCTTTTGGGAATTTGAGTTTTAAAGACTGATGTGAATGGGCAACAGTTCCTATAGAGGGGATGGGACCATCCCCTCCGGAGGACAAGAATCACTACCCATCAGCACTACAAAACTGCCTCCAGGGCTGATGAACCTCTTCAGCAAAGTCTAGCACGATGCTGACAAGGGTTCTTCACACAAATGGCAAGCAGCTAGTGCCTTCTGTAAGTCATAAAGAACTCACTGCCCATAAAGCAGGAGAGAGGACCCAGACCACAGCCAATGCTGTACTGCAGACGTGCCTGTGACTCACCACAGTGAAAGAGTTGAAGAGATAGTAGAGAGCCCAGGCGATGATGACAATGTAGTAGATGTTCAGCCAGAAGGACAGAACCATAGCTGCCAGGCCCACGCCTGTGAATGAAGGCAGAGAGCAGAATTAGCCCAGGTCTCCAGCACCCCAGGGAGTTCATGGGCACCACAGCAAGGTGTTTTTTGAAAACCAGAGAAAGGGAATCAGCTCATCAACGCAGAATGTGCTATAGTTGCACTGTGAGCTGGTCAGCAAGGGAGGCTCATTCCCTCACGTCCCTCACCCACCCATTTCCATGCTACCTTTTGGTGTGCTACCACTACTTTATGGACAGAGCTCCGTGAAAACAGGATCTTGTCACTTCCCTGGCAGAACTGCGCTTTCCCACAGCCAAGGCATGTCAAAATCACCGCTGGCTTCTAGAGAAGAAGTTACTTCAAGTGTGGCAACAGGTTGCATTCCCATGTAGTTAAAGTAAGCATACGTAGGGAGGCTTGGGAAAACAAAGGGTCTTCTGAAACCAGAGCCCCTCCATCACTGCCCACTGCTCATAAAGACTCTTGTCACCACACAAAACTGCTCGAACAAAGAACAGTCATGTTAGTGACTGCAGTCATCAGGGTCAAGGACAGCTTAATAAAGACAGGAGAAAAACCCTTCATTCTCCTGCCACCCCATCCCAGGCCCCAGGGATTTGCTGATTTGCCTTCAAACCATTGGTGGGATTTTGCCTGTAATTATGTGCCATTACTGCCCTAAAATAAAACACAGTACCTTTGAACATGGGTGCTAATCTCCAGACTCCCAGTCCACCAACAGAGGTATACTGGCCCAGAGCAGTTTCCAGCAGGAAGAGAGGAATCCCAGCAAACACCAGCGTCAGGAAATAGGGGATGAGGAAGGCCCCTGAAAGAAGGAGCAATGTTATCAGGCTGTTCCCCCTTTGATCCAGAAGGAAATGCCTCCAGCTGCAGTTTCTTGCTCCACAGCATCCGTGTGATGAGGAGCAGCCTCTCCCAGAGGTGACAGTTTGCAGGTGGAGTTGTGTGTTGGTTGAATCTCCTGCTGAGGTCACTGCTGCCTTCCCCTTGTCACTGTGGGTATATATGTACCACGTACACAGATACACTACCATCACTAGCTGTGCACTGCCAGGCTCCCTTTGTTAGCTGTTTAGACAATGCTAAACCCAGTCTGATAACAAACCCAAAAGCTTGGACACTGACATTGGTAACCTGTTGATGCTTTCTGTCTTACGTGCAGAAGCTTTCAATTCTTCTTCTTGAGGGAATAGTGCACAGGAATATCTGGCATTGGCTGCAGCTTTCTTTGTTTATAGCTGTTTCAGTCTTTTAAGAAAACTGTGACCAAGACTGTACTGGCTCATGTAACAGTGCTATATTCCACCCCACCTGTGTTTTAGGTCTTACCCTTAAAATTCCTAGTGAAAATATTATTCTTCTCCACGGCCCTACAGAAATCATCTCATCACTAGAAAGGAGGTAGAACACTCATTCACTAGAGATAATATTGGAACCCAGCTTTTAGAAGAGCAATTAGAATTGGAGAGTCTTGCCGTGTGATTGGAAGGCTGTAGAAGTTCAGGTCACCCTGACTTTCAGGATGTGGGACAAAATTCATTTTTTATCTTTCTCATGCATGTAGCGGAGTGGGCCATCATTTCTGAGGAGGACAAGGTTTTGCGGAAGATACTGGCTGGGAACAGAAAGAGGACACTCTATTTGCCCAGAAGTAGCTGTTCACGACAGCACTGATTCCTGCCTTTGGGCAAAGCTGTCAGTCTGATCTTCTCCAGGTACTAGTGGGAAAGCAAACATGGAGCCAGCAAGCAAAGCCACTCTGGAGAGCTGTGGCCACACTTGCACCAGGCAGAGCCAGATTCTTGCAGCTGCTCTCTGAGGGCAGGGAAGCAGCCAGGCACAGCCAGGGATGCTGGCTCAGGGGACATTCAGCTGGGGACACGTGCCTGCCAAGCAGGGAGCTGAACCCAGCTGAGAGAGACAGGTGCCAGCACCCGGCATGGGAGTCCATGGGAGGCAGCATGCAAGAGGAGCTGGCAGTGGGTGGTGGGGAGGAAACACTCTCTGTGCCAGCAGCTCAGTGACCATGAGTCTGCATCACAAGCTGGCGTGGGAGCACATGCGCTTGGCTTCACCAGCAGCCTGGTACACAGGAGAGAACAGCTTTGAGCATCACTGTGCCTGCTCAGCAGCCTCCTCTGCGTGCTTGCTAGACACCACAGCCTGCATGGTCCAGCCCCCTGAGAGCCCTGTGGGGAGCCAGTGTCTGCTCTGAGAACATGGCTGCTGCCACCCTGCTGCTGTGGTGTTTGGAGGCTGAGCCTAGCAGCAGTGCAAGTCTCTTCCTTGCTTCTGTGCAAGCAATTAATGGAATTTGGCTGCTGCTCTGATGATCCTACATTTCTACAGCAGGTAAGGAAGGTTTGTAGCTGAACAATCTTATTAGACTGTTGGAAAAACAAAACAAAACAAACAACCCCTCCCAAAAAAAACCCCTAACAAACAAACAAAACCAAACACCAGCCAACCAAACCAAAAACCTTTCAGACACAAGTCTTTTATCCTGGCTATTCTCAAGAATAGTGGAAAATCTACCAACCAGACCACCTCCTTGAGCTGAGAGCTGTTGGCAATGACCCTGCCAACCTGGAGGGCCAGGTCTCCAAGCAGGCACGGATAATATCCCCAGGTCCTGTACAGCCAGATGGGAAATCAGTTCTGAAATTTGTATCTATCTAAATTTTGCAGGCTGGTGCAAAATATAGTTGTGTGTGACCCTGTGAAAGTCCCAGCTTGTCTCCAGATCCATGGGTGTCAAAGGGGTGGTGACACTGGTCCTGCTCAGAGCACTGACCCTTGGAGGCAAGGAAGGGGCTCCTGGAGCTCACTGTGCAGCCCCAAATCTGCCTGCTCCTAATGTCGTACAGCAGAGAATGACAATTAATCCTTAAATCAGGGAATGCTGCCCACAAATCAAAAACTGAGCACTACAAGCCGTTGCATGCTGTTGCTTTGAGTGTCAGTGTGCAAATGACAAGTGCAGGATGCTTATTTAAAGAATAGTTTTTCTCTCAAGTTATTCAAGCTTAGGATCTCACAGGCAATTTTTAGCATGTACTAAGCCGCATTTAGAGCAAATTTGGAGTCCGGTACAATCCTGTTGAAGTCAGAGGGACTGTATGAGGTTACAGATCAGTGTAGAGGCTGGAGCCAAGGGCACAGCTGGGCACATCCAGCAGCGTGAAGGGCCAGCAGGGAGCCCAGGCATCACTTTGGCTGAAGCCTGCTCCCCTCAGCGGACGGGCCGAGAGCTGGGTGCTGCTGTGTCCTGGGCTCCCTGCGCCGAGCAAGCTAGCCGTGAGCCGATGCAATGTGACAGCGGTAAGTGAGACGACAATATTTCCATTCAGTTCAATTTGCCTGTGCGTAATGGAAGCAGCCCACACGACCGTGCTTTGAGCAGCGCACATGCAGGACGCTAAAATTAGAATCCCACCCACGGTCTGCTGTGCTCCGGAGGCGCCTCCGTCGGGGCAGAGCCGAGGCGGTGCCCACCCCGTTGCGAAGGAGCTGCCGTGCGCCCGTGCCGCTCCGCTCCGGCTCGCGGTGACGCTGCCGCGGACACCCACGGCCGGCAGCAGCGAGGGGAAGGAGCCATCCAGGCTGCCACGAGCTGCAGGGGAGGCGAGGCAGGGTGTCTGGGAGCCGGCAGGAACCAATTCCCGCATTTCATCTGCCTGGTGTTTCTGCTCACAGCCGGCTGCACCCTCTGCATGCCCGCAGCTGCCAGGGCACAGATCGCCCTGTGTGCCATTGTTAGTGCTCGTGACAGTGCTCCGCATCTCTAAAGCGCTCTTTCTCCGCTGACTTTATCTGTAAGATCGATTTTAGCTTCACATCACCCCTTATCTCATTATAGGCATTGTAATCTCCACCTTTATGTGTGAGGAGACAGTCACAGGCAGCACAGAGCCGGTATGAGACTTGAGATGATGCAGCAAGCACAGGGCAGGTGCTGGCTAACAACCAGTGCTGGGACCTAGAAATGTTCTGTGAGGGGAGCTAGTAGGCAGAGTGTTGCTAGACAAAGATGGCAAACCTGCACTGTGGCTCTGGCATTGGCTGCACAGACTCTCTGGGACAGGCCTGGATGGTCCCATAAACTTCACTCAGCTCAGCTGCACATTTCCACCTCTCCACAAAACCTAAAGAAGCTGTGGATGCCCCATCCTTGAAAGTGTTCATGGCCAGGTTGGATGTGGCTTTGACACTAGTGGAAGGCATCCCTGCCCTTGGCAGTGGGTTTAGAACTGGATGATTTTAAGGTCCTTCCCAACCCAGACCGCCCTATGATTCTACAATTCTATGAAAAGAACATGCTCAGTTAGAAATCTTCTTGTCAAAATTGCTAACTTTATGGTCTCCTACTGGGACTCATTCCACAAGCTTCAGAGAAAGGGCCTAGAGACCCTTAAATGCCATGAAGTTAAATGGACATTGCTTCAGGGAGCAAGACCCTTCTCCTTTTTTCCAGGGTTGGAGAAGAAGACCACCCTATACTGCCTGCAATAACAGAAATAGGCCAGTGATACAAGAAGTTATGAGAGCCAAAGGCAAAAGGAAAATAAAAAAGACATGGAAAAGAAACATGAGAAGAGACCCTCAGAGCAGCATGAATGAGTGTGGCAGTTGTGATGGGGACTCCAGGCCAGAAAGAGCTAAGAGGGAAGCAAAGAGCAATGTGGGAAGACTAGCAGGCAAAACTAAAATTATATACACAGCCTTAAAGGTGAGGAAAAGTGGTTTGGACTTGTGTAGGAAGTCTGCAAAATGGTTCAACTAAGTGAGCAGCTCTTCAAAGGGGAGAAGGAAGGCTATTTTAGTAACAGGCAGAAGCAGTGGGAGAGCTAGGCATGGAGTGAGAAGAAAGAGCCTCTGCTCTACTGACACCTGCCCATACTCCCCTCCACAAAAGCATCTCCCTGACAAGGCTGAAGAAAAAGAACCATTTTAGAGTGGAGCTGAGGCACAAGAAGTGTGTTTTCTGACTTGATACACGATGTGCAGAAATTCTGTAGCTGAGCAGGGAGAATTCCCTTGAGAATACACTAGACTGAGGAGAACCCCACCTTTAACAGATGCAAACTGGTTTCTATGGAGGTGCCCCAGAATCCAACTGGGTGCCTATTTGTGCATAGCTTTCCCTGTAAATAAATGAGGTCCCACATGCTTTTTTTGTAGCCCTGCAAATTGGGACTGCACAAGCATGACAGAACTCAAAATGCTTGTTTTATTTCTTTGGACTTCTTCCCAGCCTACACTTGCTAGTAAAGACCACAGATCATGGAAACTTGTCTCCAGACAACATAATAACTCCCATCAGGGGGGAGAGCTCTCAGCTGGAGGACCACCCATTTTCCCAGACCCACACCAAACCAAAACTTGCTCAGGGACAAGGCTGCTCATTGTGCATTTCACTCACCTCCTCCATTCTTGCCACAGAGATAAGGGAAGCGCCAGACGTTGCCCAGACCGATAGCATAGCCCACACAGGACAGCAAGAAGTCAAATTTCCCCTTCCAGGAACCTCTGTCTGGGATCTCCTTCTTCTTCTTGGTGCTCACGGCCTCAGGGCTGATGGGCTGTGGCTCCTCCAGGGCTGCCTGCTTCACCTCGGAGGGAGAGTTCAGCTCCACAGAGGTGTTGTCCATCTTGCCCATGGTGACTCAGATGTTTGTCCAGTCTTGCTGAGGGGCTGGAGGAGCAGGAAAGGCAGTTTCTGCCCTGGCCACCTGAAGGCAAGCTGGGAGCACTGGGCAAAGCTCCTGGTGAGAAAGGAGAGAAAGAAGGTGTCCTGTGTCAATGGAATGTGTCAGACTTGGTTGTTACCGGTACATAACAAATCCCTCACCTTATCTGCTTCTCATCCCAATGCTCAGCAGGAAGACCATGCAGCAAAACCAAAAGTTGTGGGTGACCCACCACAGAGCAGAGAAATATATCTGTCCTGTCTGAGTGACAGTGGAGGAGGGCACAATGAAGGTGCCACAGGTCCCAGGTCTGGGGTCCAAAACAGTGCAGCAGCCACAGAGCCACCTGAGAGCTCTTGTGGCCTAGCCAGCAGCACTTCTGCTATGGATGTGCTCCACTTGGCAATCCCATGCCTTAACCCTTCACCATGGCAGCAAGACAGCTGTGTTCACAGCTGTGTACCTGCGACACTTGGCAAGGGAATCACTGTTCTGCTCAGCTCCTCCCTGTACACAAGTTGCCTGTGGTACTGTAATCCCCAGGGATATTCAGCTGGTGCTTACTAGTGACTACAGCCAGCCTGTGAACCACTGAAATCCCACTAAGCCAGGACTCTAAAGTCCTGATGATTAATTGCCTGAGCCTGACTAAAATATTTAATTAATACCTGAATTTATTTTAGGTCCTAATGAGTATATAACCATCACACCAAAACAATTTGGAAGGAGAGTGAGAGCAGGCTATGTTACTACACTCGTGTCTAAAACAATATTGCACTTGTGTCTGGAAAAATACATGCAGTTCTCCCTTCCTGTCACACAAGCTCTTGTAAAGTCAGAAAAGGGCACAGAAGGGAGCCAAGAGGCTGCTCAAAAGTGTGGAGCGACTTCCATGTGAAAAGACTATAAATGAAATAGGATCCATTGTTCTGTGGAAGAGGTAGCTGGCAGGGGCCTAAAAGCATATCTGTCATAGAATAGAAGTATTCACTATTTTTGACACAAGAACTGCAAGGGACTAAATCATGACCAGCAGGTAGTAGGTTCAAAAAGAGCAAGAGGTGATATTCCAGAAAATGTGCAGCTATGCAGTGAGACTCCTCACCACAGGACATGCTGGATGCCAAGAGTTTATGTAAGTTCAGAGGAGGAAATTAATGGGCAAATAACAGAAGGAAAATCCACCAGAATCTACTACTGCAATTCTGCAAAACCTTGAACTGGAAGTTGTTGGAGGTTGAGGGACTCTTCCAAGGAAATAACTCTCTACTTTTCCTGGTTTTATCCTCTCCCCTCAGCATCTGCCCTCAGCCAGTACAGGAGACAGGACTGGCATGGGGTTTGCTCTCACCCACTTCTCAGACCATTTTATAGAGACAAACTCAATCCTTGCCAGGGCCCATGAGGGTGATCAGTGCTACAATCTTGCAAAGAAGTCTGTTGACAAAAACTTTCATAGATGCAAAAAGAAAAACAAAGTGGGTATATCAGGAAACAAATCAATGCTGTAAAGAGGTGTCATGCTCTAGCGGTTAAAGCTGACCTTGCTTGAGCTTCTTACTATTGGCAGTCTAGTCTCATAAAGAAACAGTACCCATTTGTCCCATGGGATGTTCGGGAAACTCATTAACTCATGTTTCTAAAATGTCCTGGACAGAGATGGTCTCCTAAGTCCAGGCTCAATGGCAGCATAAGTATCTTGCTTACTACAGTAGGCATCCCATGATTACAACAAGTGGATTTTGTACCCCCACAGAATTAATCACTGAGGTTAGAAAAATTCTATCAGCTGTGAAGGGAAAGGCTGAACCAGGCCTGTAAAGGGAAATAGCTGTAATTCCTTTTGATAAGTCAGTGGAGAAGCCAGAAGTCCCCTTGCTGTGGGATGAAGCCTGTAACCACACCCTCTGAGCTATGGAGCCCACACCGATCCTCACAACTCCTCTAGGCCCAGGATGGTTGCAGTAAGTCCAGCCATAAGTGGCACCATGGAAATGCTTTCTGGAAAGAAGAGACCATTTCACATAGCCCATGAAGCAGATGCCAGAGGAGATCATTGCAGGATTCTCAGAGCAAAAGCTTTGGTTGACAGATCCCATTTCCGTCCTAGACCTTGTGATAGCACTGTCACACCAGCTCCTGGCTCCTCACTAAGGCAGGGAGAAAAAGATTATACAGAACATGTGGGAGGAAAGTAAAATAAAGAGAATTTATAAATCAAATAGAAAAAATAGCACTCAAACCCTTCAGAAGATCTCAGAACTCGGTTAAGTCAGGGTAATTAGCTATGCCTAGAGACATAACAAGTTGGACTCAGCAGAGGCCATTTAGACTAACTTCTCTTTTTTTCTGTAGACAAAAACCAGTACTTTAAAAAGTATTTATGTATCCTGCTCTCCCTGTGCTCTTTTCCCTTTTCCCGCTGCCACTAGATGGTCACACCTCATATTTCCTATACTTGGGGTAGGATGATAAAGGAGCAGCAGACCACACTGGCAGTTTCTTCTTACCTGAAAAATGAGGTGCTTCATCTCCAGCTCAGAAAGAACAAGCTAGATTTATAGAGGTTTCTTCACAGCCAAGAAATAGAAAAATAGGCAAGAGGATCCCACTGAGGATTCATCCCACCTACTCCTGTTTCTCTACAGTGCTGGATGATTGCGTAGAAGAGCTTGTGCACATCCCAGCTGTGCCGTGTCCTTCCCCAGACACATAGCCCTGACCAGCAAAAACACAGGCAGCAGGCACCCCAGGCCAGGTGTTTGACCCTTCTGTTGCTCACATGCTGAACAAGTACTCTTACTGGGATGAAATGTCAGCCCCTCTGCTTATCCACATGGGTCTCCTCCAGCATGAGCACACAGCTCTGTCCTGTGCTGACAGCCGAGAGAGAGCAGAGTCAGTTCAGCAGCTCTCTGCCATGTCAGATTATTAGTTCTGAAAGCTTTGGGCACAGCAAAATGCCTGAAGGACTCAAACTGGTAATCAATAACAGGAGAGCTACAAGCTAGAGGTGGGCTCTGCTTTGCAAGGACTTGAAAACAAGGTTAAAGAGTTTCAATATTACACTACAGCAGGTTTTTCATTCAACTTCTTCCAAATGCACCATGTTCTGAAGTCAGAACCTTTCCAAGCAATCAGTGAAAGCAAATGCCATAAATTCCTGGCAGTAAAGGAGTGACTTGTGTTTCACTAAGTCGTGTAGAAGGCCTGGTCTTCTCTGCTCAAGTCAATAATAACAATTGCCTGCTCCCCAGTGGATGCAGAGCCAGGCTGAAATGCATTCTGGTAAACTGACCTTTTTTTTGAGGACTTTTGCTTCAAATAAGAAAATAGCACTGAGAAAGTATTGCTGCCACTTGAAACTCTGAAATACTGTTGCTAACAATGGTGACCTTTTTACTTTCCCGTGCTTCAGCATCAAATATTAACAATCTCCTCAAATTTGACAGAAACCAAAAATTTCAAGGGCATAAAATTGTGCAAAATGAAACACCAAAATGACCTATGGAAACATATATAAGAAATACTTTCACACACCTCCCCAGGTCTTATTCATCAGTGATTCAACAGCCACACAAATTACTTCTGACTCATGCAGGTAGAGCCACAATTAGTTTAATTACACAGTGCAGGCTGTTGTTCAGTCAATTAGACTTTTTCTGCCATCCACACCATTTTAATGACAGCCAAGTAGTCCCAAGACTTGTGTGCCTTGTTTAGAGCTGTGACCAGCAGATCAGGGCATAGCAGACTCTCAGTCAATTTTCTTCTCACTGCTGCAGCAGCAGCATATTCTGGAGCTTCCTACACCCATCAAATCTGGAAGGTCTGGGGAAAAGCTCCCTATGGGAGCCTGAGCATTCTGGCAGAGTGCTGGCCCCACATGGAGCTGGAACATTGCTGTCCTGTCCAGCTTGGTCAGGCAGACAGGGCTCATACTTCACAGCCCTCTCTGTATGCTGCCCAAGAGGTGCCACTGCAGTCACCCAATCTTTCACCTCCCTTCCCCTGAAGACAGGTGATTGCTTGATTGGAGAAGTCAGCACTCATAGAGGATGTGAGAAAAAATAAATTACCTCTCCCAGGTGATGGAGCTGCTGGGTGGCCTGCAGCTCCACCCCCTTTTCCACCCTCTTGCACAAGATTTGGGTTGCTGATGCCTAGCTCTGACCTGCAGCTGCTGTCCCATGTGCCTCTTCCACCAGCAGCCCACATCACTCTTAATAACACGGCAGGTGAAGTTGGCAACATACCACAACCTTATCCAGATGAGAAGGGGCAACTGGGACATGAGCCACATTTCATAAGACATCAAATAAATGGGATTTTCACATGAGGCCAGAACATAGCCATGATCCCAGGAGGACTGTGGCAGTACCTTACAGCCCTGAAAAAGTTTCTGGAGTTGCTGCAACTGGCTGCATCCTGCCATGCAATCGCTTTGCCAAGGGGCACCTTCATTTTTGTGTTGTACATGCAGGAGAAATGGGGTCAACTATTGCAACAGCCTCCCTGTCTCCAGATGCCCACTTGAATTTCCTCTGGCTGCTCACCCCATGGGGGACAGCAGGGTCAGATCCTGCTCCTGGTCACAGGCTGTGCACTCACTACTTCTGCTGTCACCTCAGTGTCAGTGGCCACCTTACATTGTCCCTGAGGAAAGCAGGGGTTCCTGCCTTTTTTGGAAGATGCAAATGATGCAGCCTCTGAACCATTTTCATGGTTTCACTTAAAACTGATCCTGGTCCCTGAGAAGCTTCTCCAGGAAGCAGAGAGATGGCAGGACTCCTTTTTGGCCCCAACAGACTGTCCTGACCCCATCTGAGCCACCACAGCAGCATGAGGATCAAGGCCAGGCCATATCCCACTCCCTCATGGCAGCATCTGAGCAGACTGCACATTTCCAGATTGGGAAAGACAGATAAGTTGCTTAAAGGCATCCGTGTCTCCATCCTCCTCAGTGAAAGTACTGCATTAAAAAGATTAAAGTCCTATTTCTGCCTATTTTTAATGTGCTGATTAAATTTAAAAGTGTTTTCCTTTTCTTATATAGTGCAGCCTGTCATGCTGGGATGCCAGTTTCATAATGTTGGTAGTTTATATGGTTTTGCTGAGTTTTTTTTGTTGTTGTTTGTTTGTGTGTTGTTGTTGTTTTTTGTTTGTTTGTTTTTTGTTTGTTTGTTTTGTTTTGTTGCCCTGCCTGAAGCAACAGAGACATTTTTAGCCCAGCTGCAAAGACCCATCTGTCTGATCCCAAGCCCAGTTACTTTTTGAGTTCACTGGCAAGTTTCACCCGTGCTTGAAAAAAGAGCACAGCTCTCAAAGAAGTTCCTCTAGAAGTAGGGAATGGAAGGAGAGAAGAGCTGCAGGTTAGTGCTCCTCCAGAAGAAGGGTGATGGGGTGATCTGCTTTGTTCCCTGGTAAGGCTTAGTCCCACTCCAGGGAGGCTAATGGAAAAAACCTTCCCATGCCTTCAGTGAGAACAGCACTGGGGCAGAAGGGCCTAGAATGGACACAGAGAGAGCAGTTTCAGAGGGAATTTCTCACTTGCTTTACACTTCCTGTGCCTGTTTGTGACAGCCCAGCATGGTGTCCAGGCACTGCCACCAGGATGTGGACAGGGATCCCTCCTCTCTTTTCTCCAGAGGGGCTCCGCTGTCACAGCTCAGTCAATGCAGCCTGGGTTACTGCTCACTACCTCACCAAAACTGCGCCTCTGAACCAAGATTTTAGCTGAAATCCCAATCTGAAGCAACATCCTGGGTGAGACTTTGGTGTTCCAAGGGGTAAACTGCCTTGTTTCACCAGGACTCGCCAGTGCTGTGCAAAAGCCATGGCTGTGCAGTGCATGAGGGGGAAGAAATCATAATTTCATACACATAAAGCTGTATTTGATGCAGCTCCAGAGATGTTGCAAGTGATGCGAGTGGTTATTTGCTGTATTTGTCTTGGTATGCTTCGAGGGATTTTCTTTGTGTTTCTTTTTTCTTTGTTTGTTTTGGTTTTTAAGGGGTTTTTTTGTTTGTTTGTTCATTATTTGATTTTTTTTGTTTGGGTTTTTTTAGTTTTTGCTCCTTTTTTAAAAATGAAGTCATTTAATTGAGCAAATTGGGCAAAATTTGTGCTACAAAGGAAAGTGATGACATGCACTTGAAAAAGTCACATTGGATTTTGTTGCCAAAATTTAATAATGATAAAAGTGAATAAGGCAAAAAGCTGTGCAGGAAAGAGCAGAAACAAGCACGAGAATGATCCAGGATCTGTGCTGAGCTGTCCAGCACTGCCAGGGAAAAAACTCTTCTCACCTTGCACGGCAGAAAAGCAAAGGACTGGCTGTCCCTAGGGCTGGGAAGCTCAGATTGGGAAATGACCCATCCACAGGGCACAGACAAGTTCAGCTTCTCCACACTGACCAGCATCTGCTGCTCTTGGAGCAAGATGAGCAGGTAAAAACCCTGCTCCGCCTCAACAAATCTCTGCTACTGCATTTAGGCAAAAGCACAAAGAGGAAGGTAGATAGAGAAGAATGAGAAAATCACAGACCTTCCCCCTGCTCCTTCTGGGCAGAGTCACAGCAGCTACTAAGCACTTCATTCAGAACATGGCACCCGTGAATGTGACTGTCACCACTCTGGCACAAGTATCCAGCTCCAAAAAGACTAGAACCTCACCATGCAGACCACAACATTGTTTTCCTGCTGCAGCACGACCAAGCCAAAGAGAAAAATCTGTGTTCATTCTCAGATGCCGAACTCTTTGTTCTTCTTCTCCACAAAACCAAAGGGATAATTGTGCTCAAGAGCCCTCAGGCTGCCACAAGGCTCCCTTTGTTCATATGGTTTTTTTGGGGTGGAAAATAGAGAACAACAGAGCCAGTTGCTTCTGCAGGAACCTTGCAGGAATACTGGCAGCCTCCAGCCCCTTGGCTAAGGTTTTCCTCAAAGCAACCTGGAAAATGTTCTCATTACCCAGAGCAGCATACCCTGCTGTCCAGCATCAACCTGCAACTAGCTGGGCATTATCTCCACCACTTTAACATTCAGATCTTCTCCTATCCTCACTTCTTGTTCTAAGCTCCATACAGCAGTGCAGAAGGAACAGCTCTTCCCCCAGGTCTTGTGATCAGGAGATGAGGCAGAAGAAGGAAAGGTTCTTGTCCCTGTTGCCTTGGCTGAAGACTGGAGTCACATCCCACACAGCCAGTTCATACCAGGGTGCACACCCTGGCCCTCTGGCACTAGGAACAGCCTTTACCACATGAGCATCTCCACAGGGGCCAGACACAACACCCACCTGCTCTATGCCCAGGACTCGGTATCACGAGGGTGCTCACCTGCAGTAAAAGGACATTAGTTGCTTGTTCCTTGTGCCCATTAAGTTTCTTCATAAGAAAATGCATTTACAGCTGTGTGTCTTCAGCCTGATTTTTGTTCTCAGCACAATAAAAACCCTAACTGTTGCAGAGCTTCTCTTGGAGGGAGGAGAACCAAAATTAAATGTCCTGGAGGTCTCTACCTGGTGCTGTCAGAATCACAGCAAGGTCACCAGAAAATTAAGGAGTCTTTGGTAAGCAGGCTGCTGCTACAAGAAGCACTCATGGGAGATAAGGAGCAAGGAGAGGGTAGGAGGGGAGGGAGGAAGGGGATGGGTGAGTTTGTCCAGGTCTCCAGTGCTGTGGAGACAGAGGAGAGGTAGGGAGGGCTTTACTGAAGGACTGAGTTACCTCCTTCAGGGTCAGAATCTCTTGCAGATACATAGGAAGGAAGGGCACGGACACAGAGCCCAGAAACATCCAGGTAGCAGTACAGGCAAGGAAGCTGAGCACTGCTGCCACAGACCATCAGAGCTTGCAGGACACTTGTGAAGGGGCACCAAGAACCTAGAACACTGTGTGTCAAGTTGATCACTGGGGCTGAAGCATATAAGGCTGGGAAGGGCTATCCCAGCCCCAGGGAGGGGCAGCTAAGCCCATGCCTCTTATGTGCATATCACCTAATCCATTCCCTGAGTCCTACCCACTGGAGACCCTCCCCAGGGCAGCTTGCCCCAGGTGTTCACATAAGCTCTCATACAGCATCTTCACTGAGCAATATCATTGACACTCACTACAATTTTCCCCAGCCCACAGGCACTGTGAGAAGCTTTCCAATATTTGGGACCTCAGTTCCATTTTCAGGTCCTGCTCTGGGATAGTCATCTCCCCTCTTGCTCTACCTGGCAGTGCCAGCTCCCTGAATGGAAGCAGGGGATTGCTCACGCAGCAGGGCAGGGACCAGCACCTGCAGGTCCTTCCCCACTGCAGCACGGGGGAGAGATGGCTCATGCCCCTCTTTCCACTGCAGCAGAAAGAACCTCTCCAGCTCAGGATTTTGCTCACTGAGCAGCTTCTGGAGGTTGGTTGCTGCACCTGCTTGTTAACACCAAGGAGAATCCAAATAGCTCTGTATGGGTGTGACAGATGGGAAAGTTGCTGCCTTCCCAGCAACTGGGGTCCTTCTTGACCAGGGATCCTTGCAATGGCAACCGATAGAAAAAATTTAGGCACTGTGGTGGTGCAGCTGTAGGTAAAGCTGCACAAAACCTGCTCTGCTTCACACTGCTCCAACTGAGCACTAGGCAGGGCTGTCCTCATTTGCTCAGCTCTCCATCACCTTTTGGAAGACAGGAACAATCCTGCATCCTGCCTTGTCCTCCGGGTGCTGCGCCACTCAGCCCCACATCCAACCCAGCTTGGATGGAGGAGAGCCCAGCTCCAGCACAGCCTTTCCCCAGGGATGCTAGTGCAGGCAGGGGGATCTTTCCCACCACTGCTTGGACATTCCACTCTCTGCACCCAGTGCTCTCACCCCAAGACCTGACAGTGCTGTCCCAGTGGACTCACCTGCCTCGCAGTGCCAGCTGGTGTTGGGTCCCTGGGGCGTGCAGAGCTGCTCTCAGAGACACCAGCCCAGGATGCACACACAGACCTGCTCCCACACACAGAGGAGAGCTATGAGCCCCTCCTGCCACAGGGCCCTTCTCCCCCTGCCTCACCACACACTGTCTCTCATTGCAGTATTGACGAGTCCTTAATGAGCTCTGAACTCACGTCCAGTCACATCAACACCCTGCATGTGATGAGTGTGGGGCAGGGGGGTCCCACAGCTACTGGAAAATCACAGGCACTGGGAGAGAAGAGGCTCCAAGGGCATGGGCAGGAGGGAGGACAAAGCAAAAGGGCCTGATGTCAAAGAAGGGGGGAGCCATCAGGCAAGTGGGTTGGTTGAACCCATACTGCTGCAGCAGTTCCTGCAAGGATTTGTTAGTTCCTGCAACAATCAAGTGCATTACTGGCTATGGGTGAGGCTTTTGGGATGGAGGGGGCAGCTGCAGGAAAATGGATACTTCTTGTTTGAAGTGGCAGGGACCAATCATCAGCCAAGGAAAGGAGCCACGTGTGAATAACCAGTTGGTTAGTGTGTACATCTTGACACTGCCCCTCAAACAGGTTGTGTGGAACCTTTATTTCACTTTCCTTTTCCTTTCTGGGGCCCAAGATAATTTCCATTCACGGGGAGGTAGAGAGAAGTCACTCTCAAAAGCAGCATGTGGGAGCTGCCGATGCTTTGAGCATCTCCTCCTTAGAGGCAGCATTGACAGAGGCAGGGGAAGGAGCCCTGTGAGTTAAAACATAATTCTCCACAGAGATGACACCTTAGCACCTCACTAGCTCCTCTTTTTGTGTTAAAACAGAGCTAGGGATGCTTAAAACAGTGACAATAGTATATTTGGCAGCTTTCAGAGCTGAGGAGGCCACATGGTGACCTGGCGCCCCTCCTGCTCCTGCACACAAACAAGGCCTGGCTTCACCCCACTCCTGACATTCCACCAACTCCAGGGAGGCTCGGGTGGGCTGAGAGCACCAAGATAATATCACACTTTTTGTTCCTTGCTATCAAAACTCTTCTTTAAAGGTGCCCCCTTAGAGCAGGCAATTACCCATCACGGCTAAACCTGGCACAGCTCATGGGCCAAAGCCCTTGCCCCATATGGATGGGAGGGAAAACATCCTGCCTTATAGCATTCTTGAGGTTGCTGGTTATGGTGCCACCTATATCTGTGTATTATCCTGCCAACAGGCTGTGTTTAAAGATCACATCTCAGACTAAGTGGTTACTAGAGGAGCATGGAGGAGGCGGTAAGACCCCCAGCAGGTTTTTTTGACCATTAAAGGAGAAAGACAGTGGTACCAGGAAGGTTGGCAAGTGGGAAAATGGAGAAAGAAAATTATTTTTACTAGGTAAACCCAGGGGCTTTGAGAGCCGAGTGGCTCTCCAGCACACATGCTGGAGGTATCCTGACAAAAAGGCATCCTCTCAGAGCTGAAGAAATGCAATGAGAGGCAATCCCTCTGGAAGACAGCTATGGGTCTGACAGAGCACCCTCATCCCTCTCCTCTTCAGGGAGTCTGCGTCCCTCATACCACTCTGGGAGCTCAAGTATCTCTTATTTAGCAGCTAATGAAGTAAAAAGAGAAGTAAACTACATCTGTCTTAGAAATCTTTCCTTTTATCTTAGCTGGGATAAAAAATCAGCCAGTGAAAATGTGCTGCCTTTGCTCCCCAGGAAACCCATTCTGTATCTCTGCAATTGAACACAGCTTGCACTGGCCAGCCCTGCAAGTATGGGGAGCATGTAGTGCAGAACAGGGAAATCATTATCACCCACTGTGCCATGGAACACTGCTGGAATTGCTGCCAGCTGAGTCCTGCAGGAGCAAGATCAAATCCAAGGCTCACATCGTCTTGGAGAGCTTTTTCTATGGTGGTGGGGTTGGAATTAGAAGACCTTTAAGGTCCTTTCCAGCCCAAACCATTCTGATTCTGTGATGCAATTCTAGGTGAAAGCAGAGGTGGCAGAGGGAAGTGTGCAGGCACAGCCCTGGATGTGCTGGACCATGTAGGAGGCTCAGCTCTCCCTCATCTTCCCAGCTTGCCTTGCAGTTGCCATGGAGCCCAAGCCAGGCGAGGGCTTTTTGAATGTAATACCGTGTTACTGGGTCAGATTTGCTTTGGCTAACCCAACCAAATTAAAGCAGGTACCTGCAGGTAGTTTCAGAGGGGAGCCAGTAGCAGCCTGGCCTCCTTTTGTCAAAAAGTGTGAAACTTCAGCTATCAAGATATTGTAGCTCACCCTTTCCTGAGTCTGGCATTAGTCCATGCATCATTGTTCTCTCTCAGTCTCCAATCTCTCCTCAAGACCAACTTCTGATGTCACACCTCCTAAAACAAAAAGACAGAGAGAGACAGTAGCAATTTGCTTGCAGGGCAGGTGGGGATCTCAGGCCTGAGGGAAGCAGCCTGTTACATGTGTTTTCACAGCTCTCCACAGAGTCCTGGCTGAAGAACACCTCGGCCCACTGGAAACACCAGTTGCCATAGGTAAACTCCCTTAACTGGGAGCACAGCAAACCATCTCCCCACCTCATGCGCCTCTGGTCTGGAAAGAAAACAGGCCAGGAAGTGACCATTTCCACTGAAGGGATAAAAACTGAGTTTGAAAGCCACATGTGTTTTCTGTACTACATCTGTTGTGTGAGTTGGAGGCAGACGCAGGCTGTGAGTGTTAAAGGTGCTGGAGAGAAAGAATGTCTCTCAGCATCAGTTAGAGCAACCCCTGCTTTTCCAGAAAAAAAAGGGAAGTGGGACCAAGAGAAGAAGAGAGTACATGGATATTTCATACTTGGCAAGACCTAGACATGGACTGGTAAGCCAAAATGCATTTGGGAACATGCCTTAGAAGAGAAGCAGAATTACTTTGAAAAGATGGGATTTGGAGATGCTCTCTTGGTTATTTTCCACAAATGTTCATGAAATTAAATTTTGATTCACCAGTGTGTTCTCAGAAAATGAGAGCTTGGCAAATACAAACACTTGCTGGCTTCAGTATTTGCATTCAAAGCATTTTGGTGGCTTGGGAAATATCCAGCCAAAGTGCCCAACCCCACCATATAATCTGTATGAGTAAACACAAGTGCAAAGAGTGTTTTCTGAATAACAGCTATTGGATGCTATGACAGTGGTGAAAGCAGCCAAATAATCAGGCTAGACATCTCTTGGTTTAAAATTCATTTGCGAAAATCATTAACACAATCATTGCAAAATAAGCAGAAGTATAATCACTCAGGGACAATTTGCAAAGAGGAATAGGGCTGCACCCACTGAAAAGAGCTGTTACAAGATAATGAGGCTGCCTGGCTTTGACTAAGCCCACCAAAAGTCCACCACCTAACAAGGAGAAGCAAAGCTGGCCAGCACAGGAAGGCTGGCAGGCATTGCCTTTTTGAGTCCAGTTTAAGGCATGGCTTCCTTCTCTGCAACTTCAGCAATCCTGCCAGCCTGTGGTGGGGGCCAAGCTGGCTGGCCTCCTTTGTTCCTGAGCAAGCTCAAGGCTAAGGTCTGGTCTGACTCCTGACACCCAAGCCATCCTGTCCTAAAGGGTAGCCAGTGGGGAATAGACAGGGAAAATGCGTGAGACCAGGGTAGGTAAGGCAGGACAATTCCTCTGCTCAATCTGCCCAGCTTCCCCTCACAGGTGCTCTATGTGACTCCCAAGCCAGGTGGCCTATTGAAGATCTCGTGGTGTCCAGAGTTTCTTTGTCACCAGTGGCCGGACTGTTAATACGCAGTTACACCATCACCTGACAGCCTCTTCTCCCCAAGAAAACTGCCAGAATCTCTGCTACTCCTCATCTTGGGCATCTCCAGTCAAGTTGGGATGAGCTAGTCCTTTGGTATAGGGAAAGGTCTTGCCCCACACATTTATAGCTCTCCACAATCTGCCAGCCATGTTTCCAGGGCACACAGCTTCTTTGAAATATTACTCATCTGGAAACCTGTCCAACACTTTTCACAGAGAATACTTTTATTTACAATTACCTTCAACCACTGGTATTAAATCTGCATTTATGCCATTTGTCCCTGCGGCTGCTAGGAGCCCTTAAGAACAATTTCATTTGGAGATTACTTGTTTCAAAGACTGGGCATTTTTAAATCTCTACTGCTGTCAACAACACAAAAACCCCAGAACATTGTGAAGGAATAAAAATGTAAAAGAAATAAGGGAAGAACAGAACTGATAATAAATACAAGAAAAGAAAAGGAATTTCCACCGCTGGAAGAGATTAAAAGTGACCTGCTGTGAAAAATAGATTGGGTTGGAGCACCTTTGTTCAGTGCATGTCTATTCATTTTCTTTCCCCTGGAATTCTCTGAGACAAGGAGAACTAGTGAGATAATGTCCCTGGATATTCTGGCAGTAAGACTTTGTCAGCTGTGGAACAGCCAAATTCTGTTAAGCTCAGTGGTTTTTGTGTTGTTTGTCCTGTGCACCTTACCATGACTCGTGTGGTTGAGAAACACCTGGGAGAAAAATCTGTTCTGCTAAAGATTTATCAGCACTGAGCTTTTGGTCTGCAAGTAAGACCTGAAGAGCCAAGAGTCCCCTAGCACAAAATGAAGAAGATCAATGGGACAAGTCTTGAGGTGTCTTATGGGAGGAGGGGGATATCAGGTAGAAGAGGAAAAAAAGGCCACTAAAATAAAATCCATGCATTTAAAGATGTCTCTATGGCATTTTCCACTTCTTTCTTTCCATGAAGAGCCTTTACCTCCAGTTTGTGTGGGTGAAGTATTTCTAGGTGTGCGACCATTTTTTTCATTTGATTGAAATAAATAAGGCTGTGTATACTTGGATGTTTCTGAGAGAAGAGAAGCACACAGCTACACACATTTTCATGTCTGTGGCTCCTTCTTACAGCTAAAGTAGAGTGAAAGCTCAGCCCTCTGCACTATCACGTCTCCCTCCCCAGGCACAGCACAGCTGGTGGTGGTGCTTGAGGATGGCCCTTTCCTGTGGATAGCCCAGCCCTCTCTTCTGGTGGGGCTGACACCTGCAGCATCTCACTGCCACACAGATTCAGTTTCCTGCTGTGGAAAGCCAGACTTAGGTTGCCCTTCCAAAGCACGTGGTTTAATTACCAGTACCCACCTCCCAGCAGCAGCCACCAAGCTCCCAAGCTGATTGCTGGTTAGTCTCTAAGCACTGGTGAGAGTAAAGCACCTGCTTTCAGCTTTCTCCAGACATGCTCCAAAGGCTGGAGTCCCCAGAGTGCAAGCATGCCCGAGGTCTAGGTGACACAAGAACACAGAGGCTCCCAGGTGGCCCCAGAGGCCATGCACCACTAGTGTCCCTGGTGTGATTTGGGAGCAGATTTTAAGCATGGCAGAATCTCCCCTCACCTCCTCCTTCTTCCCTGCCACGGGGGTGTTTGAGTGACACTGGGTGTGCAATGTCCCTGTGATGTGCCCAGCACAGCAACAAGGAGCACAAGGGTCTGCGAACCAGAAAGTGAGAGCTGTCACGGACACCAGCCACAGGATTTCCGCAGGGAGGGTTCCTGGCAGGACTTGAGTAACAGCAGTACCTACCCACTGCAGGGTGTCCTCTTAGATCTTGTCTACCCAATCAGTGTTGCCCATCTAAATCAAAACAAATTAGGCTAAATTAAACCAGAGCAGCCCACTTTGAAGCATGATTATTCCAGCTTAAAGACCATTTGGGTAATAAGTGGACGTAGTCACATTGATGACAGTGTGCCTGTAGGCTGTTTTGATAAATGTAGCTTAAAAAAACCTGATCATCTTTCTGTCAGTGAAACTGCAGGGGACTCACAAGGGACTGGAAAGATTTAGCTCTATTGCTCCTAATCCATCAAAAACAGTGTGAGCAGTAACACCATGTCTAACTTAGCTCAAACTTGATCCTGATGGACTTAATATAAATTAAAATTAGTGTGAATGGAACATAAATAGAAGTGTCCTCACATACTTTGGAAGATTTAACTGAAATCACATACTCTGTGAAATCAATCTAAATTTAAAGTAAATGTGTCCCTAGGTCTAGTTATATCATTGGTGTAGCTCTAATGATTTTTTTTCCCTCTTTATTAAGAGGTTTATGCTAATAAAAGCTCTGAGGTAGATGCTTTAAATCAGCATAAGTACAGTTGTACTGATGGAGCCTATGCCACTTCCCAATAGAACTGTATGGCAATGCTTTTCCACAGGGAGAAGCCTCATTGCATGGCAGTGTTTGACCTCAAAAGCACAGGAGTATGAGAAAAATGTGATAGATGCAGAGGAAAAAGAGATTTGGGTATGAGATGGAAATGAGGATTACTGAAAGAGGCAGTATAACCACTGTCCACCATAGGTGCTCCATCGTGATAAGTACACAATACTTATTGGGGATAAGGAAAAGCAAAGGCCTGGCTCCTCTGTGAAGTGATACACAGGAGCAACCTCACTTATTACTGCATGGAAAGGGACAGAACCTCCACTGTGAGGGGAAATATCTGCAGCCTGCAGCCTTGCTGCTGCCTGGCCATGTGATGCACACAACCAGAACCAGCCACTGTCTGTAGCAACCGAGTTTCACACCCCCACACCCTCCTGGGAAATTGCATCTATTTATAGCATTGGAAGGTGGGAAATTGCTTTGCCACTGCTCAATGTGTCCTACGTCGTCGGCCTGCCCAAGGGACTCTGGCCAGAACAGCCAGAAGGTGCTGCTGACACTAAAAAACCCTTTCCTTCCTTCCAGAGAGGGAAAAAAATTCTGGAAAGTTTAACCGAGATTACAAATTACCTCTACTCTTAGTATAAGTCCAGAGCCTCACAAACTCAAAATACTGACAGCAACAATTTACCCACCAGCCTCTGTCACAATGTCACAGGAGCAATGTCATTAAGACAAAACCTACCAAAGCACAATTCTCCTCCAGGTGCCCCAACACACACACACACACCCTCATGTGGAGACACTGATCAGAGATGTTCAGTACCTCTAACTTTCCAAAATGAAACAGCCTCTCTTTGCCTTTCTCCTCTTCATGTGAAGCCTCACAGGTGCCCCAAGGCCAAACAGCAAAGGTTTTGCTGCTGCCTCCTTTCACCATAGAAACAGGAAGGTGAGGTCAGAAACTCCCAAATGCAAGGGAAATGCCACCTTCTGTCTGGTACTGCAGGAGAGGCTGGAATGGCGGTCATATTCAAAAAAATTTCAGGCATCAAATGACTTTTGAAATCTGATTAACAGCAGGTAATTCATAAAAAAGCAAAAAAATTTAATTTCTGTTATTTTCTCAGCTTAAACACTGTAAAATGAATATGTTCTGAAATAGTTCAAATATCCTCCACCCAGAGGCTCTGAAGAAACTGTGCCTGACCATACACTGCTTACCTGGGTGGAGACACAGACTCTCACCCTTGGACTCCTGCACCAGGAGGTTTATGGGACAAGACAACTGGAGGCTCCTCCTGAGCCTCCATTTCACTTGGCTGGTAATTTATACTTTAGCTAAGGTGTAAATCAGATGTAAAGCAGGTGTAAAGCTGAGCCCTACAAAAGCATTTTTGGGGTGGGACAGGCCGATGTTGGTGATGAGAGATGGACACACACAGGACAGGACCACATGGAGCATGAAGAGAGAACCCCACCACCATCTCCCTGTTCCTTGACTGATGTATGCATCACACAAGTGCCAAGGAGAGCCACAGTCACCTCGCCTGTCTGGGGAATTAATACCTCATCCAAAAGCACTGCACAAAAAACTAACACTGCCTGGACATGATTTTCCCAAAGTTCTGAGCACCAGGCCAGTTCCCTCTGCCAGGCTGGCTCCCACCATCCCAGTTAATCCAGGGTTCCTGATTTACACTGCTGTGCCTTGCCACTGGTGGGACTTTTCAGCAGCTCCCTGCCCCACTTGCATGCTGCTTGGAGCATTCCAGCATAAAGACCTCTGCTTCTGGGGAGCCTGATCAAGAAACCCCAGTTCCAGCTCTCAGGTAATCCCCACTTCAAAGCCAGAACATGGGGAGGAAGCTCATGTTGCAGCGATGGCCCTTCTCCAGGATATGTGAAAGTGACAGGTTGCTCTTATGCTTGAGGGAGGGTTTATTTCTCCATAAGAAAAAGAAGCTTATTCCATGTCCTGTTGAAATATGAGGTCCAGAAAGGCACCAGATGGCCTGTATTCTCTCATCCTCCTCCAGAGACCACTATCTACACCATGGTACAACAAAAGCTGCACACTCAATAAAGCATGTTTTGAAAAAGTTTAGTGGCCACTGGTAAATTATGATTGAGTGTAAGCATGCCCCTGATCCAGTCCAGCCATCCTAGTCCAGAGCTCCCATCCTGGCTGTAACCCAGGCTCATTACAGCTTGTAAGAAAAACAAAACCAAAACAAAAGAGGAGAAAAAAATCAAAGATCCATTTAACAGAATGGTTTTGGCATGTCACCAAAACCAAGACAAGATGGAATTGCCCACAACAGGCTTTGCATAGACATTGAAAGCACTTCCCTGGAATCCCTTTCCACATAGCTTTCCAAGCTCAGGCTTGACAAACCAGAACAGACAGCTCTGAAAATACATGCCCTCCTTTGCAGCTGTGGGTCAGGGATTTAAACCAGAGCCAGGATCATGCTCCACATGCAGTTGAAGGGGCAGGGCTTTTTGTAGGTTTAAAAAACAACACAAAGCAAAACAACCTCCACACTGTCCATCCACGCAGTGTTAGACACATTTCTTCTCTTCCCTTGGCAGGTTCAGGAGTAAAGTCTTTCACTTTAATACCTCAGCTTATTCCTGCAACTCTGCACAGGGAACTGGATAGCAGCATATGCACATCTCCTCAGCCTCTCAAGTCTTAAACTTTAATCTTTAATTTTTGAAACAAGTTGTTATTTTATCTTCTCCTTTGATGAATATTACTCCCCTCTTACCCCACTCAAACACAATTTAGCTAATTAGTAAAAGGTTACCATATGTAAGCACATGTAACCTGATTAAACAAAGGACTGCAAGAAGACCTGATGTGTTCTATCTGCCCTCATGACTACTGTCTCTTTCCCAGCCCTCATTTGCTGTGCCACCAAGTCACTTGGCTCATGTCTCTTATTTCTACCTGTGCAAAGCCCACCTCTCCTCAAGATGGGGAAAGCACCTGAGCAAACTCCTTTTGCCACACAACAGGGAAGCAAAATCTCAGGGAGGCCCCCAGGTTCCAGCACAAACCACACAGCCCCAGCAGAACGCCCATAACTCACACAGCACAAACACAGCCTAAAATCTGAGAAATCCCTATTCTTCTAAGAGATTTCATTTCCTCCACTTTAGTCCCTACTTCCCTTTTTCATCTTCTGACCCTTAGCAAGCTGCAATACCTACACAGGGGAAATCAAGAGCTTTGCTCAGGATGGAGCTGTGGTTCCAGTCCTTGGAAGCTCACTGTGGTTCCAGCTCATTGGAAGCTACAGCAGGTCTCCATCCTTTGACTGAGTGCTACCATGATCACCTGGGACAGGAGAACATTGGAGAGCCAAGAGTTCCCACTACAATTCTCCTTCCCGCAAAAAACTATGTTGAGGGTTGGCGTCACAAAAATTGAAGATATCCTGATGATATTTGATTGTTTTATCTTTCTTTCTTCAAATTTTGTCCAGTAACAAGTTTTCAATGACCATTTCCTTCTTTTTTTGCCATTTGTCACTGTCAAAGAAAGAAGGGAGGGAAGGCTGAAGGGGGGGAGGGATGGAACAGGAAAAACAGGATGGAGAAGGATAATACAAGACCTTTTGGCTTGATTTCTTTTTCAACAAGCTCTGTTCCTGTATTATCCTTCTGGAAAGAGAGGTGAAAATGGCCTTTTTATGAAAAAACAAAACAAAACCAAAAACAGAACTACAAACAAACTGGAAACCCAGAAGTGGTAGTTAGGTGTTTACAGGTGTCTGTCCTTTCCTCTGCATGCAGTGTTTTAATTCCAGCTGGGAGGAGCAGCACAGTATGGCCACCTCGTACCTTCTCTTGGACTTCTGCTTCAAATGCATTGTGTCTTGGCATGTTACCAGCAATTACAGACAAAAAAAAAAAATCTCTCCCTCCTCTCCATACCAACCCTTCAGCAGTGTATTGCTGCTGGTGTGCAGGACAGGAGCCGTTTCCCATCAGACTCAGAGGTCTCCAGAGGTTCCCAGGTTCCAGGGGTTGATGGAGACCTGTCAGATCTGTCACATGCAGGTAGAGCCATTTGTAAAAATTTAACAAACCACTACTCAGTCACTAATTGTGCTGGGGGTCTCACAGCAAAAAACAACCACTGATGGCATTCCCTCCGTTTCCCCAGCTGGGTGTATGTGGGTGTTTCTAGTTGTTAAAGGAAAGGGAATTAAACAACACTGGGCCACTGAGCTTTGACTTAAAATTCCTGAAACTTTGTCAATTCCACCCAAAAAAACTGGATCAATTTCCTGATCCTGGGAATTTTATGATTGCCTTCAATGGGCACAGCAATACCCCCTCTGACTTTATTAAAATAAGTTGTTTCCTGGCAGAGGTGGGATGCTATGGTCAGATTATATATAAGCAACAGAGGAACAATTTCATGTAGTATTTATTTTCAATAACACAGCCCCACATTTTTGTTCCAAACTGAAAAGTTACTTGTTTCTATCTAGGACTTTTGCAGCGTTACTCAACTGCCTCAGAAGAAGAAGTGAACACATCTCCGTGACTTCTCTGACAGCACAATACTGCCTTACATATTAAAGGCATGGCAGCAGGAGCAAAGGGGCTAAATGTCCTGCCAAGGACTGCACAAGAATCAAGACTGGGAGGGAGCTGCTTCGCCCACCAAATCATGAGCAACACTGGTGGGGGTGAGAAGAAAAATCACCAAACTACTTAACATGAGGCCTGACTGCAAGCCTCTGAGTGCTAAGCTCATCCCACAGCTATTTGCAACATGACATTCAGCTCTTTAAAAAATAAAAGTACAATAAATGGTGTCTTATGTGGTGCTGCAGTCCTTTGCAGGGAGTGAGGTTTACCAGCTTCCTCCACCTTCCACAGTAAAACATCTCGAATGATAATGTCCCAGAGAGGTACAAATTCAGATACTTGACTTTCAGCTCTCATTTCACCAGCAGTTTGTAGTTTTTAGTTTTTAAAGGAAAGGAAATTAAATGGGGAAAAGATTGCCCTGTGCTAATTCTCCAGTTAAATGCAGAGGAAAGTGCAGCAGATAAGGTTCCCATAGCAATTGGAATAGGTACCCAACTGCACAGATGAAGCCCTATTTCTGCACTTACTTTCAGTGCCCGTCGTTTATCTCCATACAGCACAGGGGAAAGCAATTACTTGGAACAAGGAATAAGGGAAAGGAGCCTGTGGCATCTGTGATTCGTTTTGATGGCGTTCTCTGGCACGGCTGGATGCACCAATATTGCAGCACAGCCATGCACCAGCACACATACCCTCGACCACAGCAAAGCTCCCAGGTGCGTCCTGTCACTGGCTTTTCTGGTGGGTTTAGCTGTGAATCTTTGAGAGGCATTGAAGCAGGGTTTGGCAGGGAGCTTTACAGCCCCAGCCTCCACAGGACAGAGTTGCCTGGCACTGCACCAAACCCTGCATCAGAGCACAATTCTTCCCACCCATTGCCTCACATTTTTGACTACCCTGGCAACAATCAACCTTTAATTCGACACAGTCTGCTTCCAATGAACCAATCTTACCTATTAATTTTGCTTTATCTTGCCTGAGCTGATGATTATTGCAGCAGATTATGTCTTCCTTATCCCCTGAGCAGTCATCCACAGCAAAACCAAGGGAGTGCAATCATTCTCCCACCTTCTTCCCAAAGCTACTCTGCAGCACAGGATCAGGCCCATCAACTCCTTCATTAATTCCTCTACAAAATGCCCCAGCAGTGCAGTTAAATTTGTGGGCATGCAGTCCTCAGGGTTTTGTTCTCCCAGCTGTGCTGCAGTTCTTTCTTTTTCCCAACTGCTCTGGGAATTTTCTTGCACTCCATGAATTTTCTGAAAGGATTGTCAAATATTCATTGGTTTCACTTCCGGATGTGTTTTCACTGGCCTGTGTAGTTTTGGCCAAGATCAAGTCCCCTGGATAGCCATTCCTTATTCCCTTTTCCAGACTAAGACTGCCTTGAGATCTATCATCAACAACTACTATTGCACTGAGCACCCTGTCACTCCTTTCCCTTCCAGTGACAGCTGAAGCTGTAACTACTGACACTGCAGCCTCCTCTTGTCATTGGCTATGACATGTTCCTGGCTCTCTCTCCCTTGTACAGAGGTGACCTAGCAATGCGCTCTCCTTTGTCATCCTCCAGCTTCTTATGTCTTATTACTTATTTCCTGTGCTAACGCCCCATCATTTCATGCTTTTGCATCTCTAACTAGGTTCCTTCGAACCTTTAATCTCTGCTCTCTCACCACTGTGGTTTCTTTTCCTCCTCCCAATACAAATGCACTTTTTTTGTCTTTTTTTTTTTTTTTTTTTTTTTTTTTTTTTTTGGTCTTTTTTTTCTACAATGTTGTTTTTCTCCTCTCAAGCGGCATCAGTACTGAAGGGCACTTCTTACTAAAGCGTGCTGCAGTCTCCACGGCTGCTGGCAGGAAGAGTTGTCCCCAGGGCGTAAAAGAAATGCTGTTGCCAGTGGGTGCAACCAGCTGGCTGGAAGGAGAGGGTGTCCCAGATGCTTCCATCACAGGTGTGAAGGAGAGAAGAGAAGAGAAAAAAAGCCACTTTGGGAAGGAGAGAGCAAATCAGTCTGGGTTATGGAGGAAACATCCCAGGTGCCTTAGAAGTGGGTTTCTCTCTCTGTAATGCTGAGCACCTCCTGGACTGGAGGGGACCATCCCTCGCACCTCAGCTCGGACGGCCCCGCCGCGTGCTGCTTCTTCGGCTGCGGCAGATCCTCCGCCGGGGAGATCAGCTGCATCACTCGCTGCGGAGAGGAAGTCGCTGTTAATTAAGGTGATGAGCAAACTGACAGCCAATAGCCATCCACAGCCATTGTTGGGGGCAAAGGCATGGAGAGAGCCAATGCTCCCAGCTCCCTGTCCCTCTCCTGCTGAACGACCGTGAAAGCAGAGCAGGTTTGCTTCAGCTGCCCTCAGTGACAATTATTCTGCCTCTGAGCTCAAATATGGGCTGTGAACTGATAATCTGATGTACAGCACTCCTCACTGACCTGCTACTGTGAGGGAGGATGCCAGCAGTTAGCACCACAGACATTTTCTGTGACAATGGAAAAAGCACCATAAACCCATTGCTTCTCCTATACCAAGTAGCTTTCCATTGATTTTGGTGGGAGCTGTGAAGCCTTTCAAATGGGCTGATCATCAGATGCTGGGCATCTCCTGCTATGCTCCAAAACAGAGTGGTAGGCAGTACCTACCTCAGTGGCATTTTCCAAGGTAAAGCAGTCCCTCTGCAGACTGGTCCCTGCCTCAAAACATCCTCAGCTCCCCTCTTCCAGTTCAGCCAGACTGTGATGGTGAAAGTAGGGGTTGTGAGGCAGCTGCCTGCCCTTAGTTCCCTCCACCCTGTGCAATGCAAGGTGCTACAGGCTGTTCCACACACATGTATGCAGTGTTGTGACAACTTTGAGGAGTTTATACTTAAAAAATGAAAATATCTTTTCATTTATAAAGAGAAAAAATCTCTTCAGCAAAAAAGTCCTGGCTCAAAGGGACTCTGCAGAGAATTTCTGGTCTTTTTCATTCCATTTGCTAAGCCTCTCTGGTGCCACACAACTTCCTGAGCTCCTGGTTTCCTCCCAAAGCAAAGTAATGGTGTCCTGCAGCTACCTGCCAGCTCCATGGGACAGCCTATCATTTCCCAGCTGAAACCTGACTTCACAGTTACTAACTTTTTCCATCACAAGCTGTTCAGGACAATGCACACTCCTCCTGTGCAGAGTGCATCACAAGCAGAGCAGGCAATTAATCCATGACTCTTTAGATGAATTCTAGTGCTCCCACTCCCTGTGAAGTGCCTGCCAGAATCACAGATTTTGTTCATTTATTCAAAACTATTTGCCCCATGATTTCCAAAATTTACCATGGTCTGCAGCTGCTCTGTGGGCACTTCATTGTGAGATTTTAGTCTTTGGAGCATGAGCTGTCTTAATCAGGGACATTAGGAGACAACTTTTGTGTTTCTTGGTCAGTCAAGTGTAACAAGAGGAATCAGTTTGTTGCAGTGGTTGATCATAACTAACCAATTACAAACTTGCTTTCAAACACTCTGTTCCTGGAAACATCTGTGTCAGGAAATTATTGCACTACTATTTTCGGGTGTGAGAAATTAATGCACTACAATTCTGGGGTGTGACTGGAAAAAGAGAACAGGTACATTTTTGTTTTAAAAACAGGTGCAACTATCCCAGAAGATATTTTGTGGCTGGCTTTGATTCTGCCCTGAATCAATCCAGGTTCAGCAGCCAATTCCTTCCCACACACCTAAACCACATCCTTGGAAATTTCTTCATACTAATGTAGCTGAGGAGTCCCTGGAAATTTCAATTAATATCATGTAAACCAAGATAAACAGAAAACCCCTCGATCTGAAATGGGCCAAATCAATTCCTCAGGTGTGCTCTACAATGAGCATTAACACTATTCCCAGCAGCATTTCAGTCCAAGCACTTGAAGCACTTTGCCCTTGGTGAGAGACACTGCTTGTTTAGTAGGCAGGACATGTGGGCAGTTACTTCTCTGGCAGTTCCAAGCCTCCATTTAGACATCGAAAGCTTTCTGAGCTGTAGTTGGTCAGACATGTCAGCCACCCAGTCAAATTCTTCAAACCAGCCATGGGAAAGGATGGATGCATCATCACTAAATGGCCCAGAGCACAGGGAAATGCTACAGGAAGTGGGACTCGAGGTGTGAACTTGCAGCAAATCATACCACAGCATCTGGGATTTACCTGCAGTTCCTTATACTGGGAAAGTGTGCAGCTCCCAGCTCCCTTCCAGACTCATAATCCCTTCATGTCTACCAGCAGGAATCAGGAGGCCAAAGGGCCAGAGGCAGCTAAACAGGAACTATTTTAGTGCAAAATACTTCTCCTGTGCCTCTGCATGGCTTATGCCTCTCCCTGTTCCACTGAAGACTTCAGTCACTACCATTCCCATCTGGGCCTTGCTCTGGATCTTTTCCTGAGCCTGAGACAGGCTGTAGCCCACTGTGCCACAACTCCTCTCTCTCCCTATTAAGATACTTATTTCCAATCAGTAAACAAGAGCCACTGTGAGCACGGATTCACCTTCCCTGAGACAGAGGACCAAATAAAGACTTCCTGTACCCAGCTTATCCCTGGATATGTTGGCAATGCAGGGTCCTCCTCTCCATAAGCCCACAATGTGACTGTCACACCTACACCACAACCAGAGGGATGTTCCTATCCCCTGTTCACCTGCTCCCTCTGCTCACCCCACCCCCTTCAGTCAGCTGCAGGGAGGATGGGGAAGGACCAAAGGAGAAATTGCTCAGAAATTTAGATGTACTGTACATCACTCAGATCTTTCTTTGTGAGGAGTCATCTCTGTTATACCCTCTCCCTAAATACAGGACAAGGATAAAGATGTCTACAGTGAAAGAGGACAGGCTCAGGCACAGCACAGGGTAGACCTTTACAGCTCTGTGAACACGTGCTCTTTAATAACTATGGGTAATTCCTTTTTTGAAAATAACATGGTCCTGATGCAGGACTATAAGGGACAAGAAATAAAGGCAAAACAGATCCTGGATTTACACTTGATTTGCATTGGTATCTACTGTGTATATATATATATATACACATATATTGCTCTGACCATGATGAGCTTGGGAGCTGTGCTGAGAGCCTCTCAGCTCTCCAAATTGCCAACAAGAGCTACAGAGCATTCTGGGGAAGGGTCACTCTGACCAGCCCTTCCCTTCTCAAAGGAGAAATGTGCCATGTACCTCCTCTCTGGGGCCCATTCTGGGCCATCTCGGGGAGCAACAGCAGCATGCCCAGTGAGCACAATCCCAGTACCTGTTTCAGGGGTCCTTTGGTTTTCAGGAGGATGAAGATGGCGTAGAGAGGAATACAGACCATGGAGGAAAGTGCCATCAGCCAGCCTAGCACATAGCCCCAGGGTGGGTACTCATAGGAATTGTTGTATTTCAAGGGTGTGTACTTGATCAGGGAAAACAGGAAGACACCCTAGGGAGCAGAAAACACAAACATAAGGAGAGACATGGGGCAGTCAAGCCCAGCAGCCTGGCCACCCTGCAAGGACTGACTGCTCTGCAACGGTGGGAATGGGTGCTCCGTCTCTCATGAGCCAACAGGGACCTTGCTGGCTGCAGCGAGCAGAACCTGCTGCGTGCTGGCTGCACAAAGAGCTCTCAGAGCTAGGGCCAGGCATCTCTGCAGTGTAAAGCCTTCAGGCCTCTGAAGAGTTCAACATAAGCAAAGTTGGCAGCAGCTTTGAGGGTCCAGCAATATCAAGACAGAAATTTATTCATATCAAAGACAAGAATTGTTGTTCTGCCTGGAGGAAACACTTCAGAAGAACCACACAGGCACAGATTTACCCCTCCTGGAGCTGTCTAGCTACAAATCTCTCAGACAATGTGGGTTGGTTTGAAAATTTCCCTGATCTTCAAATCCTGCTGAAGCCTGGGGACAAACAACTAGGAATCTTTTGTAAGTTGTAGCCATAGACATCATCTGTGTTCCCACTGAGGTCAAAGAAAACAACTCAACATCAGATGCAACAGAATTTAACTCAGAAAGCATGTAAAAGTCAGTGGAGCAAGACTGAACATAAATTCAAAAGAGGCAAGAACTTGCCTGAATTTGGGTACATTTTATTTAAACAGTCACAGAAGTTTTGGAAGATGTTTAATAACATAGAAAACAAATGGCTATAGAAAGATATTTCTGAACCATGGGTAGTCCCAGGAACACAGGCTGAAGCAAGTATTTCAGAACATATTCAGGGTAATTTTCACTGGTCTTCTATTCATAGGTAATTTGACCAAACCTCTCCAGGCTTTGAGGACACATTTCCTTTTGCCTTCACAATAAATAATTGGCTTTTCAGGCTGAATTATTTCTCCAGGCAACCCATCAGGCTTTACCAAGGAAATAAACAGCAACCTCCGCTATGGAGAAGCAGAAGCTTGTCCATAGCTGAGGTAGCTGTTTGAAAAATTTACAGCAGCACCTCGGAGATAAATCAGCCTTTCCTACTGAGAATTTGGGGACCCAGAGTGACATGTCATGATGTCATGACTGCACTTACCAAGCACAGACCTGGGGTGAACACCAGCCAGCATATCTTGATCAAGGGCCACGGCCGGAAACCAATCATGTCCTCAATGTTGTCGTAGAAGCGATCGGCACCTTGGCCATCAACCAGAGACAAAGCCAGAGGTCAGATTGGTTTTGTTCCCTTCAACTACTGTCCACATCAGACCCGAAACTTTCTTTATCCTTGGTGTTTACTCCTGGTGAAAACATGGCTATCCTAATAATAGAGCAGCAGGTGATGAGGTTTCCTGGCATTGAAAAGGCCCATCTGTGGCTAAATAGAGATGGGGGGATTTAATTTCATGCATGAGTGTCATGTCAGAAAGATTGACATTGGAAGAAAGCAGTCCCTCAGACAGCAGCACCTGTAAGTGAGAGGATGCAGCCCATGCACTGGTAAGGACTACACAGGGAAAAGAGGGATGTCTGGTTTACAGGGCAGCAGGGGAAAGCTCTTGTAGATTAAGCACATGGATTGTGTGAGTCCAGAGTGCTAAAAGGAACAAAGGGAGTGGGGAACACCTAACAAACCCTTCTCTTTGTAAATAAACATGCTGGTATACCAGGGAAGTCATGTCAAGAATCACTACTGAGCTGGGCAGTACCCCATCATCAAGAGCCTGTCTTCCACAGAATATTTTATATGGACATAAATTCAGAAAACCTGGCAATTAAAACTCCTCTGAAAACCAAAGTATTGTCCAGTGTACTGTCCAGTGACAGCTGTCTGGTGGGGGTCTGATCTCCTCCTTCTCATTAGTTTCACTTACTGGATTGTTTTGTTCACAGTGTGTGGGGCCCACCTAAATCTCATGGTGCCCTGGAATGGGAAATACTTCAGAAAAGCACCTGAAAGTCCTGCCACCAGCCAGAATCTGACCATTGATTCTTATCAACCCAGAGCACAAAGAGCAAACTTATGCAATGGCATAGAGGAGACAAAAAAATGCAGATGGATTTCAGCAGACTTTGCAATAAACTCTGGGATGTCTTCAAGTATCAGGAGCCTAATGCTGGCCAGAAAGAGATGTAAAATTAAGAAAAATCAAAAATTCATTTATAAGGTGTCCTAGCACCTTTCTAACCAAAACTAACCAGATATACCAGACTGCCTCAGGCAAAATATGACAATATTAGACAAAAAAATTGAGCTAATCTGTCCAGAAAAAGGGTTACCAGTTAAGCACCTCTGGGATGCAATAATATCATATTTGTCTTGTTAAAGCTTTATCTTAGCTGATAAAGAAGGATTCTGCTTTTGGGGATGTTCATCTATCTGTGAACTCATGGTCAGGCCACAGTTCCCATCTGCAAATGTGATAAAACTTTGCTTCTCTATATCTCAACCCCAGAGGGCTGGACTGGGAGAAATATGTGCCTAGAGAACTGGCCACCCCTGTGAGTGCTTGGGGTTTGGTGAGTTTTATTTTGGTTTGTGGTTTTTTATGTCTCAGAATTAAATTCTCATATTATGTTTCCCTTAAACATAGTAATTCTACAAAAGCACATTATGTGTGATTTTTTTGGTTTTTTTGTAATTCATTGTATTATTTTCTATATCCTGTGACTAATGCTTGCAGAAAATCTCTTTTAAACCCAGCTTTTTGAAGTATTTGGGAGGGGGGAAGGGGGAGGATATTTCTTTGAACACCTCTTGGTGTTGAGCTGGCAAGTTAACAAGTAGCCTCCAGCAAAGACAACATGCTGTGGTATATCAAGGGACATACAGCCTTGTGTGAGAGCCCAGCCTATACCAGAGAATTCCAAGCTGTAAATATCATGAGGATTCAGGTAGCATTCCTGAAAATATATTGGGGATGAAAGGAGATGGCATATAAAATTAACTTTGCCAAAAAGCCAAAATTTTCCAGAGGGTGAAAAAAACCAAAAGAGACATATAGATCATGGCAATTTCAATTTAGAATACGAGCACACCACAACGTCTTCCACAGAAACACACTGTCATGTCAGACATATGACAGATAAATTTACTCATAATACAACTTCATCTGCCAATTGGGATCTAGCATCTAGTCAAAGAGACATATCAATTAAAGAAATACAAAAATGCCAAACAAAAAACACACACACGTTCATCATCCAACAAGAAAAAACACCAACAACTTACGTTGGTAATTACGATGTGCCTCCACCTGTCCTTGTCCCTTTTCTCTGTAGGACAACCACCAGGTCCTAAATTTCCATGGCCACTGTGGCAGCCAGATGTGATGAAACACAATAGGGACTGACATGAACATCCTCAGAGAGGATATGAGCAGAAGGTTTTACATAGTCTACATTTCACAGGCAGATCAAAAAGTAATTAAGTTTAAGAAGTCATTGGTTCAACCACTCAACACTGGCTTTTTGAGCAAATTAGAAGCTAGAGGACACATACTGGAGCAATGTTCTCTTCCTTCCCAGCACATTAGAAGGATTGGACAAAGCTCCTGCAGAGGAAGCCATTAAAATTTCCCCAAAGAGATTTTTGTTGGAGTGAACAAAGATGTTTGCTTTTATCTCCAATATCCCAAGACAAGGAAGAATGGGATGCAGTCACTGGACAGTTAACCATGAATGCTGGTACTATTACTACTTCCCTTGTGCAGATCGATCCCATATACTTTCAAAGTATACCTTCATATACCTTCAAATCTAAATTCACAGGAATAAATTTCACATGAACCTAACTAGAGATTTGCTTACATCCTTATCTCTTGTCCTTACAGAACCCTTCCCATTTTATGCAGCTTCTAAAAACAGCAAATGAGACCCCACATTAAAAGAGACAAAGATTTAATTTTACTTTTACCATATTCAAAAAACAGTGAGTTTCACAGTTCTGCTAGTTTGGTGACTATTAAAAAAATCTCTCCCTGTCTTTTCTCCCGAGTCACGTTTATTTGCATTCATCTATATCAAATTTCACCCACAACATTGCAATAGGTGGTAACTGTAGCTCCAAGTACCAAGCTTGTATCTGCTCCCTCTCTGTCTCAAACCTGCAGCATCAAGCACTGCACCAAGCCTGTGCAAACAGCCAGCAACAGAGGCATTGTGGCACCACAACTGTACATCCTCTGGGTACCAGGTGACAGAGTAGGCCCTTCATGGCCCATAAAGAAGCTCCTAAGGTTGCTCATAGCCAGTGCATCTGAGAGCATTCAGCACACAGAGGCAGAGCAAGCCTGACAGGCAGGATCCAGGCAGGAGGAGGCTGCTGTGCCATGCTGGCAGCCAGACTGTATGTGAGAAATAGAACCAGAGAAAGATTTATCTCTGCATAACACAGGTTTACCCTAGGGCCACCTACAGGTACCCTCTGGCATCAGTTTGCTTTCCCTGTGTAAACAGTCCTAATGATTTCAACCCTGGCTCTCCTGTAGTGATGGAGGCCCTTGCTTTCTCCTGGAACAGCTAATTGTAATGTGCCTGCTGTGACTGCCTTGAAAATATCCTCTGCAGCACATTTCAGTGTCATACTGTTGTGAATCTCAGTGTTCAAAGCCCATGCCTGCTTATAAAAGGGCTGCCTGTCTCAAAGTGGAAGAGAGAGCAGAGAAGAGGCAGGGGGACACCAGAATCCCTCCAGCACTCTCCTCTAGGGACCATGATCAGCAAGTCCAATGCTATGCGAACCTTCCACAGGCAGGCAGCAATATGGAGGAAATCCTCAGATCTTTGGGAGAGCAGCTGCGTGGCAGCAGGGGGAAAGTGCCAAGTGGTGGGTGGTTGGCGTATGTGCTGGGAGAGGGGAAACTCAGAACACATATTTGTGTTAGCAGAGATGTTGTAATTCTTCACAGTGTAAGCAAGAGGCTCAGCCCTGCCAATTCCGAGGCTGGGGAAAAAAACGCTTTAATCAACACTAGTGACTTTTTTGCCCACTATAACACCTCACCTTGGCACACCTTGTTACAGCCTTTCAATATATAAAGGGCACTTGTAGTGCCATGATAGGGGCTGTCAGTTTTAAATTGAAAAGAGAGAGATTTAGAGTGGGTACAAAGAAGAAGTTTTTGACTCTGAAGATGCTGAGACACTGGAGTTGGTTGCCCAGAGAGGCTGTGGATACACTACCATTGCAAATGTTAAGGCCAGGTTGGACAGGGCTTTGAGCAACCTGGTCAAGTGGAAACTGGCTAAGAGGGTGAACTAGATGACCTTTAATGGTTTCTTCCTGTGGAGGCCCTTGAGCCTATAAGGGGATCTTCCAGAGCAATGCCCTGGAAAAATCTACCACAGCCTTTGGGAATGCTTCTTCACTTACGCAATACTTCAGTAGTATGTTAATTTACTTCAGCTTTGTTCTTTCCATTAGCCTGGGCTTTGCCCACCTCTAATTGTTCATATTTGTCCTTTAGTTCAAGAGGTTTCTTCTTTCCCTGTTGCCCCATTGGTTGTGGTACCCTGACTGTCCACTCTCACATTGCCCATAGGTCAGTGTCCTTTGCTTGACCCTCGTACCACCTCTGTGGCCACTGACTATTCGCCTGTGACCCCATACTTAACCCTAAGTACTACATTGTTTCTCTGTCTTCTGTCACTGGAACTCTTTGGCATATGGAGCAATAACCCTTCACTGGAATCCTATACAGAAGAGCCTTCCTGTCCTCCATGGGCTGAGCTATCTGCGGTGTGTGTGAGTGGATGAGAGGGACTGTCTGTGTACCCACTGGAGCGGCTTCCCAAGAGCAGACACTTTTGCCAGGGTTGTGGCATCCACCATCCACCCCCCCCCCCCCCCACACACCACAACTTCTTCCAAACCAAACCATTCTATGGTTCTATTATAAGCTGTGAAAAGCTGGAGGAACATTCACACAAAGTATCACTCCTCATTTTTCTTCTATTGTATTCCTTCATGAGCATCCACTCCTGAACACTGAGACCCAACATGATGCTATGTTTGCAATCTTTCCCTGAGGTGATGATGGCAATGCAGCTTGAAGTAGTTGGAACCAGCAGGTGTGTGACTGAGGTCTGGTCTAAGCTGGCATCTACTACAGCTGTGCACAATCTTTACAGGTACAAGGCTCATGTAGTTCCATGATGCAGAGAGAGGGAGCAGCTGCTCTGCATCACACAACAATCTTTGCCCAAAAACCATCAGCCTCAACACAAGCTTCAGGGAGAAGAACCAAAGCCTTTGTGGTCAGGAAGAGATCTCCCATAGGATATCAGAGGAGACTCTTCTTACTGCACAGGCTAACAAGCAGTTTGTTTCCTCCTGATAGTTCATGAAGCTCATTTTTATCCTGCTCCTGAGTAGTTTAGTTACAGACTTCACTGAGAGCCAAAGAAGTCCCTCCTATTTATTTTCTGGGTGCCATCACAGCCTGGATAAACTGGCAGCAGGAATTATAGCAGAAGTAGTACATAGTAAGTTTGCATCCCAGCATTCTGTGTTAAATTAACTGGCAGGACCAAACTAAATTTACAATGTAAGTAGACAGGGACAGACACCAAAGAACATCAGTCACTCCTCTATAGCTGATTTTCTAATTCAAAGGGCAGATGGGAAGAACAGCAAGGTAGTTCAATATGAGGCCCCTACAGAGAAGGAAAAAATATTCCTAGTCTAAATGCGGAGCAATTAAGAAATGTTGCAAGGAAACACAGTGAAAACTAGACAAGAGAGAAGATAATTACAACACTTCTTTCCCCCCATTCTTGCCTTGATAAAGAAGAAAGATTTTTGTCCTCCACTTACCATACACCCATCCTATACAAATTACTTCAAAAATAGCCAGGAAGAGCAGGCATGTGCCACTGGCAGCATAGTAGTCAAAGAGCTGGAAGATGTACATGCCACCCTGTTGAAGAGGTAGATAAAACAGAGCCATGGCAAGACTGTTCCATGTCAGGGAAAAATGAGTGGGGCAAGCAGAAGAATAGCAGCAGAAAAACTGAGCATAGAGCAGGTAGGAGAAGAATCTTCTCTTGGGGCTGCCCTCACTCTGTTCCAAAAGCACAGTCAGGCCTGGTGGCAGGAGAGTTTTTCATGCCTGTTTTATGATTTCATGCTGGGCTAGGCTGGCTTCTATGTGCATAAGAGCAGATGGTTTGTTTGGTTGTTTTAAAACAATTAGGAAGTCTCCAGAATAATTTTTGAAATACCATGCAGCAGTGCAGAAATTTGCACCCAAAAAATTGTGATCTTGAGCACCAGGATATTCAGATACCTCGTTTTACCTTCATCCAACCTAACACACTGCACAAGTTCCAAGCTCTGCAATGGCAGAGGCATGTGGCTTTCCTGCTGATTCTGACTTTGAGCTGAGCCCTGCAGATCAGCTACCTGTACAGGCCCATGGATCATTTTCATGTGATTTCTCCAAGAGAAAGCCTCTCCAGGTCAAGCAGATGCTTTCAAATAATGCTGAAGAGCTCTAGACACAGTGTCATTCAAATCAATTACAGTACAGAATCTGCCTTCAGAAGATCCTTAGCCAGAATCCTGCTGGAGGATCATTCATCTGTGTCTAAGGGGTTTAACAGGAATTACCTATCACTACAGAGCTCATGGAGGCAGCACAGGAGTGCTTACACCCCCACCCATGCTTGTGGTACACACAGAGTACAGTACAGCACCACACCATGCAGGGAGAGATGCAGCTTTTAGCTGCAGAGCAGTGCAAACCCTGTGTGCATGGCATCCCACTAGCACAGCTCTGCTCCTCCTGGTCCCCAGGATCACAGACTTTCCATGAACTCCAGCAGGGTTATGGCACAGCCATTATCCCCAGGCTCCTCTCCTGCTGCTCTGCTTTGTGCAGGAAGCAGCCAGCAAATGATCGCTGCCCTCAGAAGAGCTTGTTTTCAAACAGCCCGGCTTGTCTGAGCTCCCAGGTCTGGTATTTGCACAGAGCTGTGTGTCAGGCAGCCTCTCTGGGCTATGGGACCAGGATCTCTGCAAGGCTCAGTGACAGAGTGAGTGTCACATGGGGTCAAAGCAGCACTGGCTGGGAGAGACACCAGCTAATGCGTTAGAAATGAGAGACAATTAACAGCATCAAAGACAAGCCTTCTGTCTCTGCCCAGAGCTCCAGAGCTGAGTAGCAAAGGGTTTGGTGCTCAGCTGTACAACCCAGCTACTCCCTGCTCACCTCAGTGATCAGCAATAAGCCCAGCAGGTAGCATGTGACTGCAATGGCCAGGATCAGCAGCTCCCGACGTCCCTTCTTCCGAAACACTTCTGGGAACATGTCAATAATAGCTGTCACCATGCTTTCCACACAGACAAACTGCAGAAAAAAACAGGTCACAGAGAAATCAGCATCTCTCCTTCCCCAAGCACGCACTTCCTCTCACTGTCCCTTTTGTCCTCCCACCACCCAAATCCTTATTTCTTCATTTTTTCTTTTCATCTGTCTCTGACCAAGGGCCAGCAGAAACAGAGCAAAAAGGCCCGATTACCCAGGGACAAGGGCTGAAGTATAACAGAGCAGAGCCTGAGCAAAACTCCTGCCTGATGCAGGACACCCTCTGCTCCCCTCGTGCCTGCAGCAGGGTTGTACACTGCACTCTGCAGGGTTTATTCCTGGGATAACAGGGATGTGGGATGTAAGGGGTGGGCACACCAGTGAGAAGAGGACATGGATTGCTGTGGTGGGATGCAGCTAGGAGAAAACAGCCCCATTCTCCATCCCAGACTGCCCTACTCTGTGCTGGGCCTCACTCTGCAGGGTGCACAGTTTTGGGGGGATGCAGCTGGGACACCCTCACATACACACAGGGAGAAGATGCCAGCAGAGATGCCAGCCCACATAACAACTGGCTTGTCATGGGCCCTGGCGCTGAGCTCCCACAGTGTGAAAGTGCTGCACTAAATGTAGAGAACCTATTTAAGGTACCAGCAAAGGACATACCCACCTTACCCTTTCCAATGGCCATGGGGAGTGCTCAGGGTGGGGACAGGCACCTGCATGTTAGATGAGGAGGGGGGTTTATTGTACCTGGCTGTCCAGTCCCAAGAAGATCAGCATGAGGAAGAAGAGGCAGGACCAGAGCTGAGACACAGGCATCATTGTTACTGCTGTTGGGTATGCTATGAAGGCCAGGCCAGGACCTGCCAACAGACCACAGGATGACCAATGTGTGCCTCCTACCCCACCAGCTGCCACTACTGCCCTGCAGCACAGAGTAAGATCACATAGTGCTTCAAAGCTCCTATTGCCACAGCTCCTTGCCCACCCATGGCTGAAAGCTGTGTTCAGGAGTACTGGTCCTGCAGACCACTCTGCAGACACCTATAGTAATAGAGGATGTAGAGAATATCTTGGGCTTCACTTCAGAAGAGTGGCCTCCCCTTCAGGCTGTTTGTTTTCCCTTGGCTCTGAAGTCTCCCAGAAAAACTTACCTGATTCAGCCACTTCTGAAATAGGTACACCCTGCTCCCGAGCCATGAAGCCCAGCACAGAGAAAATGGCAAAGCCAGCAACAAAGCTGGTGGCACTGTTCAAGAAGCAGAGCATGATGCAGTCCCTGCAGGAAGGAGACCAGAGAGCAATGAGTGTTTCCTGCTGTGGAATGGATCCATTTAGGATCTTGTCTGTGCTCAGCTTCCCCAGTTGGACAGCACTAACCAAGAAACAGCAGTGTTGTTCTTGAACCTCCTCAGAAGTAAAAAGCTCAGAGCAGAGCCAAGAATTCAAGAGCTATAGGACTATACATGGCACAGCAGGAAAATGGAGCACAACTACACAACACATAGCAATAAAAAACTGACACAAGTCCAGAGAATAGGAAAAACAACAGAGAAAAAGAGGAAAACAAAAAATTACAGGAGGAAAGAGGTTGCAAAAGTAAATATAGTAAGAAAGAGGAATATCTGAAAGCATGAAGAGATACAGGTTCAGCAGGTCTAGTAAAACAAGGGTAATAGGATAACAAAAATTCTCACCTGGCAAGGGCTGTGTCTACACTGTCTTTATTAACTATGCTCAGATGGAGGCTGGGATGTACTATGCTACTTGTCCTGAAATTCTGTAAACTTGCCCCTTGTGAAAATTGGGCACCACTCTGAGCTGGCTGGGCTGGAAGCCCCACACCCCTGGATCCTGCCTGGGCAGCTGCCAGAGCTGACCCACAGCATCAGCTGCCATGGGGCACTGCAGACACATTTGGGACACGCAGAGCTAAGCTGCCAGCACAAGGCACCTAAGGAATTAGAGGAAGGTGATAGCACACTGCTTCATTGTGACTGAAACACTTTGGGAGAGCCAGGGGAAAGTATTTACTGCCCAACCAATAGCCACGACAGCATCTATTGGAGAACAGAAGGAGAGATGATTGATGCCTCCCAAGTACAATTCCCTTTTACCATCTGTGCTGGAGAAGTAAGTGAAAGAATAACAAAGTCCCTGCTTCTCAGGGCTCTACAGAAGGTGTCAAAAATGTGTCTGATGGCTCCACTGAGCTCCATGTCAGGCCATGGATAAAACAGATCTGTAATCCAAGGGCAAGGAGAAGGCCAGACAGACTTGATTAATCTCCTTGATAGGATCAAAAGGCCACTGGCAGTACATTACTCAGATGGCAGTAAAGCACTGGAGAGAGGGGACCCAGCCATCATCTTTGTATCACCTCCCCTGCCTAGCAAGTAATGGCAGAGCTGGCCATGTCACCCCTGCCCACTCACTCTGTCAAAATAGGCTATGCTGTCTGCACAGTGGCTGGAGACACTCTTCATTTTCATTCCTCCCCCTCCTCCAGTCTCTTGTTTCCATGCTGACTCATGCAGGAGAGCACTATTAAAGCCATTTTCTGGACTTCTCTCTTTCCTCAGCCATTCTCCATCCCTTTGCTGAATCCTCTGCAGCTTCTGCACTCTGAGCAGCTCGTGAGTTACAGCAGCACAACCCAAGGTCTCCCTCAGGGACAGCGCCTGCCTCTGATGCCTCTCTGTGCTATCTGAGAAAACTTCCAGGAGGAAATGAGGAGTCCAGGCTCTTCCTACCTGTAACAGTTGTTGGTGTATTTGTTGTAGCTGCCCAGAGCTGTCAGGCACCCCTGGCAGATGGCATAAGAGAAGAGGATTTGAGTGCCTGCATCCATCCAGACCTGGAACAGAGAAGGTCAGTGGTCTCCAGACCTGGCAACAAAAATTAAGTGGCTATGCCCTGACAACAACAACTCTTCCAGTCATGGAGAACAAACCCTGTGAGACAGAAAGGGGATCTACAGTGAATGGATAATCTGGGATACCTCTCTGGAAAATCTGAGCTGTAGAACTGGAAACCCTTTAGGAAAAGGCTCTAGAGGAGACCATATTTTCACATCTTACTCAAGGTGACAGCATTTCTCCATCCCACACCTTTGCATTCAGGGTAGAGATGGCATCCTTGATAGCATGGCTCCATCTGAAGCTCTCAGTGCAGGTGTCTGTGGTCCCTACATGGCCCAGACGATTAATCTCCTTGCAGAGCCCCTGGTGAGTCACCCCACATGAGATGAGAGTGTGATCAACAATCCGTGTACTCCCTTCCCTGCTCCCAGATCTAGTTTCCCACCTCTCTGAGGCCACAGTGCACAGTGAAGGGCAGGAAATTGGTGAGATGAGAGATTGCAGGCCAGAGGGCTGTCACACAGCCAGGTTCTCCTCTGTTCTGGCATTCCATGGGAAAAGCTGGGTGGGGTTTCTCACCACTGCTCCAGTCCTCTCCTCCATGGAGAGCTGGACTGTGGCTGAGCTGCAGCTCTGCTCTCAGACAGTCCCAGGGAAAGCCCTGAGCTGGGAGTCTTAGGCAGGCAGAGAAACAGCCCACCTTTCTGATGGTCTCCAGGTTCCCCACTCATTCTCTTTTTCCTCTAAGCAGCCCCTAGCTGCAAACATCCAGGCAGCTGGAATTTGCTAGCCTTCAAAGAATCCCAGCCCGGGAACTGCTGCCTAAGTTCACACTGGTTTCTCACAGATAGGGATGTACACAGGAGACATTCAGGCATGGACACACATCCCACTTGAACCAAAGCCCTTCCTGCTGCCTCAAGTCAGTAGCAGGATCTCACTGAGGGTTTCCATGAGCTCCAACAACTGGTGGCAGGGATTGACCCGCTGGCCAGCCCCTGCCCCAGGCAGGTGAGACCAGATGCCAGAACAGGTGAAGGGAACCCAGATGGTCACAGCCCATGTTACATGCATGCCTTTCGTCTCTGCAAGCACAGGGACTCCACATGTCCTGGAAGGGCCCTGATGGAGCCAAAGTGCTAACTAGGCCAGAAAAACATTAGAAGTGATAGATTATATAACCCCTCCCTTAATTATCTGCATTTAGCAGCCAGAAAAACTATCTATCTATCTGTTACATGCTAAATACTTTATATACACTTCTGGTTTTGCTGAGCCCATGAGTGGAAATGACCTAATGTACCCACATGCTGCAGACCATGAGTAAAAAGGATGTCCTGAGAGGGTTTAGACCCCTCTCAGAAGCTTTAAGGATCCTGGTTCCCCTCACCTGCGGGTCTGCCAGCCTGGAGATGTCTGGCTTCAGGTAGAAGATGATCCCCTCAGCAGCCCCTGGCAGCATCACCCCTCGAACCAGCAGGATGAGGAGCATCACATAAGGGAAGGTGGCAGTGAAATAAACGACCTGCAGGGGCAGGGAAACAAGAGGAGAGAGGGTCAGCAGGGAGGGAGGCAGGCATTGCCTCACCTCATCTCATGTGCAGGCCTCCACCCCAGCAAACTTCCCTGGCTCTGCTGTCGGCTGTAGCTGCTGTTGCTAACATACAAGGGGGGTGGGAAAGAAATTAATCAAGGTTACATCTCACTGGTGATTTAGTTAATCTGCATTTTGTTCTTCATCCAAGACTCTGCCACTGGTTGCTCTGCTTTGTTTTCTCTTTCCAGTCAGTGTAATTTCCCTGCTCTCCAGCTGTTCCCTTCATCTTTCTAGAGCTGCAGAAGAAACCCAGACCTCTTCCTGTCACAGAATTTTAATGAGTTATTAAAATGGTCCTATGCCCAGCAAGAGCTTCCCAAATTAAATACCAAATTTTGATCTCCAATTTGAGACACCTCTGAGGGATCTCATTTCCAGGAGTGCTCATGCATCACTCTCATCCCTTCAATGCCTCTGAGCTCACAGGTGAAAAATGGGAGCAAATCAAAGCCTCAAAGAAAATGTAGACCATTATTTTTGTGATACCTATTTTTACTTCTTCTTGTGTACGATATAAATAAATACTACAGTAGAATTAATCACCTCTAAGCCATTTCTCTAATATAACTTATTCTTTTTTTCTATTTGCAAAATATTTGCAAGCAAGTTGCAAATTCCTAACATTTATTCATTACTAAAATTCATCCAAGTAATGTGGAGGCTTGTTTATTCCATGGATTCATAGTGATGGACCTGAAATGACATTTTTTGTGTGCTTAGTGATAATTGGTCAAGTAAGTCACAGTACATGGTACTTTTACTGTTCCCTGATTGAATGAGAATGGCACTCCTTTGGGCAAAGTATTAAAATCTACCTTCAGAAATCACCTTTAAGGAACGTTTATGAACAACAGCTGAATGCATAAGGAAGAGAAACATAGGGCAAAATAAATAAAAGAAAAAGGCTTCTAAAAGAAAATTAGTCTTTATGGCATTATTTGAAATTATTGTCCTGAGGTCACTATGGTTTCTTTAAATTTGGATTCCTTAAATCACAGAAGCAGAAACATAAGGATCTGGCAGGGTTATCTGATTAGAGCAGCCTCTCAGGCAAGCACAACCTCCTGTTTAATCTGAAGCTGCTGAACAAAGTTGGGCACCTACTCAGAATTCTTGGGTCTATCCTTATGCTTATCTTCATACATTGTCAGCAAAGAAAAAGTGGGAAGCAGTCAAATTTTTTGACAGTGCCCCTATAATACTCAAAATTACTGCCTGCAGAGAAGACAACTGGCTTGTCTGACCTGTAGTATATTTGCACCTTATTGTGGGACCATGTCCATTGCTAAATAGCCAATAGCCCTGTATCCTAAAAATTGTGATGAAGAAATCTTCTGTAGTTTCAGGAAGACCATTCCATTTACTATATGTAGTCACTGTTTTCTCTCACTTTCTGGTCTGGTTTTGCCAAACCAAATCAGTTAAACCAGACTGACTGAACTACTTCAGCTTTCTCCTTGTGCGGTTAAATTTTTCACACTGGGGCAGCACTAGGCAAAGGAGGAACTCAGTGGAGAAGGCTGAGAGCTAAAGAGAACCTCAAGTGACTTAATTGTTCTTCCATACAGATCACACAGCCTCTCAGACCCAATCTTTTGTAACGATGGCACTGTGGTATTCAAATTAGGGGGCATCAAAGATTCAAGGTTTAAAATGCACATCATCCATTCCCTCTCCCCATAAAGGTGGAGTCTGGCTCTCCTTCCTTCAGAAATTGCGGACAAGTCAGCACCAGCAAGAACCAGTCATCAGCAAAAACTGGGAAAAATCTGGTCAGGGGAGGAAGCTGTTATCTCATTCTGTTGCAAGGGGTGTTCAGTGCAGTTTTAAGTCAGCAGATGGGATTTGACACTGACACAGAGGTGTCAAGTACAAAAGAGAACATTTGTGAAGAGTAGAGATAGTGATTTGAAGGAAGAAATCTGTTGCAGGAATTGGTTTCCTCCCTTTGCTGTTGGGACATTCCCCCGGATAACCACAAGACTAATCATTAATCAGCAATCATCATTAATGATCCACCCATCTCATTGAAGCTCCAAGAAAGAAAGAGGTCCTGAGCAAGTCAAGGCCATGGCAGTGTCCCCAATACCCAGCCCAAGGCATCAAACACTCCTTCACCCCGAAAGGAAAACCTGCTCTACAGGATCAACATCAGGAGGGAGCATTGGCTCCAATGCAGAAAGTGCCCAACTGACCCAAAACCCACAGATCCAGAAAGAGCACCAAAAGAGAGAACAAGGACACTTCTCCCACCCCAAGTGTTTTTCAGGATAAAGAAGCAGGAGAGATTCATTATCTATTCACTGAACCGATTACAGGCAGCAGCTTGTCTGTTTTGCTCAAGCGTTTATTTATTGCCAGGTATGAGAAGTCAGCCACTGCAGAGAATCTTGTTGAAAACACCCTCAAGACACAGCAGGACAACACACTGGTGAGTGGATGATTCCCAAGGGCACCTGGGTAGAATCCATCAGCCACTGTGGGTATCTGCAAGGGAAAATGTGACTCAAAACTCCCCTCAGTTTCCAATTCTTTCCTCATTCTCCCCTCCCTGATGGACCTACTCATTTATTCTTCCTCTTAGGGTTCAAACACAAACTGGTGCATACCAGTATGGCCTCAATAGGTTTTAGGTTTCACTTTCATGCTGTGTCTCCTACCTCTGCTTCATGAAGAAGGAAAAGAGATTGGGGAAGAAACATAAGATGGGTACAAGGAGGCTTATGGACTGGGAGGATAATCTCCATTCCTACTTTTCCTGTAGACTTGACCCCTTTCCAGATGCAGAAGTAGCAGATGATCCATGCCAGCAGGAGACACACAGCCAGGTCCCAGCGCACAGTGCCCAGTTTGTGAATACCATCCGTGACCCCCAGGACTCGCTTCCTGCCGGTGTCCAGGGACAGGGAGAGAAGCATTAACACTCCAGACCCCACTCACCCACGCAGACCTTTCCCATATTAACCCATCCAAAGACATAACAGCCTGTCTACAACACATCTGCTCTGGGATCCCAGCTGTGCAAATTCTCCCAGCTCTGCTTAAGGCTCCCCTCTCTACTAATCTCTGCTCCACCATGTCCTGTAGCTGACCCAAACCCTCCCACTCTCCAAGACCATGGTACCATGCCCATCAGACCCACACTTGACAAAATCAACACCTGCTCCCCATTGCTCCCTGAGCCTGGCAGCTCCCCAGCAGAGACAACTCAATCCAAAGCAGGCCACCAAAGCCACTAGCAGCCCATGGACACCATTTTTCCTCCCCATATGCTACAGACACCCTATAATAAGCATAAGTTATCTTTGTGATTCCCATGTCCTTCCCTCAGCCTCCTTCCTTGGAGATCACCATCATGAAGGTAGGCCACACGAGAGCTCTGCACTGCAGCTCATGCAGTTACCGGAAGACCAAGCCCACGCTTACAACTCCTCTGCACATCCTACTCCAAACCAGTCCTCTCAATGTCTCCTCGCCCTCTCTGCAGAAAGCCCAAACAACTGTTTCAGAGGTGTCTCAGCTCTCACTAAATAGATGTGCAAGGAGCAGGGCAGGAGAGGGAGGCTAGCACCATGCAGACTCTCTTGCACCCACGAGCACATATCATCTATGCGCCTGTGGTGGCTGCAACAAAGGACAGTCAACCCTTTCAAAGGTACTTTAGGAGACATAAATGGGGAAAAAACCCAAACCCAGCTGCTGAAGCTGAGTCCTTGACACCCCTCTTCTTTCCTCAGTAGCATGTGGGGTGGTAGGGTGGCACCAGCAGTCATTTCAACCTCTCAGGCTGCAGTGATGACCCTGTCTGGGACACTGTCTGGCCTGCTGCAAGGCCCCTCACTCAGACTGTGTTTTAGTGCCTCCAGACCCAAATTCTTCAAGATTCTCCTCTTTCCTCAAATTCTTCTCTGGCATCTCATACATGCAGCTCGGATCCCTGCTCTCCAGGGATGATCATGACCAGCCTGATGGATCACTTCCCTTAGACAGCAAGCAGAAGCCTGGGTCAAAAGAAGGCAAAAGACAGATTTTCCACTCTGTGTTTCACTGTGGAGGTCTGTTCAGTGCACCCTGGCCTCTCCTGTTTGCCTGCCAAGCTGCAACACCCAGCACACGAACCCCTGCTTGCAGCAAGCCCTCACCTGCTTTTGGTGCCTCTCTTGGTGGCCACACTCTCACAGGCAGCTCAGTGCCAGAAAGGGAACACACTCTCAAGGTGACATGAAACCCCCTGGACAGGCACATGGGGAGCTGCCTTTGGGGTGTGCCGAGCCGTCACACCCTGGGCTCTGTGCCCGTCTCCATGGCAGCTCCTTGTGCTCCCGTGTTGGGATCTGACACATGGCACCCTACTTGCTCCTACAGACATACAGTCCCCTGCCCAGGGACTCCTGCAGCTGGAGCCTTTGGATGAGAGAGCCTGGACAGAGGGAAAGCAGTCACATACTCCCAAAACTCAATCATTGAGGAGGCAGCGTTCGCAGGCAAGGTCCTGTTTTCCAGGCCGGATCTATTCAGAATGTCCACACAGAGATCTACCAAAAGAAAAGGAAGCTGATGAGGTGAGAAATTCCCTACGGCTCCTGCATCAGGGATGCTCCTTCCCCTCTGGACTTTAGCCCTCACTCTGGCAGTACACAGACCCTTCACCTTCTGCTATAGAGCATCTCATGAAATTTTTGAATCTCATTACACTCTGGCTCTCTCCAGAGAATTAACAGCAATCCAGCAGCAGCCAGAGGGGCTTCAGGACAGGAAGAAGGGAAGGAGAGAACAATTCCCTGCCAAATTGAAAACAGATGGCTGCAAAATATAGATTATGGAGGGATAGCGACTATGAGTAGCCAGGATAGAAAATCCCGTTCTCTTTCCACATCATGCACCATTCTGTGTCCACACATGCACACACCACAGAGGCCTTGATGTTCTCCTTTGCCAACCCCAACCCTGTTACAAAGTGTGAAATAACTAAAAACAGAGGAGATGCCACACATCCAATGCACCCCATCTTGCATTTTGCCAGCAAAAGACAATCCACTGGAAAATTAAGGATTTTTCCCAGCTGTTGCTGGGAAACTTCTCTCTGTTAAGAGAACATATGTGGCTTTCCTCACAAAAAAAAACCCATGCTGGGGGAGCTGAAGGAATTGAATCAGCTCTTTAAAAGTCTGGTTACTTCTGCTGGGATGAAAGGGCAGAGGGAGCTGTGAGTGAAAGGCCCACAGGGTAGAGAAAATTTAACTAATTGCAGAAATTAATCATCTGATACAAGAGAAAAAGGGAGGGAACCAAGCTGCTGACAAGCAAAACAACCTGTTCAACATGTTTAAAAAGTCCTGTCAAGGACATTCATAAGGATTACCTCACAACTACCCCATCTTCCCAGGCTCAGCACAAGCACCTTGAGTAAAGCCAAAGCCAGGTTTTCTCTGCAGGGCAGAGTTAGGTGAATTGTGAGCACGAAGGGATGTGACCTGGTGAGTGGAATGGTATGGTGGCTGTATGGATGTGATTAACCAGGAAAACAGTGCCCTTAGAGTTTTGTGTTACTGCTTCCTTCACTGTCAGACCTGAACTGGCAAAACGCTCCAGTGCGGGCTTGGCCTGATTTATCCAAAAGCTGAGTGGACAAAGGAAACTGTTCAGGCACTGGCAGCAGCTGTCCCAGTAACTCCAAAGGGATGGACTAAAGTAAGGGAACTGTAAAATAAACTGTTGCACCAGAGCTAATCAAAAGCTCCTGTCACATGAGGAGGGCTCTAGATTGGCTTGAAAATACTATCATCCACCTCTCCTGCTTGCCAGAAAATGCCTATTTATTGTTGACATCACATGGCAGCTCATGAGAGCTTGTTAGCCAAACAAAAAAAAAAATATTTTAACAAACCCCAAATAATTTCTAGGAATTGGAACAAAGCTAGAAGCTGACTAAGGGAAGGTGTACCTGAGTTCCAGGGGTTATTGCAGCTGGCCCATGGTAGTACTGAAGTGAAGGAGCTGAACAGGTAGAAGAGTGCCCAGGACAGGATGATAATGTAGTAGATATTCAGATATCCCACAATGACTTGGGAGGCATATCCAATTCCTGTGAAGAAAAGCTAAGGAGGTAAGGATGGGACTGGCAACCAACTCCCAACACAGCTGGCTTAACCCCAAACAAAGACACAGGTCACCCTGTGGTAAGAAGGATGCAACACCAACAACATGGCTCTCCAGAGAATAGTGCAAGATCTACCTAAAGGAAAGAGGAAGGATTTTGTGACTTTGTGTTTTGTGTCTGTGTGATTTTGCACACAGACAGGAAATATTCTTTGTTACTCTAGACAGGCCTGTGGTAAAACAGCCAGAATACCTTATGCTGATTTGAAAAAAAAATTTCTGATGGCCACCATGCCACTGCATTATAGTGCTTCTTCAAAAAAAAATACAGCTCTACCCTTTGAAGAAAAGAAATGAAGCTAAGTCTCTTCCTTCTGGAAAGAGTCAGGCAAAAAACATTCTTACAGCTGACAGACACCATGCTCAGCTTTGGTCTTGGGTCTTGCTTGTGCCCATTGCTCACTGAGACCTCAGAACAGTAATCAGACCAGAAAGACCCAATTCATTTATTTAGAACTGGTTGTCAGTGACCTTTGAGATGCCACTGCTGTCCAGCTCCAAGTCTGTGCCAGAGCACTGGGGTCTCCAGTGCAGGAGGTCCCAGACTCCACAGGGAGTTTCAAATAGCACTGCATGCCCATGTTCAAGCAAACTAACCAGGCTCCACTCTGCCTGAGCACAGGTTTCTCCATCTGCAAAACATGGTTAATAAGCTCTCCACTGGACAGGAGAATGGAGGAAATTATATTAATGAGTATATTAATCCCATTAAACAACCTTCCCCAGGGCCCCAGAAGTCCTGGTTCTTATCCCTGTGGCTTAACCTCCGCCCCATCCCATCATTGGGTTGTCAGACCCAGTGCACACAGTCTGATCCCAGTTTGCAGGATGCCAGCCTGCAAATGCTGCCACAGCAGCCTTGGACACGGGAGTGGGCAGGGAAAGCATTATAAACCAGAGAGCTTTCCTCATTCTCTTCTTTCCTCACTGTTTGTCTTGGACCACAGACATGTGTCTGTATATTGATACTTCCATTCTCCTCCTTCAAGATGGCCATCCTACTTCTCCTCCATCCCAGGCTCTGAGCTCCTCAAAGCAGAGACCAGTGGTTCAACTGGACCAGCACAGTCCCCAGCCAGGACCACACACCCTCACTCACACCCAGAGGGCTCAGGGAACTGCCCCTGAACACACAGCAGGCACCAGGAGGAATAACAAGGCTGGGAGAGAGAGGAAAGGAGGGAAAATAAAGGAAAAAAAAAAAAAAAGAATAATAATATTTCAAAAAAAGGATCTGAGTCACTAATTGTTAGAAAGTGTTGCCAGTAAATACTGTAACTTGACTGACCTTCAAAGATGGGACAGATCTTCCTCCAGGCTGTCACCCCTCCCTGGCTGGTGTACTGCCCCAGCGCTGTCTCCAGGAAGAACAGGGGGATTCCACAGGTGAAGAGGAAGATGAGGTAAGGGATGAGAAAGGCTCCTGTGGAGAGGAGTAAAATGCTGCCTCAGACACCTCTTCAAAAACCTTATCCTTACAACCTCTTGCCAGCTACCTGGGACCACAGCTGGAATCATAAATACGTAAACATAAATATTTCTCTGAACTAACTGGGCAACCTCTGCTAAAGAAACAAGGTGTCCACCACCATTATTTCTCAGAAAAAAATACAAGGGTGGTCTGTCTTGTGCTACTGCAGTACTTCTGCACTTGGTGTGGGCCAAAACCTAGAGGAAAAGGGTAGCCAGGCAAGGAGCTATAAAAAGGATAGTGCCGAAGAAGTTCTCCCTGCTTCATGCTCCTGACCTCATTCCAGCTTTCAGCAGGAATGGGGTGAACAAAATAAGTCCTTGTTTCACATAACCACATTTGTTCTGCCCTTCATGAGAGTCACAGCAAAACTCCCACTTGCCCAGAGGATACAAACCTGGAGGCTGGTGACATTTCTTGGTAAGTAATAAATTTGCCAGGATATAAATTTACTTGAGACATATTTCATGTCAAATTTGGAAAGGAGATTGCACCAGAAGAATGGAAATAGGGGAAGAGCATCTTTCCAGCATTTTCAAAATGAAGAAGTTTAACTTCTATCTTCAGCATCCATCTTTTGCTAAAATGTAGAGAAATGTCTGAAGAGAAATTAACCTGAAATAGCCCTCAGATTAACCCTTGCCAAAATGGAAGAGGAAGGAGAAAAAGAGCAAGGCTTTTTTCCTGAAACAATGACCAGCATGAACTAAGCATAAGACAAACAAAAATAACAACTAAAAAGTTTAATGCCTGAAAAAATGGTTTAGTGCTCTGTTCAGCTGTCTGAAACTTTCTTGCACCTTTTCAGTTATGCTGCCAAACTAAAACACCAAACACATTCACTGCTCTGCTCTAAACTGCTCCTGAGATCTCATTTTCACATCTGACCTTCCTTCTGTCACCTCACTCTCTTTCTCCTCATCCTTGGTGTAGATTTTCACACTTCTGCTCCCCTCCAAACAAGGTAAGATGATTGCCTTCCTCGCTGAAACAATGGTGGACGTCCTGTCTCTCCATACAATAAACTTTGGGTCACGAACACCTCTCTTGCCAGTTCCTGGAGAGCATCTCAGCTGCTTGCAACCAAGATGAGGGTGCCTTTCTCAGCCACTGTCCCCCCAGGCCCTCTCCTCCCCTGCCAGCACAGGCATCCGCACTGACATTCCTTCCAGTGACAATGAGCAACTAGGAACGCTTGCCCTTCTCTTTGAGCCAACAATGTTACAATAACAAAGAGCATCCAAATTTCCCCTAAACACAGCTGTGTGTAGCTGCAGGAGACCGGGGGCCAGAGGGAAGGAGGCTGGTTCTCAGGGATAGTCCAGGTTTGCAGGGTAGGGAATGGGAACTGCAGACCCTGAACTAGAAGCAGCAGCTGCAAGACACCCATACCAAATCTACAAGGCATATGAGCCTTTCAGCAGGTTCCAGACCCTCTCCTCTGATACAATTTGTCCCAGAAGTTGACCCATTTTGGTCTCTGACAGTTTTCTTACACCTCTATTGTCTTGTCTCTCTTGACTGTCCCACAACAGTTACCATCTGAAACTGCAGCTGTGATCCCCTCCTCAATTTGCTGCTCCACTGGAGGAGACTCAGCCTTGAGTGGGGCCCCCAGAAACAGACCCTCTTTCCTTATGAGTCAATAGCAAATTCAGGATGCTGAGCAATTAGATCAAACGTGACAGTGCAGCAATAGATAAGGTTACAGCTGGTGACTTTACAGAAAATTAGCACTATTGTTCCTATGGCACCTGTCTTTATAGCTGTATAACATTTCAGTACATACAAAGGTGGAGAAAGGTGACAGGACAGCAGTCTCAAGTTGGGGGAGATGAGGGTGGGACAGGGATGCAGCATTAATAGGTGGAAAATGCCTTTTTTGCAATTTCAAGAACTTTTCCAATGGTGAGAACATCTTTGAGTGTCATGGGAAATACAGTGCCTTGTCCTGTGCCAGTCTCCTGGCTCCCAAAAGCCATGGAGAGAGAAAAGTACTTTCTACAGCAGTAGCACCCTTTCTGCAAAGGCAATGTGTGAGCTTTGAGGGAAGGACTCTCCCATCCTAACCTTTCCCAAGCCTAGCCTCGTTGCCCTCTGAATCACAGCCTCAGATATTCCAGAGCAGTTTAATTAAAAAGAAAAATGTTATTCAATAGATACTTAAAGTGAACAAAAGTAGCCTTCTCACTTACACTAATTAGCATACAAATTGCAAGGACTATTGAACCGGGTACCACAGGCATAAACTACACAAAGATATCATCTCAGCTCAGGGAGAAATTTTCCATGCAAAACCCATGACTCCTCTCTCAAAGCATCACTGCAGAACAGGCTTTTCAATCAGACACACCTCCAGTGTTTCCTAACCTGTGCCCATCTGACCTGCTCTTGGGTGCCTCCCATCAAAATATTGGAGGAAGAGACTGTAGGATCTGCTAAAAGTCATCCCAGGTTGAAGAAAAACTGAATTCCATTTTCTTTAACCATTTCTTACCCTGCCCCTCTTTGGTTTTGAGGATATATTTTATTGTGTCTTGTTTAATTTGGATAAACTCCAACAACAGCACAGACGACAGGAATTTGAAAGCACTAGGAAAAGTTACAATGGAACCACTCAGGTATTGGTGAAAGCTCATGGCACCTTGGAAAAGACAGGTCTCTGGGGCATGGTCTGCAGAGAAAGGAAGCTCAAAGTAGGGGTGTCGGGAGGAAAGCAAATCCCAGATCATTATATCAAGGTGTTTCTAGAGAACGAGAACAAAAGAGAAGTTATTGCTGTATTTGACATGTAAATTGTTATTCCTCCTTTTCTTTTACAAAGTTAGATTTTTATTCACCGAGAAGAGTTAGTGACAGTCAATTAGCCCCTTATGTTTCATTTTATTGTTATGAGAAATTTTAACTTTTAACCATGTAATGGTCTTATTGCAGTGTTACTGCAAGAGAAAAGGAGAGCCATGCAAAGAAACAAAAGGGAAGGTGAATGAACCTTTTTTGGAGATGGATTCCCCTAACAGTGGTTTGATCACTGTGAGAATTGCTCCTCCTAGGGCATATCAGGCCTTGGCTAGGATACCAGCACTATCTAAGCCTTTCCTCCTCTGTAACAAGGGCCTGAAAAAGATGGGATTGACACCAGGAGTAGGAAAAGGGAGATATGTAGGAAGTGGTTGATGTTGGCTTTCTGACCTTTCACAGTATCTGATATTTTACAAAGACCAATAATTTCTTGAGATGCCTTAAGTTGTTACTAGAGCTCAATTTTTTAAGAGTCCAGATTTGAGAATGCTGTTTTAGGAAAGAGTACCCACTGGGGAGCTGGATTCACCCCTGAGTTTTATTCCTCCTGATTTTGGCACGAACTAATTTGTTGAAGGAGCAAATAAGGGAGTGCCTTAGGGTACACAAGGCATGGAAGAAATGGGTTCAGGCATGTCCATGTCTCTCATCATACCTACCACTCTAGAACAATTCACGAGTGCTGTCAACTCACCACCACCATTCTTGTAGCAGAGGTATGGGAACCTCCACACGTTACCCAGGCCAATGATCTCCCCAGCCACAGACAGCATAAACTCCATTTTGTTCCGCCACTGGCCTCTCTCTTCCATTTCCTCCAGTTTTATCTCTCCAGGAGATGTGGTGGCCCCATTGGGTTCTCCTTCCTTTGATACGGCTCTTGTCATGGCTCTGTGGGACAGAAGAGAAGGAGAGAATGGGATGCAGGGAACTTCTGCAGGACACACTTGTGGGAAGAGGAGTGAGGGGACCAGACACCACAATAAAATCTGTTCCCATTATCAGCAGCATTTTCCTCATGCTCTTCAGTGTCAGCACAAAGTAGTCTCCCCAAGTTATGTCTGAGCTGAAGGGACAGAGGAAAGGTTGCTGTTCATAGGAGATGAACCCACCTGCACTACCCCTTTACTGGACTCATCCCCCAATCCATCCTTCTCTCCCCATGGGCCCTTCCTCATCCTTCCCAAACCACCAGCTTACTGTACCTCCACCTGCCCCTGACTAAGTGCTCTGCATCTGCAGCATTGCTGGAAACTTGCCTGGGGCTTGGGAAACAGCAGTTCAGAGGAAGAGAAAAGGAACTGGAGCTGAAGCTGAGGCAGGAGGAATTTCTCCTCCCTGGAATGGTTTCAGATGGCAGGATAGAAATATTAATGGGATAAATAGTCTGAAGAAGAAGGGACATCCTACCATCTTACTTCAAGGTATTTCTAGGAGTGTTTTCTTTGACCCCCAGGACACCAGATTTTACTACCACACATCCTGCCACCTCAGCAAAACCCACACACACTTCTTTGGCCTCACTAACAAAGAGGCACCAGCACCATTCCTCCACCTTTGGCCAACCTTGCAAAGAATACAGGGCAAGGAAACAAAGGCCCTCAGGTGAGCAAAAGGTCCTCATACTGTGTAGTGTTTCAGGGTGGGACAAGGGAACACTGAGATTAGACAAACTCGCAGACTGCAGTGAAAATGTAAGGGGGAAAAAGTCCAGTCATGGAAACACAGAGCAAAACCACTGTCAGAAGAGGCACACTGAGTATGGCTGGGCCTCTATGGAGGCACATGCCAGGCATCTTCCAGTCTACACTAAATCCTGAATCATATTTTCTTAATTAAGCAAAGTTAGTGGCTGCTTGTTACAAGATACATTTTTCTATCATTCACAAAGTCTTTTCATTGCCTAGTTAATTTAAATGCTAACACAGACTCTTAACACTGAATCTCCTCTTTGATATTTTTGTATTATTACAGACATTTGACTACGAGAAGAAACTGAAGGGTGAAGAGATAAAGTTCCCTTTGACTTAGCTAAAAAATTTCTCCTCAAAATCTTATTGTAATGAGTTACAGAGGTAGGGATGCACATGTGAGTCCAGACACAAAGCACAGACCTAACACAGAGCAAGGGATCTGGTGAACTGTGCCAGAGAAGTCCTAAATTTAGGTACATCTAATTGGTGGCATTACTGAGCAGAAGTTGGCCTTTCTAGAAGTGATTTGCTTTAGCAAGGGATATATATTTCCTTGTTGAGATTAAAAAAATATACTGGAAACGAGTCTCTCCAGAGCAGCGGCATCTGTGCTTCCATTCCCACCAGCTGGGACTGCAAAGAAATTAGGGTTTTGTTCCTTTGCAGAAACTTGCAAATTCATTTTGCTGGTGGTTCGGTAAGTTTTTTAATAGCACATCTCTCATTCCTTCTGTGCCACCTAAAGGAACATCCCCATCTTCAGGGAGCAACCGAGACAACAATCTGCATCACCCCCAACACTCAACATTTCCACTTGCCCTGAATGTGCTCTGGACTATTTAAATTCGCTCTATTCCTGGTAAAGTTCAAGCTTGGCTCTGGAGGCATCTCAGGCCTTTCCAGTCAGCAGCTCAGTAGTGAGCAGAACCTCATCATCTCTGATGTCCTTTACCCTATAGGACCACCAAATCTTCTATTGACCCTTTGCACCAGAATGGTACACCAGGACCATGATGGCAAACTATTCCCTCCCTCCTTGTGCCTGATGTCTCTCCAGTCATGTCCCTCAGGTATGAGCCACCTCATGGTGAGTAGGGACTACCAGAGAACATGACATAAAGGGAAATAAGACCAAGTGTAGACCCATCTAACTGTGCCAGCAGCCAAGGAACAGCATGGCACTTGTTTTGGTGTAGTTTTCAATGAGGCAAGGAGGAAGCAGGAGCAGCATCTGGTGGGCTATGCTTGCACTTATGCACACAAGATAGCATCATTATCAAAGTGTCTTGTTTACTTCTGTCAAAGAAATGATTTCCTAAATGCTAACCCTCTGGATATATCAGACCCTGGGGCAAAGAAATATGCTTGTGTATGAAAAGACAACTTCTAATGAATGTTCACAGCAAAACAAGTAGTTCTTTGACACAAGCATGTTTCCTGCCTGACATTCAAGTAAAGAAAGGAAATCAGATCTCACATTGTAATACACCAATTGCTCTCCAAATGCCCTAGGCAGCAACAGGCTTTGTTCCTCATCTGCTTTCCTGAAGGGCTCATCCTATTTGCTTTGCTATCAGCAGCAGATTTCCATGGACAATGAATGAAGGACTGAGTCCCATGCAAGACAACCAGTGTAAGAGGGGCTGCAACAAGATCAGGGGGATATAAACCATAGAGAAGAGCACTCAGGGGCTGGTGAAGACCATCCTCCAGGCTAATATAGCTTCCTTTTCAAAAACATAGCAGAAAAATCCTGGTCCCTGTTAAATTCGAGAGGTTTTTAGAACTATTGCCAGTAAGAGCCTATATATGAGCAGTACTGCAGTGGGAACAACCAGTTCTGCTGTCAAATGCAGATGCATGAGGGCATTGAGGAAGCAACCTCTGTTTTATCTCCAGCTCTTGCCCTTTATGGTCCATATGCTGGAAAGCACCTATTTACTGATGTGGTTTGCACTGATCCAAACCACCAAGGGCTACAACACCTGAGGATCTACATGAGAGTTTGGAGGTGAATCAGCCCTCTAACAGGCTCCTACAAACCTCTAACCCCACATTTAAAGAAGGTGGAACCCAGGAATCAGGGCACCCTAAAGGCTGCCTTGCAGCAGCAGCTCTGCAGGTCACTAGCTCTTCCAGTCTCAGATTTACCCCCTTCACTTAGCCCTCCTGCTGGGTTGGACTGGGAGGCTGAATCATCAGGTCCTCCTGCCAGCCATTTCTCAGCTTCTGAAGCCCAAGCAAGGCTCTTCTCCCCGCTGCCTGCCTGCAGCAAGGCCTGCCAGCTGGCTAATCAGCTTATTCTAATGCTACAGCACAGCCTCCTCATCTCTGAGAGGAGCAGAGCTCCGCACACTGTCAAATGTGAGAGAAAAAGTAGCACAGACTTAATGAAATATGTTTAACCTGTCACAGTTCTTGGCACATTCCAATTTGCTGCAGTCCAGGGCACGTTATCAAGTACAATGATGTTTAAGTCTGGGTTTGTTGAGGATGTCTCAGGAAGCTGGCAGAAGGCTATCTAATTCTTTGGTTTTATTCTTTTAATGTAAGGTGGATCCAAGAACCAGCCTATTTCTAACTAATATTTGTGTTTTATTTCATTTTTGCTACACATGTTTCACATGTGGGTGCAGAGGAAGGTCACAATCAGAGAATCACCTCCTCTCACCTAGCCTTGGGAAGGGAATGTGTGAGTGGCAGCCCACAACCCCAACCCCATCACCAGCCTCCACCTCAGGGACACCTGGACCAGGACTTTTTATCTGTCCTCTGACTCCTGAATAGGTCAACATAGAATAAGTTGGGATGCTGCAATGAGGAACACAGCTGGGAAAAACACATAACAGCAGGGGAGACACAGCACTTCTGCCTTCATCTTCCTATTTCAAAAAGGGGGAAAGCACCCTGGCTATGAAATCAAACCTTTTCAAGTGGGAACAGATGGTGGATTAACCTGGTGCCCAAAGTTTTGGCCCTTCATGGCATGAACTACAACTTCTCCTTTCCCAGACAAAGCCATGCACATTACACATCCCCACTACTCCCCCTCTCTTCTTTGCCTGCTGTTTCTATGAGAAAGCCTATTGATACACCTCCTGGCTCTTTTCCTGAGCATTTAATCCTACTGTGCCCTGCTCTGTATGTTCTCAGGCCACCTGGGGACTCAACTTCTTGTTTCCAGCTAGGAACAATTTGGTTCTCTCATAGGAGTCACAGACACCTACTGGGATACATCCTCCCCAACAGGCAAACATTTTCCTCTCCCTTTGGTTGCCTTCTCCTTAATACATGAGTTTGGAGTAAAAACTGTGCCCCTCACTGCTTGCCTGCACTTTTTCTGCTGTTCCTTCACCGAAGTTTGGAGAAAAATCCTATGACTACTTCATTCCCAGTCTCTTTTTTTTCCTCTGCCACAAAGTTTTCCCGACTGCTAAAATGCCATCTGATGCAATCCACAGTCTACCCCTCCTCTGGACCCTCTCAACCACCACCACCAGCAGCTTCCCTCCTCAGCTCCCTCTGACACCACCAGTCTCTTCTAGAGGTGCTCTGCTGTATTTTCAGCCCTCAGCACTTGGAGGAGATACTTTTCTGCCCTTCACAGAAATGACCTGTAGTCTGTCATCTTCCCACAGAGAGCAGTGAGCTCCCTTCTATGCACCTCCATAGGAAATGGTACAGTATTTGGTACTGGGCTTGGTGCATGCAGATAGCCACATTTTTTTCCCAAAAGATTTATTGCTGGGAAAACAAGAATGCACCTGGATTCCTGCAGGACCAAGAAAGAGAGCAGGCAGCATGCAGGCAGCCATAGACACAGAGAAACAAATTCCATTCTTGAACATTTGGATGAGGCAACACAGTCTCCCCTTGCTCACAAATTTTGGACCGTGTTTGTCCCACACCTGCCACCATGGGATCCTTCAAGTATGGTCACAAAGAGCAAGGAAAATTAAGCACCTCAGAAGCACTATGGTCACTCCACAGCTGCCTATGATGTGCTGAACACACAATGCAGATATGTAGGAGAACAGCATTTTTTGGCCTTGTTTGGAAACAAGATGCCTCTGAAGGGGAGAGGCATTAATGAGAAAAAGAGGAGAAAGGAAGTGTCATTTGAAGCAAAATATGGTGCTATCCTCAGCCTCTCTCAGGGTAAAAATGGGGTTTTTTTAAGTTGCTCGAGTGAGGCAAGGAACAAGAGAGAGAAAAGAAAGATGAAAAGAGAAGCCACCTGGAGTTTTGGCACCAGAGGAAGAAACCAATAGTGTTTCTTCTAAAACTTTTCTTCCTGCAAACTTAATGCCTGTTACCAACCACTGTCAGACAGGAGTTCCTACTGCTGGGAAGTTAACATCCTCTGTTTGACCTCTTCTGCTGTTTTATCGTAAGGTAAATGAGATGAGGACAATGTCCAAAGGGAAAAGTGAAACAGAGGGAACAGCAGACAGAAATGTCTCTAAAAAGCAGCTGATAACATTTATGAGAGGAAGCACACTGTTAAAGCTCCCTTGGACATTCAAAGGTGTTGCCTGAACTGCAGAATCACAGGTGACAATGCAGACAGCTGCACTGCATTTATATTTCTTGGTTTCATTTTGAAACAAGCAGTAACCAAGCACATAAACTGCAATTTAAGATGGAGAAGGAGGAATCAGGAAGCAAGAAGACTGGGCTGTGTTACAAAAGGAGGAGCAGGAGGACAGAAAATTCTCTGGTTGCACAATCAGAGGCAGCAGCAGTTGTTAGTCGGCAGCTGAAATCCTGTGCTGCATTTTGATGGCAGGAGCCAGGGGCGGCTGTGGGAGCACAAACAGAAAATCAGGGCTCAGCAAGGAGCAGCAGTGCCAAGGTACAGCTTAAGGAACCAGCCTGGTTAAATTAGTGCATGGGGGCTGCTGCTGGAATAGGTCATCTCTGCAAGATAAGCAAGAAAACATTAGCAGTGGAAGCAAGTGCCTTCCAGCCAATCTACGAGCAGCTACACGAGCAGAGACAGCTACTTCCAAACAGGAATGCTGCTGGAGAACAGCTCACTCCAGTTGCATAACAGAGAAAGGCAAGGAAAGATATATAAAGAGAAAAACTGATCAACTCCAGGACAGCAGTCGAAATTAAAATGCCCTTCATTTAAAGCAACTGAAAGTTAGTTGGCTTCCTTACACTTTCTAATTAACTTCCAGGTTCTGTGGGCTGCAGGGTATTCTCAAAGCATCTGTTCAACAAGGTTCATGAGGCACAGGAGGCTGTTACAAGAATCAGATCCTACCTCTGCTTTCTTCAGTGTGAAATAAGAGCAATGCTTGTGCAGTCAGTGAGTTTGCTACTTACTGACACCAGAATGAGATAAGGAACAACTAGTGAGTTCACTAATGACACAGACGTTTGCAATAAAAGATGCAAGGATTACAGAGCATTACCCTTCAGAGCACACACCCCCAGTGCAGGAGGGTGTCAAATGGGTCCTGCCTTGTCTTCTGCTGCTGGACAGGAGAGTTTCTGAAGCCCCTAACAGTGGCTGGACATTCCTGAGGATTGGTGGCAAATCTCTTGCTAAAAGCAATGTAGGCTGTTGTTCCCAGGGCCAGATCAGTCTCTGTTGGTGTCCATAGTTCACCATCCCTGCTCTGGGCTACAGAGACACAGAGGTGGTTTCTTTCTCGAGTCTGGAACAAAAAAAACTGACTAACTGATGAAGTCCATAAATGATGTCTAAATACAACTAGAAACCAGCCTTTGCATCAAACCAGATAATCTCAAGACCTCCACTCAGCCCTTAGTCTGGCTGTATCCAGTGCAATACAGCAGAAAGGCCAGCCATAGCAGGACCCATCCTTCTTACAGAGCACCAGTGATCGGTCTGGTACAGACGCAGATCCAGCCAGGCCCCAGAGGAGCCCCTAGAGCCAACAGCCCAGTGGCTGGAGGTGTCTGGCCGAAGTCCTGGGGCTGCATCAGGCTGGCTCAGAGGTCCTTGAGTGCAGCCAAAGTGTGTGGCCAGCATGGCTGTTGTCACTGGCTGGAGGAGCAAAGCAGGTGAATGGCACAGAGGGTGAAAGCCACACTGCTCTAGCACCCACTCATCAAACAGATCCCTGCACAGTGGGGCAGTGACCTGTGGTGCAGCTCAGAGGTGTCCACAGGGACAGGACAGAGTCTGCAGGGTGCCTGCAGGGCTGCCACCTCTCTGGAACAGCAATTTCACAGAGCAAGACACCAGCCAGCAGCCCTGGCAGGTCAGATGAAGACACAGAGGCTGCCAGCCCCCAGCCCTGCAGCTTGGCCCGCTTGCTGCCATCCCAGTGCAGTCTGAGGCTGGGAGCAAGGGCTGAGGGAAGAGTGGGAAATAAAGCTGCTGCAGCAGGAAAGCAGAGGAGCCAGCACTGCAGCCAGTGGTTCAGAGGTGGCAGAGCAGCACAGGGAATTTGGTATCAGGCTGCTCTAGGCATTTGTATCTAAATTCCTCTAGGTAGGCACAGCCTGCCTGACCTCCCAAAAGCACAGCCTGGGGGCACTTGCCGTCAGCGATGAGAAACGGGGAGCACGGGGGAAGAGCACTCAAGCAAGACTCTCCAAAAGCCGGGCAAGGCTGAGGCATGACACATTCCAGCAGGGAGGACGAGGGGAGCCAAGAGCATGTGCGGCAGAGCCCGGTACCTCGGCACAGACAAGTGTGCGGCCAGCTCGGAACAGCGGGGCAGGAACACCGGGCTCCCTGCCGTGATCGTCCCCACGCTGTGCTCCCTGCTCAGCACTCTGTGCCAGACCCTGGGCTGGCTCAGCCATCTCCAGTTTGTGCTCAGGACGAGTCACATCAGGTGAAATCGGCACAGCCAGAGGGGCATGGAGACCGTGACTCCAGCAGTGCCGTAAGCGTTTTCCAGCAGTTCCTGTCGTAATGCCACACTGTAATATGCTGGCACTGCATCCCACCTGCACCCTCCAAGGGGCCAGGTACCTGCTCTCCAGCCTGGGGCACCAAAATTTCCTCTAGCCCTGCCCAGGAGCACAGTCAGGTAGAGATATGGCACAGGGCTCTTCAGCCTGCCCTCTGCAAGGACCACATCTACAACCATGAATCCAGCAAAAGCTAGGCTGTTGCAGAGCTGCAAAGGTCAGGTCCAATGTTCAGCCTCTCCCATCAGCAGCTGTCAAAGAGGGAAAAGTAGGGCAATGGAATTTCCACTGGCATGAGATGAAAGCCCTGATCAGTAGAGATTACTTTAAAAGCACTGTTGATTTAAGAAGACACAGATCAGGTGTTATGAAACCCTCATACCTGCATTTGTTCACAAATATGCCCACAAATCCCAAGAGTTTAGCACATGCAGAAACAGTGCTCTCTCCCTGCCTCACCCCTTCAGGAACAAATCTGATGAAACCTCAGGGGCAAGAAAAACAAGAAGGGCACTCCCAGGCACATCTTTTAAAACTGCAGCCCCCAAATCAATGCACTGGAGTCAGCACCTCTGCAGGGCAGCATAGGAGGAGAGGACTCATGCTGGCAGTAACTGAAATGCCTACAGCCTACTCCACTCCTAGCACCTTGGCTCCTGTACCTATTATCAACCTCTCTCTGCCCCTCATCCCCATCCCTGTCTCACTCACTCATTTCTCTTCTCAATCCTTTTGCTGAGTACTTATCTATCACTCTCTCTCTTTCTCTCTGCTGCCACAACCTTCAGTACCAATTACCCATCCTTCAGGCATCCCTTTGCTCTCAGCTTCCTGGCATTCCCTGTGCAGCAGCTCCGCCTGCCCTTTCCTTTTCCAAAGGAACCATGGAAAGAAAAACCTCTTCCCTGTGTTGACCCAAACTGATTACTTGCTCCTTATTTTCCATCTCGCTCTTGCTGTACTCAACGTTAGGCAGATTTCTGCCCTTCCAGATTTGCTGGCCCGCTCTTCAGAGCACGGCAAGCAGCTGGCGTGCAGCAGCTGGTTGCCCGAGCACTGGAGCCACCAGCACTCCCGGAGTGACACACACATCCAAGCCAGATCTGCTCAGCAAGCAAACGCCCAACTCACCTGAGCCCAGCACAAGTCACCCCCGGGCAAGCCCCTCCCGTCTTGGCCTTTCCCATCCCACTGGAGTCCAGGCAGGGAATCCACTGAGTGCCAGAGATACAGCAAGAGTTAAGGCAGAGACTGCCCTCTCTCCTCCTCCTGTCCCACCCCTTCCACCAGCTCCCCCCACCAAATTATCACTCAGCTCATGTGTGGGTGGTGGGACATAGGGAAGGGAGGTACATCAGGGCAGAATAACTTTCTCCCCTGTTCCCTTACAACATGAACCTCTCCAGACCTTGAACTGTGGCCCTGACAAGAAAGCAAGATGAGAAAACAGCCACCAGCAGGCAGGGTAAAGGCCCAGAGTTTGTAAATATCAACAACAGCAGTCAGGGAGTAACTCCATGTCCTCCTGACCTCAGCAGGGCAGGAACTTTCCCTTTGCAGACCCCACAGCATGGCCCAGGCTGGCCACCACACATTCTCACTGTTCTAGGGCTCCACCACTTCAGTGGGACAGGGATATCCCTCCATATCATCCTACAAACATGCAGAATGAATCCCCACAGAGCATTACACATTAAACCATCTGGGGCCAAGCTCAAGGCTCACCAACACCAGCAGGCAGGTGGAGCAAAAGGCAGAGTGTGGGTGAAGGGGGAACCTTTGCTCTGGGCTCAGGCAGCCCCCTCCATGCCTGTGCCATATGCTGAGAATACACACACAGCTCATGGGACAGAGATCTGTCAGCAAGGAGAGGCACTGCTGGAGTCTTTACAGTGTCTGTGTGCTCACTAGAAGTGAGCAATCCCTCTGTGGCTTTGCCCTGGCAGCTTTGTTTGTATCCATCTCAGCCTTGATGTGCTTTTACAGAGCTTCTCATGACCAATACCAGCAGCAGGCATTCCAGTTACACCATTTTTCTCAAGATACTTCAGCTAGCTGCTTTTTTTTTATGGTTTCGTTTAATGCTATCACTCTTTTGTCTTTTGCTTTGTCTGCTAATGTGCCTGCCAAATTCCTACTGACCTTTTCATGCACGCACTTGGTCAAACCAGAGCGGCACACAGGAGGGAACATGGGACAAATTAAACACATGCTCAGCTATGTTTGGACTCGCCAGAGGAGCATTCCTCAGCTCCTCAGTGGGAAACGCAGGAGCTGACAAAAGTCCTCAATGCCACAGTGTGGGGAAGAAGTAGATTTACCTGCCTGCACACTCTGCAGAGGTCGTTTGTAATGCTGTAGAATGCTCTAGAAAATCCTCCACAGGTGCTAGAAGCCAGTGAATCAGATCCCATTAGAGCATGCAGGGTTGCCCTGGACAAAGGATGCTGGAGAGATATGTAAGGGGAATCAACCCTGAGATGGGTGGGATCCTCAGGTTAAACCACTGAGGCCAGTGCTGGGGGCAGTAAGGGAAAACATCTCCATTCACCTGGGGCTGTTTTTGCGATTAAACTTTCCAAGCATACCATTTTCAAAGCTCTTGGCTTTCACCTACCCCACAGGCTGGTTGAGTGGATTGGTCCCATACCCAAAGAAATACAGGCTGATTCTTCCCTTGTGAAATCTGGCATCAGCATCAGATGGGACAGGCTCCATTTTCTACCTTTTAGGGGCTTTCTCCAAAGTCCTGAAAGACTGCAAGGTGAAAAGCATATACTGGGTCTGCATTGCCTCTGACCCTGTTTGTGGAGGACAGTGCCACTGCCTGTTGTGTCACAGAGGACTGGCATGACCCAGCATGACTGAGGAAAAGTTGCAGTAGAGGTCATCCAGATATGAAAAGGGGATTGAGATAAGCCTAAGTAAGCAGAGCTGACCTAAAAACTTGATTTATCCATACTGAACAGTTTCATAGGAATATTGCAGGGTTTTTGCAAAGCTGTAGATGGGAAATGACCTGTGACATTAAGGTAAAACAAGAAGAAAGTCAACCTAAATCAAAACTTTATCCAGTAACGTGTGAAAATCATTCTCCAGGAGGGGAAAAAAAAAAAAAAAAAAGGCTATTTTTGTTTTCCAGCCCAGAAGGTACCAGAAGTTACCCTCAGGCTTCAGAGTTTCCCACCAGGCAATAATTCACAGGGTTTTAAAATCCTGCTATGGGCAGGAGCATATTTATCTCACCACACCAGCTTCCATGTGAGGGATTTCACTGGTGTGATGACCCAGACTGAAAACTAAAAATCACATTCTGAGCAGTTCAGCTGGTGGGCTACAGACTGTGCTAAGTCCCATCCCAGGAAGGAGCAAGGAAAGGGCTGATGCACTCCCTGAGCACCAGTTGCCAACTTTGCTGGCAGAGTCAGCCCTAAACAGGCACTCTGGGCTGAGCAGCTGTGTAGGTAGGATAGGGCTGCTAAAGGATGTGACAATATGACTGCAGCTCACCCCACGATGTGGGCTCCTCCTCCATAATTGTGGGTGAGGTTGGTCTTAAACACTCATCCTCAAAACAGAAGCACTGCTTGCAGTAAATCCTGGAAATGTCCAAAGCACACCCCTGCCCCAGGCAGCACCAACCTCTTCCCAGACCTAGGACCTGCTGTTGTGAGCAGCTCACACACCTGCAGCACTCAGAGCTCCACAGCTCTCCCATGGTGCATCCTGAGGAAGCCCCATCACTGCACCCAAGGATGCACGGGAGAACTGGGGAAGCACTGCTGAACAACCACACAGAGGTGCCCGCTCCCTCTGCCAGCTCAGAGCCAGCTGCATGGGTTTTCATGCCCTCTCATGAGTAGAGGACAAAAACTCTCTTTGAAAGGATCAGATTCTCTCAACCTGCCAGGCTCAGGGCAGCTGGAGACCAGGACTCTGCCTTTGTCCCCAAGGATGGCTAAACCCAGCCTCAGATGTGTTCTGCACCTCCTCAAAGATGTCCTCCTCCCCACCCTACTTTACCACTTGCCAGCTGGCAAAGCCCTCTTGCCTCTCCCCCTTTTACCGTTTCTTAGAACACATGCTGACTTTCCCATCATCTGGGTGTCTCCACCCTTTCCTCCCTTCCAGCCAGCCCTGACATGCCTCCTGAAGAGCCAGCCCAGAGCAGCAGGCTGCCAACCTCAGCCCATGCCAGGGCCATTCTCCCTGGCAGCAATGAGTCCTGGGCTCCTGAGCCAGCAAGGCACAAGGCTTCAAGCCAAAATGAGTCAAATCTCCCCCAGCCCAGATTTTGAGAGAGGTCTGTCAGCATGACACCCTATGGGTGAATCCAAGCTGTGCTTTACAAACATTAGAGGCTGCAGAAGCAGTGGCTGAGACAGCTGAGAACACAGGAGCCTGCAGCACTGGCTGCCCCCTCGCTGAGCCACCTGTGGGAGAAACCACAGCTGCCCTAGTTTGCCAGGCTAATCCCACCTTCTAACACTTTTGCTAAAAAAACAGGAGAAATGCTGATTGCCCCATGGGCACATGCTGCTTCTTAGGTTGAGAACATGCCTTGCTTACTGAACACTATGTTTGCAGGGGATTTTCCCCTAGGCATTGGTATAATTTATTTTTCATGTTTATGGCTAATTTCTGCTTGAGTAAGCCTGTGACTTCTGACAACCGTTTCAGTGTAACTAATCACAAGTGAACATAACCAAAGCAACAAAAGCTAATGAGGCCCCACAGAACCCTGACGGGCTCTAGCAGCCACAGCACCACTCCTGTGCTGGACTCCCACGGAGGTGGAGGAGGCTGCCAGGAGCCTTTATCTGTGGGAGTACAGCGAGACATCTGTTCACAGTACCCTGATATGGGAGAGGATGAGGCAAGGGCAAATGGCTTAGGAGCCCAGAGTCAGCAATAAAGGTGGTCAGGAGGGAGGACTGGCAATGCTGGGGAGACAGCTGTAGTCCAACAGCCTCTCTGAGCTGCACAGCAGTGCTTGGTCTCGATCAGAGACCAAGAGTTATCACAGAACAAAGGCAGGCAGAGGACACATGGGTTCTGTATGCTCCTGCTTTCCCTCTCTGCTCCCTCCAGGCAGCTGAGCCTGGTGTTGTGGGACATGTGACTGCAAATACCTCCGATGCACAGGGCACAAGGACACAAAGGACTAAGTCAGAGGGAGATGCAGAGAGGCGCCTGGTGCTGCTGCCCAAGGTGTTGCAGCTCTGGGCAGCTCAAATGCAGATGGGGGTAACAGAACCACTGGTGACTTGTTGGAAATAACAGCTTCTCCAACGTGCCTTTGTTCTCCCCCACACATGCGTCCCTTATCTACAGCATGCAGATCCCCCTCCTGCAGGCTGCTAACCACGCTAGCACACTAGAGCCCTGCTCTGTGGGATATGCTCATTTGCACCCACCTCTAGGACACACTTAACAGATTGTTTGGGGATCTCTGCTTCACAGGTGTATGTATCCCATGAGTTAACATGTTCATCTTACTCTGTTCCCTCCATTTATGCACCGTGGCATCCAGCACATCCACTTTTCTTGTCACCAAAATGTGCAACAAGACTCATTTGAAAAGAAAGAAAAAACCCACTAAAAAACAAAAAATAATTTAAAAAACCTCAAAACCAGCCAACCAACCAAAAAAAACCCCCAAACAAACAAAACCCCAAACAAACAAAAAAAATCAAATCAAAACCAAAAAACCACCACCACCACCAGAAAAAACAATCCATGAAATAAAAAGGTTTTTTAATCTCATGCCAGTTATCCAGTAAGCAATGGGTTGAATTCTCAGGCTAAGTTGTAGGTTTTGGATTATCAAGGTGGGAAATACCCAATGACCTTTTTGTCTAAAGGGAGATCAGAATCTCCGCAGCTAGCAAAAGTGTGGAGCAAATTCCACAGGCTGATCTTGGATGCAATGAAAATCCCTTCCACCAAATTCCGAATCATAAACAATCACTGTATGCTGAAATCACTATATTCGGAATTTCACCAAAAATTCCTTTTAAACATAGGGTCTTAAAAGTGCTGTGAAAAAAATGTCATGTCTGGAAATTGAAAATAAATTAATTTCAAATTTAGTCCATCAACCTTTTCAATGGGCAACATAGAATATACTTGATTCATATTTCAAGCCAGGTGTCATCAAGTCTAGTATTTTGCTTAAAGTCTTGTCAGAAACTTATCTAAGAGTATTCAGCAAAACCTTTGGTTCTCTTGCTTATCTGACCTACCTAACTCATGCAAAGCTTTACAGCAACTGGGTCATGGTCAGCACAGAGGCTTGGGAGATTTCCTGGCTCATATATAACCAGATCAATAAACCACATGCCCAATTCATTGGACACCAGTCTATTTTGAAACAAAGTAAGTCACAAGCCCTTCAGCAAACTCACACTTTGCCCACATGCAGCCAAGCAGATTTTCTACATCAGCCAGGTTTTAGAGATATCTTAACCATAATAGAAAACACTAATTGTCTGCAGCTATCTTCCCAGTGGGACAAACCTCTTATAGATATTACTGGAAAATGAAAGTATAATTCTGTTTAAGCTTAAATGAATAAAAATATCTATTACTTGAACTTCTGTATTGAACTCAGTTCTCTCATTTCTAGAATTAATTTTGACCAGTCAGTTCTGTATCCAAGTGGCAGGGCAGCTGGTTGGCTCCATCTTCCATCACTTTGTGGGTCTCCTCCAAAAGGGGCTTTTCCCTGGATTTCTCAGTTCTTTACTACTCTTAGCTCATGCATGAGGACCATGAGGCACAGTGGTAGCAGGTGAATCTGGAACTCTGAGGCTTTGTGGCTGCCCATGAAAAAACTGTGGCAACCAGTTGAGCTCCCAACTTCCTGATGTTGTCCATCAGGGAGACGTGCAGAAACTTGAGATTTTGATGTGGGAGGTGCAGACCTACCAAGGGGGCAACCCATGGTTGCACATGCAGCCTAGTAAAAGGAACCCACTCACCTCATAGTCCCTGTGGAAAATGGGCTGGGAAAAGGGAAAACAGTATGGCAACGAGATGAGGTTTCCACAGTCACGCTAGAGAAGAGCCAGTGAAGCCCCGGAGGACCCCAGCTCAGAGGGTGCGCCCTCCTGGAGGTTAAATCTGCACCCTCACGGAGCCTCCCAGCAGCAAATCCCCTCAGCACCTGGTGCTCATCAGAATTTCACAGCCTCCGTAAGCAAAAGTCCGTAACTCCTTTCCATCATAGACCTGTCTCCCATCTCAGGTTTCCAGACTCCAGGAACAGTAAACTAGGGAAAACTAAGCCCAGGAAAACCAAACTCGGGAACTTACCATTACCTAGAGGACTAAATCCGTTCGTGCCACAGGTGGGAGCACCGTTCTGAGATCACCGCTCCCTGTGGGAGGTAGAAGTCTGCAGAGAAAACTTGGGCAGGGAGCCGGGAGAGAAGGGGGAGGAGGATGGCCGGGTCACGGTAACTCTGGGGCCCAGGGCCCCTCAGCCGGCCCGCGTCCCTCAGGCCCCCGCCCGCCCGCGGGGACCCCACCCCGAGCCAAGGCTGAGGGCCTGGGGCCACCTGGTGGCTACCGGCGCGGATTGCGTTAATTCGCTTTAATTTGCTTAATTCGCGGTTTCCTCGGCCCGCGGCAGTCGAAGCCTTGGCCGTAGCTTGGTGCCCACCAGTGTCCTTGTGTGCTGCAGGAAGCTGAGTGCCTCCGGCTGCTGGCTCAGCTCTGTCCGGGCCATCCAGCTTCCTCAGGGTTTCCTGGGAGCCATCCAGCTTCCCAGGGTTACATGTCCTCTGGCTGCCCTCCTTGGATGCTGGGGCTACAGCACTTAAAGCACAGGCTCTGTGAGTTTTATTTTTTTTACCCAAACAGCTTGGAAACGAGGGGCCCTGTTTGTTGACATAACACACGGGTTCCATTTCCACCACTCAGCCCTTCTTCTGCTCACAGGAAAACTGAAATTATTTGCTCTAGAGCACCTGGAAGGCAGTCAGCACAGAGACAGACCTGCAGAGGTGAGGGAGAGCTCATTGCAAGAAGAAAACACAAATCCATATACTCCTCTCAGACCCCAGGAACAGACCAGTGATGCATCAGACCGATGACACTTCTGTCTGAGAGCTGGCAGTGGCTCTAGCAGAAGGTACCTCTTCAGCAGGGTACCCCAGGCCTACCACTTAGAGGAGCCTCTGAACCACTGTTCCCTTATTTCCTTCCTAACTTAACCAAGCTTTCTCTCCTCTGGCCGCCTTCCCACATCACTGTGCCAGTGCAACAGAGATCCAGCAGATCCAGACTTGGATGCCCAGCACAGCTCTGCTGACACACACCTCACCAGCCATGCTGTTGGCAAGGAATGCCGGTGGGACAAAACTGAGACAGAGCAGATCTAGTCAGGGAAAACACAGATTTAATGGAATGAATGGAGAAGCTCCCAAAGTTCACACTGGAGCCACAGCTCTGAGACTCTGACACTATTTACTCCAGGGTCAGTCCTTCCTTTCTGCCCACCAGAAGCCTGGGAATGCTCAGGAACACTGGTGCTGGATGTGCCTCTTCAGAGCTCTGTCCAGAGAGAGAATTAAGGTGCATTGCTAACTCCACACAGACCATCTCCATGGCAGCCTCTTCCTCAGCCCTTCAAATCTTCCAGAGATGGGAGCTCAGCCCAGAAATCCTGCTCTTCTTGGTGAGTGAAGAATCCTTGCATTATCCAACAGGTAGCAAAGGCTGTAGAGAAACCATCCTGGGGGGGTGGCAGGGAGGGAGAGCCACACTGGTCCTAGCAATGTGATTGGAGCTCTGTTAGCATCAGGAGGCCAGCTGTGGTGGAGGGAAGTGGCTGTTCTCTGCCTGGCCTGGAAGGCAAGTCCTCAAGTGGGCAGGTGAGTTGGTGGAACCTCTGGAAGGCAAAGACAGGCACTAAACACAGCTGCAAGGACAAAAAGTGACCTGGGTTCTCCCCTGCCAGCCATGGGTTTCATTCAGCTAGCCATGCCCAGCTGCAGATCTGGTCCTTAAATGCTGGAGATGTCCAAAATAAGGACAGACAGTCAGTACTTCAGAAACTGAGGGGATAAACTCATCTTCCAATCACTTATCCCAAGGCAAGCACTGAGCACATGAGATACCTAGCACAGGGATCATGGAGGAACGCTCTGTCCTCCATTTGCTCCAGGTCAGAGCTAGAAAACAGTCCAAAGAAAGGTTGGTGACCAAGTACCTCCAGTTCATGCCCTCCATCAGCACAGAGCCTGTGCACACAGGATTGGCTTTAACTGGGACGAGTGTGTAAGGGGTTACTCCCATAGCACATCCTGCTGTGCAGCCTTGCCATGCCCCTGCAGCTGCTCCCAATCCTCCCTGTCCGGGCTGGACACAGGTCAGGGCCCCATTGCTGTCACAACCCGTTCTTGAACTTGCAGGAGGCAGGGAATGAGAGGGATCCTGGGGGTTTGGGACTGTTTGTGAAACCTCACCCTGAAATCATCAGCTGTGGTGCTGATTGGATGCTCATCTGGAGCAAGGCCTGGTTTCCTAGCTCCCTGCCACTACAGTGTATTACAGGGAAACCAGCAATGCATCACTCAGGAAGCAGGACAGACCGAGAGCACTAAGACTGATGGGAACTCCAAATTCCCAGTGATTTCCTTCATTCCAACCCTCTAGCCTCAGCACAAACTGGTGAACTCAGCTGAACATAATGGTCAGGGGATCTGGAGCCTTCTCAGTTCTCAAGCCTCAGTTAAGGGCAGCACGGAGATCACCTTTATCCTCTATCTAATGACCTTTTTCTTGGTGGTACTTGCAAAGAGACAGAAGAAATGAAAAAAAGGTACCATGAGGCAGCAGCCAGCTTGAGGCAGCCCTCCAGCAAGGCAGAACTTAAAAAAACCCCCAGGTCTGTTATAGCAATTAACTAATTTAATTGATTTCTTCTGTGCTCCTTGCAATACACAAATGATTCTGCTGCAGGGCTGGAGTTCAACACAGAAGCACAGCCCATGCCCTGATCCCAGAGCACCAACCTCACCTCTCTGAGGGAGCCTTTGATGGTGGAGAGTTTGTAGATGATCCAGAGAGGGATGCACACCATGGAGGAGAGGGCCAGCAGCCAGCCCAGGGTGTCTCCCCACCACGGGTACACATACTTCTTGTTGTATGTCAACGGGGTGTATTTGATCAAAGAAAACAGGAAGGTTGCCTGGCAAGGGGAAAGAGACCAAGAAAAAAAGAGAAAGAAAATAAACACCATGAGCAAAAGAGAGGTCTTCCTGGTGAGTATACATCTACACAGACTTGTGGTAAAAAGGAGCACCTCAGGGCAGCAACAGAGGAGACATCTGTTATACAGGGTTTGCTGGGACAGGCAACACTGGTGATGGCATCAAGGAGTGTGTCCCACCTGCAAACACCTCTGTCACAGCTGAACCTCTCCCCATTGTTGAGCCCCACACCTGGCCCCCAAAGCACAAATAACAAAAGGCCCCCACAGTACAGACCACATAACCCCCTACACATACGCACATCCCTCTGTATCTGTGTAGATGTCTGTACCTCAGAGCACCTAGCTCTGCCCCTCTTCCTCCCCACAGCTCTTCCTCCCATGTGCCCTCACCATGCACACTGCAGGGGTGATGAAAAGCCAGCAGTATTTGATGATGGGCCACGGTCGGTAGCCGATCATATCTTTGATGTTATCGTAGAAACGCTCAGCACCTGCAGAAGAGGGCGAGGATGGGACCTCTCACTGCCACCAGGGAACGAGGGCAGCAGGGTCTGCGTGTACAAGGTCCTGCTTCACCACTGTTTAGGTGCAGTAGCCTCAGCACAGCCAACAGTCGGGTCAAGGAGCTCCTCAGGAGCGTGGCCAAATTCAGTCTTTATCCTGGACTAACTTCCTATCCCCCCCAGAACAGCTCATTGGGTCAGCCCCTCAGCATCTCCAAGGCTAGGACCTCAGCCCAGGTTTTATCCATACCTGGTAACTATCAAGACTGAGAGAGGGCTCTCAAAAATGTTTGAGTCTCAGAGCCCTCTGAACACAGGTTGAGAAGAGATTTTTCAGACAGCTCCAATTCCCCAAGGAAGAAGGGTCTCAAAAGCAGGAGCACATAGGAACATGCAGGGGATATCTGCCTAACAGATCCCCCAGAGTGGTCCTGTGAGGAAGTCCCTGCCAGTTGAGTCCAGGGGCACCAAAGCAAGGGTTTAGATTCTGCCTTGCACTGCAAGGCAATTACTAAGTTGAGCTACCAACCAGCATTTTGAGGATGAACCAGACATGACCGTGAGAGGCCAGAGCTGAGGACCCCCCATAGTTCATACTCACCATAGACCCAGGCGATGCAGAGAGTCTCAAAGATGGCCACAAAGAGCAGGCACATGCCACTGGCAGCATAGTAATCAAAGAGCTGGAAGACATACATCCCACCCTGGGAAGGCCCAAGGGGGCAGCAAGGTGAGAGCGAGGGGAGAGGAATCAGGCAAAGAGCTAGAGCCAGAGCAGGAAACAAACTCAGTAGCTTTCCCAGAGCTGGAGGCATTTCCCTCTCTGGGACAGGGTTTTAGCCTCTGGAAAAACCACATCCCTTGTGCCCAAGGCCTGACAGAGACATGCAGCCACCCTGCTGATCTCAGGAGTCTCTGCAACCCTTCATTTCAATGCAGGGCAGCACAGCAGAGGGCAACTGACTGCCAGGGATTGTGGGGATGTTTTAGGAGAAGACAAAACATAGGCAACCCTTGTAGCTGGAAGTGAGGATGGAAATCCCATTAAGATACACAATCCATCTGATTGCCTTTAAAGTGCCAATTTACAGAAAGGAATAACTGCATGAAGCCTGGCTGTTTCACTGCCCAGGTCTGCAGGGCTGCCTACAAAACAGGCCTATGGGTAAGTCCAGGCACGATGCTGCATGTACAACATCAGAGGCAGCTTTTTCAAAAGTTACGCCCAAATGAAAGCAGAAAGCACCAAGAATATTCTGGCAGCATCAATCCACACACGCATATTGCTAGGCAGAGTTAAAAGTTTTAAACAAGAAAGTTTAACTCCCAGGCAATTAATCACAAGGATAATACAGAGGGTATCAGTATAACAGATAAGGGGTGCATTCAGGCCTAAGAAGTTTCCTTATAACAAGTATTCCTGTAGCTCCCTTCAGGAAGAAACAGAAGGACAAGGGCACTCCCCTTCCCCTGCAACAGGCTACAGCTGTAAAGATTTGGTCTGTTTAAAGATAAATTTATAACAAAACATAGGCTGTTCAGAGCTCCAGCTATCAGTCTTGGCAAGAGAAGCATCAGGGCTGTGACTGCCACAACGGGTAAGGGCTGGAAGGGAAAACAGGAATGGCATGACGAGGGCAGGGCAGCCTCCTGCAGGCATAGGGCAGCAGGATGGCCTCAGCAGCAAGTTCTTGGCTCCATTGTACACCTCACCACCCACCAGGTCCCACTCTGTCCTGTCAAGCACCGTGCAGATGGTCTGAGCCCAAAATACCTCTGTGAGCATCACCAAGCCAACCAGATAGGACAGGATGGAGACCAGCAGGATGAGGGTCTCCCGGCGGTTCTTCTTGCGGAAGATGGTGGGGTACATGTCCACAAGAGCTGTCACAAGACTCTCCACGCAGACAAACTGCAAAAAGCAGAGTTCCCACCTCTGTCATCCCACCCTGACCAGCTTCCCAGCCGCACTGGCTCCTCCCTCAGCCAAGCTGAAGCCTGTCCTGAAGAGACAGTGGCTTTTGTCTGGTGGGGAATGGCTTTGCTCCTGCAGCTTTACCTGGCTGTCCAGTCCCAGCAAAACAACCATCAGGAAGAAGAAGCACGCCCAGAGTGGGGAGAAGGGCAGCATGACCACAGCCCGAGGGTAGGCGATGAATGCCAGGCCAGGCCCTGCAGGGAGAAGGGCTTTGAGAGCAGGCAATGGCATGGCAGCAGCACAGCCCAGCTGCTTCAGACCTGCCTGAGGCAAACACCCAGCCAAGGCACAGTTCATGGCCATGCAGCCTCTCACTCCAGTAACAGCCGTGCTGTGCATAAGGAAACTCAGGCTCCTGGAGCAGTGAAAGAGAGGCAGGAAGGGAGGGAAGGGGACACAGCAACCTCTGGCTGCTTCACTGCTGCAAGGGCTGGGAGCCAGGGGAAGCCTCTGAGCCCAGGGATCACAGCACAAGCCTGGTCATAAGCCATGCAGCCACCTCAGCACCCTCCCTGCAAGAGGTAGCAGCTGCCTAACGCCACCCCTCACCCTTAGGGGAGGCTTTTATGAGCCTCAAACCATAGCCACTGCATCCCAGTACTTCATAAGCATGCACTCATCTGTACTCATTTGTCCCTGCTTTTTGGAGGCAGGGAGCAAGGGATGGGAACCTGCAGCTTCAGTCATCTGGGGCTCAAGTGGCAGCACCCCCACAGCCCCATCCCACCGGGGTCTCCACTCACCTGACTCAGCCACCTCAGCAATGGGCACTCCCTGCTCCTCTGCCATGAAGCCCAGGATGGAGAAGATGGCAAAGCCAGCCACAAAGCTCGTGCCACTGTTAAGGAAGCACAGGGCCACACAGTCCCTGGGAGAAGAGGGCAGAGCATCAGTCAGGTGTGACCCCACCCTATGGGAGCCCCCCAGGGCAGCACTTGCTCTCCTGCCCCAGCCACTGTGTCTTTCCCAGCACACCTGCAGCTTGACTCAGCACCAGGAGCTGCAGAAAGATGTCCCAGACTGGACAGCACAGCAGGACACCCCAAGGGAAGCCTTATCCAGGGACAGCAGAAAGACGCATTCCTCACCTAAGCTCCTTGCTTGTGAGATAGTCTTCCCACACATCTAAATGCCAGGGGATTTTTTTATGTTTTTTCCTCTCTCTCCGCCCTGGTGCCTCCTGTAGCAGCATGTAACAGTTTATTTTTTTTCTGAGAAGGGAACTTTTTTTTTTTTCCTGGATACATTTCCCAGACTAGTCACAATCTTCTGGTTTCTCAGCAGTACTAGGTATCTCCTGGTCTTTGCATTATGAGAAAGAGATAATCACAGCTATACAATTTATTTTTTTCTGATCTATTCCCTTTTGTCTGTTTCATCTCATTCTCATCCATCAACACTTTAAACTGAACATCTCTTATCTACCCAATTCCTTTTCATGCTCCAGACTCCCTAGTCCTCTTGTGACTGCAACCCTGGGGACAACAATTACATTTGCAGTATCATTCTGACATATTCTGAACCAAATTGAATGCACCCCTTCTGGCATTTCATGGCCTGCTCTGACTTGATTAAATGTTACTCTGCAAATCCAGTGTGATTTTTCTGTATCAGTCTTTATTTATGTAGCAGTTTTGGGGCTTCATGCTCCTGTTTACATGTTAACTAGGTCTATTCTTGGTCTGCAACCTTTCCTAGAGAAAAAGTACAATTCATACAGAGCCCCTGCATCATACAAATTCAAAATATTCCTTCCAAAGCACAGCTCTTTGCATTGTCAAGGACTGCACAGCACCGAGCACCATGCTCTGCCTTTGCTTTTGGTTCCTAAGGTCCAATGAATCTCCCAGCTGGAAAGGAAGGCCACACTCCACCAATCTCAGCTACCCAATGGGAAGCCCAGGCCAGAACCTCATTTCTTCAGTTGCCATAAACTGCCTGCTCTCCATTCCAATTATATTCTCAGTAGTTTGATACAAATTCTCACATGTTTCAAATAGTTCCTCATCCTTCCTGATGTTTCTCCCTCTTTCCCCTGGATGTATCCATAACAGGTCAAACCCTCCTTGGAAAGGCATGGGCTAGAAGGTGCTGTCCCCTTTATCTGGAAGATGTGTCATGGTAGGGAGTAAAATGAGAGTTTGGCCAGATCAAAGAGACCTCTGCAGATTTACACCTGAAAGGGACCCAGGAAGACCTGAAGGATTTCCTTGCTGTGACAGAAAACAAGAAATGGTCTATGCTGTTTGATGCCACCTTGGACCACTGCCAACAAGGGTTCCTACTGCCCACGTCCTTTTCCAGGTCACCAGAGGTTACACCTGGCCTGGCATAACAGAGTGGGGCACCATGCTGATGTCCCTCCCCTGGTTCTGCATTCTTATCCAAACTAAGCCTGTAGAGCACAGGACTGACTCATTAAAACTGGGTCCATGCCTGGGAAGGGTTAGTTGAAGGTTTGACACCAAAACTAAGACCAGAAAAGCCAAACAGCATTAGGGTAAAAGCACAGCACCATGTGCAGACAGAGGTTTCTCCCCTTTCTACAGCAACTCCCAGCTGCAGTTACAGGAGGTCTTCACAACCTTGCTGCTCAGCAGCCCCTGTCATCATCTCCATGTTACCTATTAGACTGGGGATGCAAAGGGCTAATGTCCAAAGACATGCTGAAGGCCAGAGACAGATCCATTATATCTCCTTTTCCTACAGCTTTTCTCTCAAAACTGAATGTTTGAGAAGGGACATGAAAAGAAGCAGGCATCCCAGCCCAGATGTTTTTGGAGAGGCAGCCCTGCAGCAGGAATGAACACCTAAAGTGAAGAAAGATGCCAAACAAGGATCATGTAGCCAGTGGTGTGCCTGGACCTTTGATGGTAGCAACTACAATTTTGAATTTAAAAGATAGGAGGGAGAAGTCAATGGCAGGAGCAACCCAATCAGCAGAGAAAGTGTGGGAAGAGAGGTGGCCTCTTCTTCTCACACAAGTTTTTAACCCTGGGGATGGATAGACCTACAGCAAAACAGGTTTATTTTCACTGGACCACTTGAGCTCAGCAGCCTGATTCTATCTGGCAACCTGGTCCATTTCTGTTCCCCCAGTCCAGCATGCAATAAACAGAAGTCACATCTGCAAGCTCATATGTAACCATAGACAGCACACAGGAACCCAGAGCTGTGGCAGTCACTGGGTCCAGATGAACCCCAGGAGGATAAATCACAAGGTGAAAGGACTCCAGTGGAGAGCGATTAGACTTCACAGCTCTGCTTCCCCTGTGGCTGCTCATGCACCCATGTAATAGGGGAGGTTGTAGTGTGGGCTGGAGTCACAGAGCTAGTGAAGAGTGTGGAAGAGGGGACAGACAGAAAACTCCCTTGGGTATAAAGCACAGAGAACTGGATTTAGGGAAAAAACACCTAGAAAGAGTTTTCCTATGCCTTGAATAGGAACAGAAATCATGACATTTCCAGAGTCCAGCAGCCTCCAGCAGATCCCTGATGTTCAGAGGGGGAAGGCTCAGGGCAGCAGTTACCTGTAGCAGTTGTTATGGTATTTGTTATAGCTGCCCAGAGCTGTCAGGCATCCCAGACAAATTGCATATGAAAAGAAGATTTGAGTGCCTGCATCCATCCAGACCTGCAAGGGAGATGCAAACACAGGTGAGAAGACAAGGCCAGCACATACACTGCACATATGGGAAGAGACAGAGCCCAGAGGCTGCTGTAAGCACAAGAAAGGCCAGGGATCAGAAGGCCAGCAGGACGCTGCATTACAAAAAGCCTTTTCTAGAGGCAGTCTGTACAGTGCCAGGAATTGCAGTGCTCAGTAAGGCACCCAGGGGAGCTAGGAGTGCCAAAGGGAAGGGATACATCAGGAGCCTCATCCACCCAAATCACATGCAGCTCTTCATCACAACCTCTTTCTTTCTTTGACACATCTGGAGCACCCTGTGACATTCCAGAGCCTTCCAGAAGACCAGATGAACACTTTGCATGAGAGCTGAAGCAGCCCTCTGCCACCAGAGGAAAGGTACTTGCTTTGTACATATAGCTTGTGGTGGTGGCCCTTCCCTCCAAGACCTAAAGTAAAGACTCCAAAATTTAAAAGAAATTCAACAGGGGAGGAGTACTAGAAACAGAGTTGATTGCAAAAGGCAGCTCCTAAAAGAACATACAAGAACACTGTTATTCGCATGAAGCCCTTTGCTCTCACTGTCAATAACGCACCCCAGGGCTCTAAGGCTGACATTTGTCAATGCCAAATTTCATCTGAAAGCCTAGCTATGTGCAGTCACCAATTCAGCCACTGTCACTGCCTTCTGTAGACAATAGCAAAAGCAGGAACCAACAGGGAGGAATGAGGGAATGACAAAGATTATTAAATAAACCTCTGTTCTCCAAGATCTTTTTTCCTAGGGGTTTTATAAAACAAAGATAAGACAATCATTCAACAATGCTGAAAGGTAGCCACATTCTTGAGACAAAAGAAAAGCAGAAATAAAGTATTGCTGGGACAACTTTATGAGAAAAGTCTCCATTTGACTACACTCTCCTCTCCCAGAGTAGCAATGCCTGTAAGCCCTTGGACAAACACCAGCCTTGCCCCAGAGCCCCTCTGAGAAGAACAGGAGCCAATGGAAAGCACCAGAGTGTTTCTGATGACTGCAAATCCCACCTGTATCTGTCAGCCAAGACCTCGTGTCCTGAGGCAATGGTCAGCTGGGCAGCACCTGCCCAGCCACCCTCATTGCTCAGACCACTGTCACCAATGCTTGGTTCTGCTTTTCCTCTTTCATGCTGGCCAAGTACAAATCATGTGGTGAGAGGTTTCGTGTTATATTTACCTCTTCTCCTTCCTGGGCTGATGGGCCTTATGAAGGCCTGTTACAACCCCATTAGCTGCCATTTTTCCAGAAGTTGTTCTGGATTTAGCTCAAGGCACAGATGCACAGAACAAACCCTCTCCCTACCCACTGCTGCAAACCCCAGCAGGGAGAGAAGGCAAAGTGGTGCTAGGGCTAGGTTTGGTGAAACTGCTCTCTCTGACTGTTCTGCAAGCCACTGGTCTGACATTCAACCCCACAACCTTCACTTAAGTCCATGGAAACCCTGGACTCTGGGTTTCAGGTCAAACAGGGAGTGAGATCAAATCTCTGATTTGTAGAATGGGAAAGGACGGGTGATGAGATGGGACTGGAACAACTAATTCGAGGAACTGGGAAGTCAAAAAAGTAATTAACCTCAGTGTATTTTACTCTTTTTGGAGATGAATGGGAAGATGGGATGAGAGAGCAAGGTATTAATTTTTTCAGTTCAAAAATATTGGAAAAATATCAAAGCTCTTTTTAAAATTGATTCCTAAAGCATCAATGTGCTTGTGGGCAGTAAGGGTACAGCTTTCATTTTGCGGCTACATTTTAGGCACAGTAAGGCACTGAGGTGAGCTGGACCAACAGACACCTTTGCATCAATAATTTAAACATCTTTGCACAGACTGGAATCAAACGCTTTGTTAGGCTTGCTTTTTATTTTGCTGTTCATTGCTAGAGCTCTTGTTTTCCATCAAATTTGAGCTCAAAACACACGCTTTCATGGGGTTTGTAGCTCTTGTAGTTTAATTTGTCAAGATAACAAGACTTTTGCCATTAAACTGCCTATCCCATGCTTGTCATAGCATTAGGTTCAGTTGATGCTTTTCAACCAGATTTAACAGTTGTCAGAAACCTCAAGGATGTCAACTACCTATGAATTGCACAACAGTTAGGGAATGGGAAAAAGACAAGAACTCAGGGTCCCCACTGAGCAGAAAGGTACAGGGAAGAAGAGTCAACGAGTATTAATTATCACATAAATCACACAAGCAAAGGAGAAATACCCCTCAGGCAGGAAAAGAACTGGTGTTTTACCAGCCATAGTAGAAGCCAAATATCAAGAGGCCAAGCTTCATTAGCTCTATGGCTTATAATGTGGCTCATTTCTAAAATCCAATGATAACCCTGACTGTGGAACAGAGACCACCAGCCTGGGGCCCGTGGGCTCCTCACTCCACTGCCTGCTCTGCCCAGTATACCTGTGGTGTGCACACCTGGATGTGTGGGAGTCTAGCCCCAAAGGGATGTCTTTAGGGAATACAGGGCCTGCCCTAGCATATGCTCCTGTTTGAAGCAAGGCAGTCTTACAGCTGAAACTGTAAATAAAGCTAAGCTTGACTTGCAGAGCTTATGATCCTGCTTAGCATGGCTTTGAATACCAGCTCAGCTTGCCTGCACATTATTTCACACATTAAAAGGTTACTGCAGCTCTTGGGCCAAAGACAAGAGACATCTACAATATCCCCAGTCTCCTTGCAATTCCCAAATTGCTTGGGGGTCAAAGGACTGCCACAGGACTGATGTCATGTGCTCCTGTCCCACAGGTGATGGAGTCAAGCAGCAGCAGCAAGTCCCAGGACTGTGGGGTCACTGGGGTTGGAAGGGGTGCAGCCTCCTCCAGCCTCTCACCAGCAGCACCACTGCCCATCCAGCTACACAGGCCACTCACTTCAGCAAACTCTAACTCACACCTTTCCTCCCCACCCTACTGCCTGTGCTCATTTCTCTCCCTGTAGTGACTCAGAGAAATGTTTTTTTCAGCTGTTCCCAGACCACTCTGACTAAAGGGCCTCACAGGGTCAGGCAGGGCTCTCTTTCTACAGCAGATAAAAACATCCTGCTGTTCTCTGGCCACTGCTCCCAAAGAGACTGGTAAAGTTAATCCTGTTCAGATTTTGCTGGCATATTGGCAGCAATGGGTAGTTTGATTTAACAGTTGTCTGCATTTTTTTAAGCTATCCAGTTTATTTAATTCATAATTCAATTTCTTTGAACATGTTATTTGCCACAGTTTGCAATAGCCTCCTACTCCCTGTTTTTAGGCAAAACCTTTACAGCTGAGCTGCAGTTATCCAAGATGGTTATGGCCATTCCTTCATCCTTAATTTTCTCAGCAATATTCACTTTACTACATGTACTGGAACTTAATAGCTCCCAGTACTGAAACAGATCCTTCCTTAGGAAGTTCTTAAAGCACTCACAAATAACAGAAAGACCATTTTAGAGCAAAATGTTATTGAACCCTGATGTATGCCATACATCAAATATAGCTGGCATGCTGAGAAGCACTGAACTGTCCCCATCAGCAAGCAGAGATAGCACAGCACAGAGTGGATACATGCTGTGTGCAAGGTCATGCTTGGTGTAATGCATAGCGCAGAGCAAAACCAGCCAAATCTTGGGCTACGGTTCAAGCAGCATTTCTTTTGCTCATAACATCACGGCTCACGAGTCAGCCTGTGGCACTGGCACTGCCCACCAGCCTCCCACTGCACCACACAAACACAGCCCTGCCTTACAAGGGCAGATGGTGACTGCGAAGGTTTCACTGCAAGACTCCCACGGCACAATTTCCAGAGGACTGACTTTCCCTTTCACTCGGGACTGGCCCACAGGCCCCAGCCCAAAGATGCAGCCCACGTCCCACAGCACTGCACCAGCACAGAGCTGGGGCCCTCCCTGCTGCACAGCCCAGGGCAATGCTTGCCCCCATCCTCATTCATCCCGGCAGAGAGGAGACGGTGAATGGGTCACTGACATTTGGAAAGTGCTCCTGTTCCGTCTGCCCAGCCAATACTCAGCCAAGCATCATGTTCCCAATCCTGAGCCCCATCTGCTTGGGAAATACTCCTCGGGAGTGAGGAACAGGGGCTTAGCTCCCCAGTTAATCTCCCTGTGCCAGCACTCAAGGCCCTGACAATGCCCTGCCTGAGAACACTGACCTCGTGTGACCCCCACAGCTCAGGACACCTGGGGACCTGTAGGGACATTTTGCACCCAGGAGGGCCCTCCCACCACTGTTGGGGTTACTTTAAACACCACAAGAAAACAAATAGATTTCTGGTTCGTCCCAAGGAATGCAGCTGCCTGCCCTGGGGAGGTGTAAAGGGGCGAGTGGCGCTCCGAGGGACGCTCCTTGCTGCCTGGGAAGCTGGGCTTTGTGGTCCTCCCCGCCTTGCTGCCTACAGGCAAGCCAGCCAGCCAGCTTTATTCCTTCGTGCTGTGTCAGCGCTGAGATCAGGCTCAGGAGGGCTGCACGGCCGGGTCCCGTGGCAGCAGGGCTGGGAACAGGCATGGGACAAGGAGGCGGAGGAAGCCGTCTAAGGTAAATACAGCTGCGGTCCACCCCGCGGGGCTGCATCTCTCCAGCAAGGCGGAACAGAGGGTTCCAGCCCCTAGCCCCTCTGGCATGCTGCAAGAGTATCAAGCCCTGCCTGCTGCCCCTCTGTCCCCTAGGCGGAGTGGGAGCAGTGCCCGGGCTCGCAGCCGCTCTGCCAGGGAAGGGACTGTGGTGGGGACAAGCACAGAGAGGCGGGGCAGCCGTGCCGTGCATCCCCACACCGAGACAAACAGCAGCCCGCACAGGGCAGGGCGAGGGGGGCCAGCAGCAGCAGCACAAACCCAGCACACTGCCCCAAGGCAAAGGCCTGCTGCGACAATAATAAATGCGGGGAACAAATAATATTTAGCAGGCCTATGCTCGTCCTTCCCTCTCACAAGGAAAGAGCAGCGTTTGCTGGCCACAGAGCAGCGGCAGGAAGGGCCTGAATTTGGGGCTCTGACCCCTTCCCAGCATGGCTACAGGGGCCCGTGGTTAACCCAGCAGGCCCCAGCCCTGCAAGACGTATACACTTCTCCATCGTCCCTGTGGTGGCTAGAGGGGCTTATCCTCAGCTCAGCATGGACTGTAAGAACTGCCCTGGTCAAAACATGACCTAAGCATTCTCCCGCTGCAACCACACGCAGAGTGGACAGACACCCCTGCCCAAAGAAAAAAACCAAAAACAAAATGGGGACATCTTCTCTTCCCTTCCTATCTGTTGGGAAGCAAGATCCATGTGGGAAATCTGCAGGGGCAAACACTGCTCCAAAAAGCAACCATCAGGGAAATGGGTGAAAGAAAATGAGAGGGATGTAGGGCAGGATATTCAAAAAGTAATGCACAACTCTGCTGGCCATTGGCACCTCTGGTGCTTTCCTGTCCCCAGGACTGGGAAACAGCCCCCAACTTCAGGGGCCTTCAGCACATCTGGGATGGGTGGAAAACAGCTGGTCACAGAAGCTTCTTTCTTTACATAAAGACTGGATAAAGTACAAGCAAATACAGCATGGTGGGTGTTTTCTGGAAATTTCAAGAGGAAAATAAGAGTGGGAGGCTTTGAGAAACATTTGCTGCTTTTCCAGAGAGAGAGAAACTCAGCAGCCTCTGAGCACAACTTCTTCTCCATTCTCACTCATTAAGCCTAATGAAATTTACCTAAGAGACTTAATACCAGAGTGAAAGGAGACCATTACATTTATTCTCCTTAAAGCAAACCCAAACACGCACAAGACAGCACTTTCTGCATCAAGTCAATCCATCAAAAATATTATTTCTTTATATCTGTCTATCTAAATAGTGACTGGCAGTGATATGAAAGCTTCAATCAACAGAAAGCCTGACAGCACCTGAAAAAAGTTATTTTAATGACTTAATCTTAAATCTTATTTCTACTCTGAATTCCTCTCATTTCATCTTCTCACTAGTGCATCCCTCTCCTTAATCATATTCATAAATTTCCAGCATTTTCTACTGAGTAAAACAACTGGTAAAACTGATAAATACAAAGGGTGGAATAATCAATAGTAGAAATGGAGGATGACCCCAGGACCCTCTGTTGGTCCATGCTGTGAAATACACAGGATTATTCTGGAGCACAGCAATGCAGTCAAGGAGTGGGAAAAGACTTTGGGCTTAGTTAGGGCAGACATGCTGATGTCATAATATTAAATATTCTACATATTAAAAAAAATAAGCTACGGGCTCATTGTTTGGATATTTTGGCTTGGGGACATGCAGTTCAGAGTAGATGATCTCTCTGGTGGCTTTGCTGTTATCTGCTCATGTTTAAGTATAACTGGTTTTCCTTATTCAACACCTTAGTTTGGCAGTTCTTTGTATGGTCTGATCTACCTATCAAATGCAATTCATTTACCATTTTAATTACAGGCATTTCACAGATTGAAGAAATGAAGGTGTAGGAAGATTTAGGGCACTGTAGACTTCACAACCAGAAGAGGCCATCATCAGGCAGCTCGACTGAGCTCTCATAGACAGGATTTCCCAGTTCTGTCCAAGGTCACTCGGCAGGTGAAAAGCAATGATTTCCACACACCAGCCTGATATTCTGACAGTTAATCACATCTCAGCTGTTGCTGCTCCCCTGGTAGAATCTGATAAATAATTAATCCCTTCTTTTCACCTAGTTTTTCATATACTTTAGAGGAGCTTTGATTTTTTTCCCCTTGCCTATTGTTTGCCCTTTGTTTAAACCTCCCCTTGAGATGCCTTCTCATAAGGCTCAGATTGGAGAGATTATTTTTAATTTTTTTTTTTTTAAATTTCCAGAATCCCTTCCCAAGCACTAGAGAATCTTCCATTTTTCCAGGCACTGCAGGATTGCTGGTAAACAATTACAGCTCACTGTTCTCTGAGCACAAATCAATTATAATCAAGCTTGGTCCCCATGGGCTGGGCAGGACTCACACCACACTCCCTGCACAGAGACAGCAGGGCACAGCCACACACATGTGGGGCTTGAGGCACTAACCCTTCCCTCCCTGATGGGAAGACACAAGAGGGGCCCCAAGCCCTGCTACACAGTCCAGTTGGATGGGTAAAACTTGCTAGAGGAAGGCAAACATTGCTGCCAAATCCTGCTTTTGTCCCTCAGAAGTGAAGCATTCATCAGGGAATACGGAGTGGGGAGGGAGAAGCGAATTTTCCTCCCTTGGTTCAGCAGAGTTTTCCTCCCCTAGTTCAGAGCCATCCTCTTACTCTGAAGGGTTACTCTGCCTTTCTGCCAGCATTTCCCAGGCTGGAAGGAAGCTGTGCTTCTAAAGCCCAGACTGCAATTGAAAAAGTTTGCCAGGACAGACCTAATGAGGACACAGCCAGAACCAACCATGCCACTCCTGAGGTGGCTCAGTTCAGTCCCCTGGGCAATACAGCCAAGGTAAAAATAGCACCTTTTCATAAGGAAAGGAGCACCATTCTAAAATATTATTTCATTTCAAGAAGCCTCTTGCACCTCATCAGTGCAAATGGAGACACAAACACAGCAAACACAGACCTGTCCTCATGCCCTTCCACACTTTTCTGCACCTCCATGGGGAGGGAGCAGCTGTCTTACCCACCCCTCCTGTCATACATCCACCAGTGCTTGTGTTCCCATTCACAAAATTAATACAAAATTAATTAACCAAGGCAACACTGGTGCTAGACCAGAAAGAGTTAATGGGGTTACCAAGGGTTTTGGTGGCCTATTTTCCAGGCAGGCACCCTTTAATCTCCTTTGGAAACACCTTCACACAAAGGCTGGTACAGCAGCTCAGCTGGAGCCAGGATTTAACATGGAAGAACTTGTCCCAAAGAGATTAAAAGCAGCAGTGGGGCGCTGACCCCCCTGTCAAACAGGCAGGAATTTTTCACCAGGAATGGGAAGGAGAAGAAGGCAGCCAGGTCCCAGGGGCTGCTGCTGCAGCATGCCATGGCTCCCACCATCCATGCACCTAGCATGCTTCCCAAGGAAGATGGAGCAAATATGCCAGGAGCAGGGCTCATCCCCACAAGCTGCCAGCATGGTGCAAAGTGGCACCCCATGCACTGTCTGGCTTCCCCAGCAAAGGGACAGCTGGCACCACTCTTGATAAAGGATTAAATCCCACTGCCCATACCCCTGAGCAAGTCAGACTCAAATCAGACAGGAAAATATGGGAACAGCACTGGAGGGCAGGAGAGCAGGGTCTATCAGAAAACACACCAATATCACACCTCTGCCTTATGGCCACAGGGGAAAAAGAGGGGTCAGAAAGTAGAAATTGGAAGAGAGTAGGAAAACCAAAAGGAGAGAGTGAGGGCTGCCAGAGGAATCCACACAAGCACAGCTTAGCCATTCATTCCCCCCACTCCACCTTACCTGAGGGTCCCCAAGGCGACTGATGTCTGGATAAAGATAGAAGAGGATTCCCTGGGATGCCCCTGGTAAGGAGACTCCCCTGATCAGCAGCACAATCAGCATGACATATGGGAACGTGGCAGTGAAATATACCACCTGGGAGGAGCAGGAAAGGACAAGTGAGAGAACAGCATGAACCAGAGCACACAGTGCCAGCCAGCAGCAGGGCACTGAGCCCTGGGCTGAGAAAGCTGGGCAGGGGACTGGTCAGGCTGCTTTGCTGAACACCTTGCTGGCTCCTGCAGTACACAAAGAAAGGCATTTTTAAATGCACTCAGGAAACTTAAGACATGCCATTGCATGACTGGAACCAGAGAAAACCTTTCTAGTCCTAGGAGTGATCCAGACCTCGAGACAGGCTGTCAGCAGGTTGGAGTCAGAGTGAGTCTGCTGAAGCCAGTGGTGTAATATCTACATGCATCAGAGAAGGAGCTGCCTCCAGTGTCCATTCTTCACATCCCTACTCCAAACAGAGTCTGAGTGATACACAGACAGTCTCTTCTCCATAGAGTTTAGTGGCTGGGGTGAAGGGGTGTGCAGATAAGAGATACACCCTAAAACATGATTGCCACTGAATGACCCCCAGGGACAATGCTGGGGGTCCTCTGTTCAGAGCTGGAACTGGCAAAGGGGTTGTGCCCAGCCCTCCCCACTGCAGTGACCCCAGTTCAATTACCCATCAGAGCACCCAGGCAGAGCAGGGCTGCACATCTCGGGATTGCCACCAAGGATGCAGACCCAAGCAGGACCTTGAACATGTGTCCTCTTGCTTTTTGTGCCACTAGCCCCACGAGCATTGCAGACACACTCAGGTAGGGTTAAAATCCCTTTCCTCTAGCAAAGGAGCTACATCCCTTGGGGGAAAGTTGGAAACCAGTATCAGCTAATCCTTTCAGGGACTTCACCTCTGGTAAATGTGACACTCAGCTTGGGGATCGCCAGGGTATTTTCAGGACTGTTCAGGCTAACTGCTATAGCATGCCACAATGACACCACATTGCACCCTGTTTCCCACACAAACTGATATCGAGAGCTCAGGCAACCTCCTCAACAATTCAAGTAATGTCATGAATCCTTTTGCATTGCTTCCACACCTTAAAGACTTATTGACCACCTTGAGAAGAAGTTGTTCATTATCATGCTAGGCCAAAAAAGAAATGTTGCTTTTTCAGGTTTTTCCTGTGTGGATGTGCTGAGTGAGGACTTGCATCAGCATGCTTCACCTGAATGCTACCCTACAGCTCTTTTCCAGCTCTGGCAGTTGTGCACTGGAGACCTCATCTCTAGAGGAAGTGCAAAATGTAATGATGTGAAGTGATCCATTTCTCACACTTGCCCATCCATCCAGAATAAGCTGCTTTAAAATCCACCTAAAACCCACCATCCCTTAGCAGGAATCACAGGCTGTGACACATCTTTAGCAGTTTCTGCATTAGAGGACATCCTACTGAGAACAAACATGATTTCCCTGGGCAGTACAACCACTGCTGGTCTGCCCCTGAGTAATCTTTATGATCTGAGTAGTGATCCAAAAAGAAATTTTGTTTTCTAGATCCACTCTGATAGGCTCCATCTGAATAAAGCAATGTCCAAAACACCGTCCAAAACACCTGACGCTGCAATGCAAGTCCTCCCCCACGTCAGGACACACTTCCCAGTGATTCAGTTGTTTACTGTAGGGACAGGATTTGAGAGATATCCCATCCTTGAAAAAAAACCCCAATACTAAGCTATCATCTCTATCTGCAGCTACAGGTTTTACATGCATTTCATGTGCCCTGCTCTATATATCTCATCAGTCTTGGATAACACTGACACAGAGATCAGTGAAAAATACCTCCTTGCTGAGGCTCTGGATTGCCTGAAATGTCTGGAGCAGATTCATCCCTGTCTCTCTGAATCTGCATCCTGAACACTGTAGAAACCAAGGACAGAATCTTTCAGCACAAGTAAACGCCATCATTCCCCATAGTCTCAAATTTTCAAGGAGCCTGTGATTTAGAGCTGTACAGTGACAGTAAATCAGATCTGCAGGTCCTGCAAGTTTAACCTTCATCACTGTATTTACCACACGACCAGTGTCTTCCTTCAGGAAATAATGGGATGCAAATCTAAGCTTTCTCAGCCCATGAAAGAAGATTAAAAACAAAAATAATAAAAACAACTTATTGTCTTTGAACCTTAGTGCACATTCTTTGAGGATGCCAGGTTGCACATTCTTCACTTAATCTCTAAATAACGTCAGTTTTAGGAGCTCAGGATAGAAATTGATAGTTGTCTGGCATATCATTTGGATTCACATTTTGGTAACATCCTATGTGCCTGTATGAATTACTGTGTAAGTTTCTCACTCCACAGTCACTCACATCTCCACCAAGACCAGAGGCCTGAATTTGGAGAATGTTTTGCTGGATTAAGATTGCCAAACTTCTATCTAACAACAGGAACATCTGGATCCAATGAGATATTACTCAGTGCTTGGCTCAGATCCAATCTCTTTATTTTTTGGACATTGTTAGCACTAACTACATCACTAGGAACCTTGCTGGGATCAGTGTGATCCCTTCTGTCACATGCTGGTCAACAACATCCAGCATTTTATTTGAACCTGATCCACATGCCACGGCAAAGTGGTTCCATCTGTGACAACCTTCTGCCTGTGGGAGATCTCCTGGAGTCAGGCAGCCCCTGTGCTGGAGGATGAGAACCACTACTGATCTGAGCAGGGTGATTTCAGCTCAGGGTATTTGACCCTCCACAGGCAAATCCTCAGAATTAAGGAATATTTCTTTCCCAGTGGGGCTGTATTCCCACAGCCATCATTTTAGTCAGATTATGAAATATGTGGAGGGTTGAAAAACCTATGGACACCATTGCTTCATAGAAAGAAGGTTTTTGTTTTCAAGATCTCATTGTCACTAGTACTTTTTGCTAAAAATCACTTGCATTTGACCTAGAACTTGTATCTAAAATAGATGGGATTTGTTCTCAGGACTTCCCACACTATGTTTGCTGTATCTTAGTATCATATTTGCTGTTATTAGACTGCCTCTGCTTTCTTTTACCAGGCCATAACAGCAAGCAGTTGCTCTTTTCTTCTAATTTTACTCCATGGAAACCAGAAAATATCATCCCTGCAAGCTGCTTGATTTCCCTGTCATGTTCCATAATCCCAGACAATTCTGGAAGCAAGAGAGGCTGCTAACATCCATGCCATCAACTTGATGGAAACGGGTGCAGTTAAAATGTACATCCCATCACACATCATGGCTTGTTCAAGACACGCAGAGAAGACACCATTTAGGAAACACACTAAACCTTTTCATTTCCATCTGTCCTTGCTGGCTCCAGACAAATCTGGCTGGGAATGGGGTCAGGAAGCGGTAGCAGAAACTGAGTAATGGGGTCAGTGCAAATGAGAGTGGCACACTCTGTAACAGACAACACGGAATGGAGCTGGACAGTCACACCAATCCTTCCCAAAAACATTCAAAGAAATAACTCTCTGGTGATCAGTGTGGGGAAAGAAAAAGGAGACCTTTACAGCTGGAAAACATGAACAACTGTAGGAAGAGCTGGGACAAAAAAAAAGAATAAAGACAACTGCCATGGTGCTGAGGAAGAGAGGGCTTTGAGGCCATCATGGTTACCTTTGTTTATATCTAATGAATTTGGAGATTTTCCAGCTGCACTTGCCAGCAGAGGCAAAAACATGCTGCTTGCTCACACCATGGTGGGAAGGAAGGGAACATGCAACCCTGCCATACAGAAGAAAACTTTAGGGTCTCCTGGGCCTGTGGATGGAGAGGGGCTAGATGGGGATATACACGTTGGAAGTTAATGCTGTGAGATGCCTCAAATCCTTTCCTACCCCAAAACACAGAGCCTGGCATACAACCCTCCTACATACTGAGCCCTACAGGCTCCTGCCAGTTTATGCAGACAGTGGTTCCCAGGGGACCTCAAGGACCTCTCTGAACCTATAAAAGGTGAGTGGAACCAGTGCTCCAGCTGTGACCAAGGGAAGTGGCTTGACCTGAATGAAGGACTCACCTTGCCCGTGGACTTGACCCCTTTCCAAATGCAGAAGTAGCAGATGATCCAGGCCAGCAAGAGGCACAGAGCCAGCTCCCAGCGGAGACCACCCAGGTGCTGGATACCATCAGAAATCTTTAGCACTCGCCTCCTGCGTCGGCGGAAGCAAAGGAACACACAAGGGTCACTGATGCTGGCCCTTAATGTTCCCAACACCATGCTGGTTCTCACCTCCTCAGTGCCTGCTGGCTTTGAGAAGGAAAGCTGTCTTACTAACAAGGTTCAGGTCTAAGCTGAAAGCCTTGGAGGATTAGGCAGTGCTCTTCTCTGAAAACTGTTGCCAGCCTGGCAGGTCACACATGGACACACAGAGTTCATCTACATTTCTGACGTGCTCCTATCCTCAAAGTGAGGGATGCACTGCCCTTACCATGCAGAATCCATCAGGACCACCCAAGAAGCAATGCTGTCCAACCTCTTCTCCACAGCACTTCTCTCTTTAGAGGCAGCCACATAATTCACCTCAGGACACAGAGCAGCACAGCATCCCATTCTGTGAATAAGACCCAACCACAACCACCATAATCCCCACTGCCTAGTCGGAAGAGGCCATCTAGAGCATCCTCTTGCAGCCATTGTGAAGATAAAATCCTGGGCTATGTGGACCTTGGTACAAATGAGGTCAGGTAATAGCAGCCTTTCCATGTCATGTGTATGTCAAATCTTCCTCATCACTTACAAAAGTAAGGACTCTTCTACTTCCATCTCCTATACCACACAGTTAGACCTGACTTGGAAACCCCAGGGTGCAGCCCCAAAAACCCAAGCCTGAGACAGGCAGAGAGGGACTTGCACAACACTGGAACCCAGCAGCATTGTCCACCCTGCTGCAAGAGGCAGCAATTATCCCAAAATAAAGGTGCTGGTGGAAAACCCTAGTCTAAGACACACTGCTGCCCTCCTTGCCCCACAGCCTTGCAGCAGACTGAGGGGGTGAGAAGGGTTGGAAAAATCACACTGCTCTCTCAGATGTGCTTGGTCACATTGCTCTTTGCCTCTTCTAAGAATGTGGACTTCAACCACTGGAAAGGGTGCCAGTGGACTGGAACTAACTGCGTGCTGTGCTGCAGCCAGAAGAGACCTGTGGAGCCTGCCATCAGCCCTCTTGCAGGTCAGAGCTCTTCAAAGAAGAGCTGGCCTCCTCCCTCCATGCCCAGGGAAGGCAGGAACAGATGCAGCATCAGAAGCAATGGACAGTGGAAATTTCCAATCCCATGCTGCTTATTTTCCAGTGACACTGGGATGGTCACAGCAGCGATGGAAACAACAACTTTTCCAGTGTTCAGCCTCAGGAAAAGCAGCCATCCAATCACATGTGAGCAGCAGGCAGAGAGAGAGCACAGGCTCAGGGAACACACAGGAGACAAAGAAAATTTAAAAACTTTGAAGTTTAAAAGCATTGTCTGTGTGCTGAGCTGTGGAAGCCCTGGGGATGCTGTGTGTGTGCTCCATCCACTGCTGAAGTCAGAGGGGACAGAGCCCTCCATCCATCCAAATGCACAGGGGAAATGCAGAGGGGTTCCCTGCACAGTCATTCAGCCAGGGCTCAGTGCTTAACTGGGCCAGCTGAGGATCATCAGAGATCCTCAGCCAACAAACCTATGCCTTTGTGACAGAAATAAAGCTACTCTGTACCTCAGGGTAACTAACATAAGGGGAGAAAACAATGAACACAAGGGACCAAGTTTCAGTGTGCAGTTATCTGACCCTAGCACTGCCTTCCGATTTTGGTGAGTTTCTCTCCTCAGCATAACTTGCATATTAGTTGCCCTGTAGTGAAAACATCACTTCTTTTTCTATTTTTGAGATAAGACCAATGCACATACAAAAGTCACCACCCACCATGCCAGAGTCTCCTGGGAACATGCTGGTATCACACAGCAGCATGGATTCAAAGGAAAGAGGTCAGTGAGACCAAAAAGATCAAAAGGTCCAGAAGGGCAGGAACACAGCATGAGAGAAGGGCAAAATCAGGTGGCTCTGAGGCATGCCAGCACAGCTCCAGAGCAACATCGTGGGCCCAATGATGTTAACCTTGCCGACAGGACTGCCCCAAGAGCCTTCACTCCGACCTGCCCAGCTCCTCCCTTTGCGTCCTCTCCTGGCAAGGGTGGGTTAATAGAATGTGCTGCTGCAGCTTGTCCCTTGCCCAGGGAAGTGATATGTCAGAGGGAAGGGGTGTAGAGGCCTGTCCTTTACTCACTCCCAGAACTCAATGACCGGGGACGTGGCGTTTTCGCTGGTCACATTGAACGTGGAGTTAGCCTTCTGGAGCTCCATGCAGTTCCCTGTGGGAAAGGCCCAGGGAGAGGAGGAGTGTAAGAAGCAGTGCCCCAGAGTACCAGAGGATCTGAAAAATCCCTCCCTGTCCATCTACAGTGTTGAGACCCACTGACATTGACTCTGGGACAAATTTTGTATAGTCCCAAGGATGCACAAAAAAAAATCCCTTCCATGGAAAGACTGGCAAGAAACTTATGACACTTTAGATGATAGCATTTAATTTTTCCTTTCCATTGGATAGGGTCCTGATTAGCACTGGGTCTGTGGCTAACACTCAGAACAGAATGACTGAAAGATGCCAAGAAGGAAGGTGCCCATGTTAGCTGGAGCCCAGAGCAGGAGTCACCAGGGAGGTCACCACTGCACAGCACTGGTACTCTCAAGCAAAGACCAAGATCAACCAAGCCTCTCCCACAAAAGTGCCAACAGCACTGCAGTGACCCAGCACCCCAAACCCTATGTCCCACCCACAAAGGAGCAAGACACTCTCCTGAAGCTTGGCCCTGGGCAGCAGCAAGTTTCCCTAAACTGGGATCTGCTGGAGGGCAAGGCGAGGACTCCACACCCACCTGTGTTCCACTCGTGGTCACAGCTACCCCAGGGGAGGTCGATGGTGAAGGAACTGAAGAGATAAAACAAGGCCCAGGCCAGGACAATGATGTAGTAGAAGTTCAGCAGTACCACGATGACCTGTGAGGCATAGCCAATTCCTGCAGAAAACAAGCCCCGCGGGCAGGTGACTCTCATGCCAGGGGACAGAACAGGATTCCCTTTCAGAGCCGCTCACCCAGTGTTTGCACCTGCTGTTCTGTATTTTGGATGTGCAGAGCCACTGTCCCCTCCCCAAAGAACACCATGCCATCAGTGGGCATCCAGGCAGGGGCCCCAGGCACCCCTCTTGCTGCCTTCCCTGGTGAAAGGGTGGCAATGGGAGGGACTCCGGGCAGGGGGTGGGCAGGTTATGGTTGGAACACCACCCAAAGGAGCAGAAACATACAACAGTGCTGCACCTGCCGAGTCCCATCTCTCCTAACCAAACTAATTTCTTTATGTTTTTCACTTTCCCTTTTCACTCTTATTTGGGAAGCTCTTTTATTAACACTGCACATCTTCATTGGGAGGTGTTGGAGAAGCATCCAAAGGTTTTGGCAAGTGAGGAGGAGGCAACTGTGACTTTCAGAGAAATCAAGTGGCTTGAGGCTGGATAACTGTGATGAAACAGTGCTAGAAACAGAGGATCTGACTACTAACAATTCATTAAGAGAGCTGACAGCTTTCACCAATAAGGTTTTAAGCCACCTGCAAACTCCCAGAGGTGACAGAGCACTGACTTAAGAAAACAGCAGCATGCTTTAGGTTCCTCATAACCACCAGAAGCATTCTCCCCACTTACCTCTTAGAGGACAACCTTGATTGGGCACAAAGCTCCTGGCCAGAGCCGTGGCCATGAAGAAGGAAACTGGGATGCAATGTAACAGTGAGAACTGTTTGGTGAAAAAGGTGATCAATTTTTCCAGTAGGATTTTTGAAAGGGGGCAGCCAGTGGCCCTCTCAGGCAGTTGGCCAGGGGATATGTGGAGCTGCATAACAATCCAGGCTGTGGGGAGACAATCTCTCTCATCCCCCTGGGGTCCCAGGGTCTCCTCATGCTCTCCCAGATCCCCCCACTCACCTTCAAAGAGGGGACAGATCTTCCTCCAGGCAGTCACCCCTCCCTGGCTCGTGTATTGCCCCAGGGCTGTCTCCAAGAAGAACACTGGGATCCCACAGGTGAAGAGGAAGATGAGGTAGGGGACAAAGAAGGCACCTGGCAGATAGAAAAGTAAGCCTCATGAGGGGATTGAGGTCAGGCTATCTCCAGCCAGTCACTAGGCAGGTTCCTCCTGAGTGGGACAGCCGGGGAGAGATGGGGGCTGTAGAGATTGGAAGATCACAGATAAGATGCGAGGGGGAAAAAAAATTCCTCATATTTCATCTTCCAGAGTGATGTGATTATATGAATAATTCAATATGTACAAAGAATGTAAAAGAAAGTTGTCAATAGCTGTATGGAAATACAGAACACTGCTGTAAAGACATTACAACTTTTAATCAGGTTGGTGGCTCCTTTTAAATTGATTATTGTGACTGGATAAGCTATCAAATTCATGGATGCCAATACCAAGGCTCTGAGGAGCTCACAGAGACTGACTCTTTTGCCCAGTCTGTGGGGTTGCTCAGTCATTTGCTTGTTAAAAAGCAGCAGACAAGCAAAGGAAGAGCAAGTAGTGCAGGAAAGTAGGTACCTCACAGCAGCAGCCAGGGCTGCCCTCTTGTTACAGCCCTGCCATTAAACAGGCAGGGAGAGATGAAATGTTTCAGGCTTTTGATTAGCCCAGGCTAGTGTTAAATGCAGTCATGGGCTTTAGCCCTCAGAGCACAGGAGACAACCCCACAAGATGGTCCATGCACATCATGTGCCACTGGAGCTACTCAAGCTCTGCTGACAGGCAGGGACACAGGACATCTAAGAGGTAGACCCAAGCAGAGAGCAGCATCTTGGCTGTGATGGGCTCAGAGGGCATGTAGGGGCAGAGGTGGCACCCCAGCCAGGCACTAATTATTGTGGTTTCCCTGCCTATGTGATGCTAACTGGCTTTGGCCTCAGCTCGGTGGGGGTGTATGGGAAATAACAATCCTGGTGCACAAGAGAACTGAAAACCCAGGAGATTTCATTAAGAAGCTTAGCTAGCATGCAGGGGCAGGGAAAGGGAACTTTGGGGACTGGCTAGGATTCCCACCCTGTACTCATCGGTAGCACAGAGCCACAGCCTCCCTTCTTGCAAGAAAATATGCACGAGCAAAATAGTCAGGGAAGGCACCTTGGCAGCTCCCTGTGGACAGACAGGAGCTGAAAGGGGTGCTGGCTTAATGGTTTGTCTCCATGATTTTAGAGACCTTTTCTAATCCCAGTGATTCTGTGATACCTGGCAGCCCTGTGGGAACAATGCACATCTGCCCACATGCTGTTCCTCTACCAGTAAACAAAAACTAGTGAGGGCAAATGGTTGTCTCAACACCATCCCCTCAACTCCCAACTTGCACAAAATCATATCATGAAAAGTCAAGCCTGTTTCCAAGAAAGATTGTTGCCATATAAAAGTCTGTATTTAACTAAACTCTGGGCGGAGTGTGTGAGGCAGTAAGTCAAGCTTTCTAGCCCAGTTTTCCCTTATGTGCAGCCTGCAGTCTGGCCTGTCCCCTGACCTCTGGTTATCTCGAGTTTCAGGAAGGTTTCAGGAGGGTCCTGACACATGGGCTGTGAAATAACACAGAATTATGGTGGAGAGAAGGAAACATTTGCAGAGACGTCTCTGCAATGTGCCGCAATGCCCTCACATCCCAGGTGGGGGGACTGATGTGCTGAGGTCTGAGCAATAGGTCTCAGCCAGAGCTAACTTACAAGATGAATCCTGGGCACTGTGTGAACATTATCAGTATTATTTAGCTAAAAATAGATGACACTTATGCTAGCTGTACATAACCTTATGTAGTTCTCAGCAAAAAATGTATTGTTTTAAGACACTTTCCCAACTGCCATGAATAGAGGCTTGTTTGTAGGGTATTTTAGGGGAAAACCCTCCCAGCCGCCCAGGTGAAATGACTCCATAAGCAGCCCCAGTGCCCTCCCCATCATTTTCAGCAGTGGGGGACCTGGGGCTGGCAGGTCTGGGGAGCTGGGGAGGGGGTGCAGTGCCAGCAGCCACACTTCCCTGGTATTTCCCAATCATTGGGGCCAGCCTGCCCCTGCCACTGCAGGTGAAAGCAAGAGCAAACAAGAGCAAAAAGAACAATTTTTTTGCTTTTCTTTGTTTTTTTCCTCTTCTGTACTTTGGTATTATGCACTGAGCATTAAATGTGTAAGGGACTGCTCTTCCTTCGTAATGTGAAAATATCCCTAAGGAAAGGAAGAATGACAGGCTCTCTGCATAACTCAGATTTTGCAGATACCATTTTCTTGAAGAGCCTCATATTTAAGCAAGTAAAGCAAGAGCTGAGAATAGTTGTCACCACTGCCTGCACACAGTCCAGGAGGGAGGGAGGGAGAGAGAGAGTCATCCAGCAGGGCAGAACTACCTCAGACTGATGGGAGTGCTGGCACAAGGGCTAATGGTTGTAGGCTGGCCATGATTGACCTGGGGCTGGAAATTAAATGAAGGCCCTACACCTTTATAGAAGAATGGGAGAAGTGTCTGGAGCAGCATTCCTAAAGGAGTACAACACAAAACCTCTGGCAATTTTTAAAATTCAACTTGAGGCATTACAAGGGTTTTGATAGAGTGCTATCTGTGGTAGGCTGGGTTCTGTGAGACAGGAGAGAGCCTTGTGTCCTGCACCACTTCATCACTCTGCTCTGTCCCAGGAGAAACCTTACAGAAACTGCTTTCCTCACCACACAAGAGTCTCATGTCCCATCCTTGCTCATGGAAAGGGGGCCAGAGATGAAAAATCTGCATGGCACTTCAAACTCCTCACATCCTCTATTGCTCCACAGGACTTTGCTTCAGGCCCATTTCTCCAGGGAAAAAAGGCTGAGAAATCCCTTTGTGTCTTGCCTCTGCTGCTCACACAGCAGCTCCCCTCTCCCCAGAGTGCTCTCTGAGCTCTCCCCTGGCACCCAGGCAAGGGGTGCCCAGACAGGATTCCAGGTCCTGCTCCCATTAATGGAATAGTTGCAGCAATGGGAGCAGACACAGCTCAACAAGCAGCCAAGAAGCATTTCCCACAGAAAAAGAAGATGTGAAAAATTCTCCTTTTCCAGCAGGGAAAGAAACTACCTGACCACCTGGCAAAGAGAAACAAGCACTGAACAAAGCACTACATGAAAATAGCTCAACAGTGTTTAATCCTCTTTTATGCCACTGGGATGAAAGCAGTTTAGTGAGGCCCATGAGACTACCCCAAGCTCAAGCCAGGGGATTTCATCCCCAGGTCCTCACTGCTCACTCCCTGCCAGCTCCTAGCCAAGTGCTGCTTCCCCTCTCCCCTGCCCTTCCGGAGGGCCTAATTAGCAACTAATCACCAGACAGGAACAGCAGCTCCCTCTCTCTACTGAACCAAAGTTGAGAAAAACTTTGTGTTTCCATTTTTTAGTGTTGTCCTTTAAAAGGCAGCCACAAACTGCGGAAGCCCCCAGCAATCCTCTACCTGGACAGTGAGCCCACGCCTGGTGCCAAGGCCTCGGGGGGGGTGGCTGAGCACAGCCTGAGCAGCCCTGGAGTGCTAGCACCTCGGTGCCACTAGCAATGCCCCCCTTCCCTGTCTCTGCATCAGCCGTCTGCACTCTCACAGCCCTGCTGTGGGGATCAGAGGCAGAGGTCCCCTCTCCCACACCTTGCAGCTCTGGTAGATGCCAAGGGAGTGCCATGGGGGGCAGGAGCGGTGTTGAGTTTCTACATCGAGGCAGGTGAAACCCCTTCACTCCCCCCTGTCCCTGCCATCAGCACCCAAGGAACAGCCCTCCATGGACACACCCAGGAGCAGGACCTGTGTTTGAGAACTCCTGGGAGTTCCCCTGGAACTTTCCTACTCACAAAGCCTGCAAAGACACTGGGGCCCTGAGGGCTCCCACACCACTCTCCCTGCTCTCCCACCAGGACCCACCATCCTCATTGCACAGGATGCCCGGTGCTCCTCAAGGAAGTGATGCCTGAAGTGAGACACACTGCTCAGAAAGCTGAGCTCTCTCCCTGCTCTTCCAGCCTTCCCTCTGCATGTAACCACCCACTTCACCAGCAGGAGCAGAGCTCCATTCATCTCAGGGAAACACAGCTACAGCCATCAGAAATCCTGGCATATTGCCACTGTTATCCATGTCCCACTTGGTTCAAAACAGCTCCTGTTTGGGGCCCAGATGGCAGTACCATGTTGGCAGGTTGGCATCTTCTCTTGGGACTCATGATTTGGGCACAGCTGAGGGGCTGGGAGGGATTGTGGAGTGGTGCTGGTGACCAGGTGGCCCTGGCTGCACTTACCTCCACCGTTCTTGTAGCAGAGGTAGGGGAAGCGCCAGACATTTCCCAGGCCAATGATCTCCCCAGCCACAGACAGGACGTATTCCAGCTTGTTGTTCCACTGACCACGCTCCAGTGTCTGGTCCTCCTCCTCTTCTTCCTCCTTCTCCTTTTCCATGCCAGGGTGTGTGGGCACCATTTCACCATTGCTGACAGCACCAGGGACTCTGTAATCCATCCCACCTTCAAAAAGAGTTTCCTTCGTTATGTTCAGCACAAGCCATGCAAACAGGCAGAAACTGGGACCATGGGAGGCAAGAGAGGGGCAAGGACACATACACACACACCTCAAACTGTTCTTCTCTTGCTCCTCATACCAATTCCTGCTGGTGCTGAAGGTAGGAGTGCATTTTCACTACCGAGTCCAAAACCAGTCCTTAAAATCCACTATTAGTTTCATTACTTTAAATTGCCTCATCTCAAGACACGCCTGTCTCTGGAAGCCCATCCTCTAAGACCAGTGTCACACAGAAGACCCAGCAGCTCAGGCTGGAGCTCCCACTCTGTCTGTGGGGAACAGACTTAGGGTTGGAGGGAGATGACAGCAGGATCAAATACTTGACAAGGTATTTTTTAAGGGCTTCTCTTCTCTCCTGTTGCTGCCTACCAAGGTCTGGTTTTGCAGACCATGCAACAGATGCCACAAAGCACACAGAAGTGCTAGACACAGGAAGAGAACCAAACTGAAAGGATAGGAAAAGAAGTTTATCCTTTCAATGGCGGGAACTGTTGCTGACAATCTTCAAGGCTGCATGAAAGGGTGATTTTCAGAATGGTGCTATCCATCTAACAGCAGGATAAAGCATGCAGAAGTCATTGACATCTGGGATCTTGACTTTCTCAAGGTCTGCCCTTCCAAACCATCTGCCCGTTTCCTGCAAAGCTCCCCATAGTACTGCTCTCATTTCCTTTAGCACCATCTCTAAATACATCTGTGCTAAGAGAAGATTAGCAGAGAGCAGGTGGGCACCACTCCACTGTCCCACCTTCCCCCAGATACCTCCAAGAGGACACTGTTTGGAAGGATCAGGGAAGGTTGAGCCCGTTCCTCCTAGATGGGATGCCCTGCTGGCTGCCAACTTCCACAGCAAAAAGGATGAGGATCGTGGCTCTTACCAGCTCCCAGTGTCAAAGCTGGGATTGCTGAGGACCTCGTGCCGAGGAGGACACCTTCCCCCGCACAGTGCCAGCCCTGGAACCTGTTCCATGCCCTGCAGAGCACACTCCCCCAGCCCCAGCCTTAGGCTACATTCATCCCTGCCCGCAACTCCCTCGCCAGGAGGGCAGGAAAAGACACTGGCAGCAAATGATACTCTCCCCTATCCGGGAAGAACTAAAAAAGTGCAAATCAGCACTTTCAACTTCTCCCCTCCTCCTGAATAGTCTCCCTATAAAACACTTGGGGACGCGAAGAGGACTAAGAAACACTGGCAAGCATTTGACAGCAGCCGCAAGAAAGGACTGGGAGGACCCCTCCACGCTAGAAAATTATTAAACAGGCAGAAAATGCTCCGTGACCTCTCCCCCATGGCAGCCCCGGGAGGGTGAGGGGCACAGGGGGAACAGGGCAAAAGCAAACAGGGGCAGAGATGTTACCTTGCGGACGGCGCTGTCGGGGCGCGGGCGACGCGAGAGGCGAAGGCAGGACCGAAAGGTGCTGGCTATTTAAAGTGTGGAAAGAAAAAATTCGGCGGTGGTGTAATCAGACTTCGCCCAACCCACATTCCTTCCCCCACCCCCCAGGGCTGAACAAAAACCTACACATGACTGATTTCATGGCCAGTGCAAGGGGCTCGTTCCCCCTGCCTGTGAGAAGGGCTCACGCTGCCTCCGCCGGGCTCTGTCCCGGGCTGGCACCGCTTGGCTCCTGCTTTCCATCGCCTCTCTGCCCGACTCTGTCCCTGGAGAAAGGCGAGACCACCGCACAGAGGTACCTCTGCAGTGCTGCCTGACAGAGCCGAAGCCTCGAGACCTGCTGGGAAGAGGTAAGAGACAAAACAGGAATTCCTCCTTAGCAGGGAGGTCATGGGCACAGGGCAAAGTCCTGCATCGCAGCCTGACCCACAATTTCCAGGACCGTGCCATGGCCAGGAGCAGTGGCAGGCAGCAAAGCTGGAAAGAAACTCAGCTAAGTGCTCTGCTGCTTCTTACTAAGGGCCCAAAACAGCATCATTCAGAAATTTGGCAGGTTGCAAACTCTCTTCCCTTGCACACAGGGATCTCTGCCACTGGTCTCTCCAAAAGCAGCACTGCCTCATCCCAGGACACCACTCCGGAAGCTGCAATGGGAACAGACAACCAAGCAATAGATGAAAAGTTTCATAGCAAGGAGACAACCAGCCCCAGTTATGCACACGCAGCACTAGGCTGCAAAATGAGCTGTTCTTGCTCCAGAAGGAGGTCTTGGGATTACAACAGGTAATGATGACATTAGCTCTGTGCTTAGAGGCCATAAAAGAGGCAAACAACAGGATATTATCTATGGTGGATATGTTACAGCTGTGACGGTCCAAGGATGTATGTGAGGCAAGGTTTTAAAATATTATTACATCTGTTGATAAATATCTGAGGCAAGAGAGAACAGGCGAAAAAATAGCTTTTGGGGTCAGTATCCTTGTATGAGTTGTGTAAAGCAGCAGCAAAATGTGTACAGGCAGTCTGAGAAGGTAGAAGGAGAACAGCTGGAAAGAACAGCAAACACTGTGGTGTCAACACGTGAATCTGTGGTAAATCCACGTAGCACCAGACTTCCCACAGGAGAAACAGGGAAATGGAAGAGAGGCAGGCAGAGGTAAGGAATAAATTCAACCACCATGCAGCAACTCCTCATTTCAGGAACAGATGCCTTGGTTGAGAAGAGGGTGGCAACAAAGGTCCAGGAAAAAGGAAGACAGAATATGAATATGTTATTCACTACATCTCACAATGTAACAACTAATGTCATTTGATGAAAAATTCAGAGTTCAAATAAATTTAAATACTTTTTCCTCCCATTGTGCATAATTAATTAAACACGGTACCTCTGGCCATTACCACAGAATATTGTTTGTAAAGCAACCAGGCAAATTCCACACAGAGCTGCTCCTCTTCTGCAGCAATTAAACAGGGTGGTCCAAGTAAAACAGCTCCACTCCTCAAATCAGTGATTCTTGAAAACCAGGGAAGATGGTTTTCCCATAATTCCTCTTCCAAAAGAGAAATTATGCAATGTAGTGAGAAACAGGGAGCATCCCATTTAATGCAGAACCATCTCACAGTGAATAGTGCAGCTGTTAAATAGGGTAAGAATGCAGGGATTAAAAACAACAGTAAAGACAAATAATATCTTGCCTTGTGCAACAGATTGGTGTAAGGAGTGAGGAGATTGATTAAGGAAATATTTCTAGAGATCGTCAAACTATTGCATTTGTCAGCACCACTGCATGAATATCCCTCTGTAAGCACAATTACTGCAGCACACAGATAGCAATAATCTTATCAGCAAGACAGCAAGCCAATAAGCAAGAACTAATACACTATGATAGGAAAATGTGCAATCAATTACAGACTATTTGACTTCCACCCAGTGAAAGATAAGGCTGTGCTGAATACAACAATAACCCAAAAATGAAAACAAATGTTCAGTGTAAACATAAGCAGTGAGGGGAAATATTAAATCTACAAGTGCAAAAGCAAGCTGTAAAATCCTGAGCAAAGCATCACTTTACATACATTCTGGAGTGAACTAAGAAAAAGTCCATATGGTTCTGGGAGATGTTACTTGACTGATTTTTTTTTTTTTTTTTTTTTTTAATCTTTCTACGGAAGACAGAAAGAGAAAAGAACCAACAACACTACAAAGGATCAGTTAAGACTACAGAAAATAAAAGATACTTTCAATACATGAAATGGTAGAAGGCAAAGAAACTGAAAGGGACTTTAATCAACCCATTAGAGGCAATGAAAGGGAAAAGTGCATAAGATGAAATCTCCATGTCTAAGATTTTGAGTGTAACTGCATCTCAAGGCAAGGGGAAAAATAGAGACAGTCAGAAACAAAGCTTTACCAAACAGGTTGGCAAGAAGCAAATAAGAGAAATGGAAAAGTGTGAATCTTAAAAAAAATAATAAAGAGGAATAAACGCAGGTAATATGCATGCTGTAGTAACAGGAAAACAACTTCATCCAGAGATCTACCGAGAGAACACCATTTAAAAATATTTGGATGGATACGCACACATATTTATATGAATAAGGAGAACACCAGGGAAGAGCTTTTGTAGCAGCATGTGCCACCTGGAACTGTGCAAGCTGAGCCCTCTGGGGGCTTCACCTTTCACCTAGTGCCACAAGTGCTGGTAAGTGGCAGCACTGATGCTGACACCTATCCCACAAGCATCATGCTCATGCCAACCTGCAGGATGGCACAAAGTGGTGGTGGCCTCCCCTGAAAAGGGTGTGAAATGGGAGGCTGCCTATTCAGTAACCTCCTCCAAGCACAGGGCTGATGATGGCACCAGCCAGAGCAGCCACACTCCTCCCCCAGCCCAGGCAGCCAGGCTGTCACCAACCGTTTATTGGGACAGTCCAATACCTCCAGAGCAGGTCCTGCAGCAGCATCCAGGACCAGGCAGGCTGCCAAGCACTGAGCAGCTGTACTAGCTGTGCAGCTGGGGCACAGCTGGCTTAGACACCTCTTCCCAATTCCCATTTCGGAGAAGAGCAAGAGCTCTGGACCAGGGGGTTCACTATCAGAGTGCCTCACACCTCAGCCAGGAAAAGAGCTGGAAAATCCTAAAGGCTATTGATTCATGTTGCATTTTGCTCCTATCTTTGTCTTTACCTTAGAACATTTGCCAAGATTTCTGCGTTCAGCTTGATCCCAAGTCTTCCACCAGCAGCTGTGGCTGTGCTCCCAGGAAAGTGCTTACAGCCCAAGGAAAGCAAACGTGGAACAAAAGCCTCTGGACATATGGTCCTTTGACTTTGTCTGGGACAGATGTGCATAAGAATTGGCCCCAGCCCACCCCAGGGGTGCTGGTGCTTCATGCTCTGGTAGGAACCACAGAACCTGCTCCCAGGTCTGGTCTTGCTTCACATTTATGTCCAGCTGAGCAGGGAACAAGTGTTGGATTTCTCTCCTCAAAGCACCAAGCCACCTCCAGCCACCTGGAGAGGTAGTTCAAACCTAAAAAGAGGAGGGTTTCAAAAGGCACCCAATTAGAGGAACGAGGAGGGGAAAAGAGGAGAGGGAAATGCTTATGAGGAGACAAACACAATCTCTTACTGCTTCAAGTAGCAGCTACTTTAAAATTAATTATGCTCCAAACCACCCAAGTCTTTTCAGGAGAGTGGCCTGGGCACAACAGCTGCTGCTTCACATTCCCAACATGAAAAGCCATCAGCCACACCTGGCCTCTGAGAGCAACTGTGCCCACCCAGTTCCACCTCCCCCTCTGCTCCTCTGTCACTCAGGACAAACTACCTCCATGTGTGTTGAGGCAGTGCAATCTTGTGAGCCATCTCCCAGCTTCCAGGAACACAATTTGCCATTATATTATCTGGGAACCAAAGGCCAGAGCAAATATGACACATTTCCTCCATGTGCTAACCACGCTGCTACTGCCCTGTTCAGCCTGAAAACGTTGTTCAGCTTAAGCAGCCATGGCTGTAGTGAGCAAAATGGTCACAAATATGCACAAAAAGGGGATAAATAGAGGTTGACACTCGCTGGCACATTACAGGAACCTGGAGACTGCTCAGTGGAGAAAGAAGCCAAAAGTAGGCATAAAGGATTGACTCCTGCTTGAGCCTCTAAGCAAATAGCTTCTAACAAACTAGAGTCTGCAGTTCCTGCATGACAGAAGATCCTGCTGCAGCCTTTCAAACAACCTCATTCAGACACAGCCTCCCTAGTGAATAACTGCTTCCAAATAATGGCTTGAAGGATGAGAACCCTGAAGCTGGAAGAACCCTGTTCCTCACTGCATGCCTCCAAGAGCAGCAGAGGCTTCAGTTCCGTGCCTGGGTTTGTGGTGTGAGATACTCTGTGTGGACACGGTAGATAAACAGGTGACATTTCTGCATGAGCCAGGGCTCAGGGACTGCTTAGAATGTGGGCTGGCATGCTCAGAGTGCTGCAAAAGCTGCTCCTGAGGATATCACTGCTGTACCACCTGCTCCTCTGCAGGCAGGAGCCATAGGCAGTGCCTGTAGGTAACAGTGGGCTGGTTTGTCCCTCTCGATGACCATGGCAGAGCACAGGAGGAGATAAGTTGGGACCAAAAGAACAGTGCCCCAGACCTGCTTTGGTTGCAACAGGAAATCCCAGCAGCCGCAGAGCTGCAGTTCCTGTCACCGCTCCCTCGGCTCTGCCCAGTGCCAGTGGTGCCCCCTAGAGCAGGATGAAAACAGCAGGAGCTCCTTGGGTGTGCACTTGGCTGTCTGCAGCATCAAACCCCAGACTAAAGCAGGAACATGCAGTATTGCACGCACAATCACAGGTGCAGCAGGAGTGCAGCAGGCAGACCTGCATCTTACCTCTGCTTTGACTTCTCCTCAGGACCCTGTCCCTGTTAAACACTGGCCCCTTTGGACACATGAGCAAGGAAAAGGGGCTTTTCTGCTCAGAATTCAAAAGTACCCTCATTTCTTTATGGGCAAAATGAAAGCACTGCAATGTTATGCCCTTATAAGCACATATGTAAGATACCTATGTATATGTTTATAAAATAATAAAACACAATATAATATAAGAAGGAGTTGAGTGGCAAGCAAAGGTTCCTTAGCCTGGAGGCTTCAATTTTTATTTTTTTTTTTTTTAGCATCTTCTTCTACTTTCCCCTCAGCTCCATCAGGTACCACCAGTTCCTCAGGCCTCTTTCCTATTTCCATTTTGCAGCAACCTGAACAAACCCTTGCAGAGTAACCACAGGAACAGAGCCTGAACACATTTTAGGGAGAGGGCAGAAGTCACTGCTCTTTCAAAATCTAGTCATGGGTCTCTTGATACGAAAGTTGATAGTTACATCAAGAAATTAAAACTCATCTGTTTGTTGCTGCAGCCAAGGAAACAACTGGAGGACATTTTCATATCAAGAACCATATACCAAAGAAAATCATAATTCCAGCAGTGGTGCTTAAGTGGCCCAGAAGTGAGAGGCATAGAATCAACAAATTGATTAGGTAGAGGGTAAATTGAGGGAGAAAGGGAGCTGTATATTGGGAAAGCTTCACCTAGCTTTCCCAGGTGGGTGGAATTTTGCCTGAAACAAGAATCACAAGCCTTAACACCATGGCTGACCCCTTGTCTAGAAGTCATTCCTGTTCTGGTAGTCAGTTGCAACATATGGCATCAAGTCTCTTTCTTTTCAGGCTTATTAATTTTTCCTCAAAGAAAACAAACAAAATTTTAAAAAGTAATTTGTCAGTTTTGGTAAATTAAGGCAATCTTATTTTTCTACTGATGAGATGCACCTGATGCCTGCAGAAAGCTGACCCTTCCAGCCAAGAGGAGGGCAGGGGAGCAAGGAAAGGGTGCCAGGCACGAGGCACAGGGTGATGTGCTCAGATTAGGGAAATGAATTAAAAACATGACACCAGCGGAACTTTTAATTTGTGTGGTCACCATAACTGGGATCTAAAGGAAAAATGAGACTGGTCTTTGATATTCTGATTTACCTTGAAAGGTTCTTACTACAAGGTTTGAACTGCATACACCCTACTGCTAGAATAGAACCCTGTGGATTCACACAGGAGCAAACTAAACCAGGAAACAGTTCTTTGACTGCTGCCCAAATCTGGTCCTAATGATGCCAATGGACAGTCTGCAGTCCCACAGCCCCTGTGGAAGGAGCCAGACAGCCCCAAGAGTGGGAGGTGAGACCTCCCCTACTGGGAAGGAAAAGCAGTTGGGGAGGAGCAAAACTAAAGTTGGCAAAGGGAGTTTGTCCCGATTTCCTCTGGCCTCACGGCCCTGAGAAGAGGGACTGCCCAAGGTGTAATGGAAAGGTCCTGGGGGATGAAAGCAAAAAGCACAAGAAACAATCGTTGTTTCTTTGAGGCCACCAGAGCTGAGAAACAGGGACATGGAACAGCTGCTGCTTAGGGCAAAGCAATACAAGCTCCTTTTTGCAGAAGTCTCAGCTGTTGCTTGTCCAGCAGCCCACTCTGCAAACTCTGTAAACAGGAGTTACACGAAGGTCATGCCCACTTTCTGCTCCAAACAGGAGTCTGACCCATCAGCTTCCTAGAATCACATTACTCAGCAAGAAGAAAAAAAATCCTTTAAATTATGAACAGCTTTCCCATGGCTGTGCACTCTTTCATTATTTATTTGTTCAGCTTTGTGTACCAACACCCCTAAATCCCAGAGTCTGACCATTCCAAGATTATTTGTACCAGAAGCCAGAGGAAACCAGTGCCATGACAGATAGTAAGGCCCAGAAAGCGAGAAACTAGTTTGTGTTCAAACCTTACCAGTAGGATACAAACTTGGTAATGGGTTACACCAGTAGAGCCTCCCCTGAAGCAGCAGGTGAGAGCAGCAGTACCACACACTCACCTGGGGCTGGTCCCTCAGCATCAGGCAGGGTGCTGCCAAGGATTCCACTTCTTCACCAGGTGCTCTCAGCAGCCATTGTCTCTCCCAGGAATGTTTCCAGGCAAAGCTAAAGCATCTACCTCCTGCCTAAGAGACTATCAGGAAATGAAATAATGGGATGTAGTGCTAGCAATACATTGACAGTGTCTAGATTAACTAAATTTCCAGCTGTATGAAGTGGAAAGTTAAATCATTAGCTGACACCTCAGATTGAAACTATTCACTGCAGCAGAGCTTTTGTTTCAAAGCCATGCAGAGCACAGCTCCTTACAAGTATTTCTCCTTTTTCAGTAAATCCTTGCTACTTTCATGTCCTTCACCAACAAGGTAACACTCACTTGTGCCCAGCCATCCCATTATACAAAGCTCAATGCTGTCCATGCCTTGCTGTGCAGTTTCCAGCTGTCCCCCACATTTATCACTTTCCTAAAGCCAGCGTGGCTGGAATTGAGGGCTGGATTTAATGCATCTCCCTGCTGCCTTGGTGCTCCAAGCAGAGTTCCTGTTTGGTTCAGGCAGGCTGACCAAACACATTCTTAGTGACAACAGCTGGAGAAGATGTGAAGCAGTTCCCTACTTTTCCTTTGCATCTAACTAGAGTAGGCTGCAAATCTTGCTTTTAGCAGACCACAGCACTCAACTTCTTAGAACAATTTTAAGTTATTTCAGGAGTATTTAAGAAACTACTTCTAACCCTAGGAAAACATCTGGTGCCTAGGAAAAATGATAGGAAGATAATTTCCCTGACAGACTGTACATTGTGCCCAGTCAATGGAGAGAGATGGTGGAACCAATCCTCCTCAAAGCACCATCCACACCCATGAGGGATAAGGTGACTGGCAGCATTCACCACTATAATCTTAGCCCAATCTGGTTGCCTTCTGACAAACTCTGTAGACAAGGGGAGAGCAGTGGGTGTTTACCCTGACTTCCAGTCAAAACACTTAGGGAGTGAATGGACAACCTACAATGACAGTGAAAAATAGGGTGCATTTCTATGCTCAGGCTTCAGCAGTCACCAACTTGAAATCTTGGAGACAGCCAGGTGCAAGTGCAGTACCTCAGGTGTTTTTTCTTACCCACCTAGGTACTGGCATAGAGCACACTCAGATGTCAACAAACAATACTGGCAGTGGACAGGAGCAGCAGAGCCCAAAACACAGGAGGAGGGAACTCCCATTGAGTTGGATCTTTCCGTGATGTCTTGCATTTGAGAAATTATAAACCATAAGACCTGGGGCTAATGGTAGCCAGAATGAAAAGGAGTCAGCAGTACTTGCACCTATACAGGCCAGCCCTACAGGAGGCTGCCCAGTATAAGTATGAACAGCAGGCTAAAGAAAGTTATTTTCCCCCTGTATTCAACACTTTTAAGCTGTATCTAGAGTAACACATCCAGCTTTGGGCTCCTCAGTACATTGACCAACCTGCAACAAGGACCATCAAGACTGTCAGAAGGCTGCAGCTCATGCTATGGATTCAAAGGAGGCTGAATTGGGTTTGTTCAGCTTGGAAATCAAGGCTGCAGGACCTGCAGTCTCCAACTACCTAATGGATGATTAGGGAAAATATGGAGCCAGACTCTGGCAACAGGCACATTACAGCAAGTGAATTTTGCATTGAAAACCAAACAGGAAATGAGAGGTTGTCGAATGTTCACCCCTGGAAATACTCAAAATTTTACTGGACACAGCCCTGAAAAATTCCACCTACTTTCAAAACTGGCACTGCTCTGGTCAGGAGGTTGACCCAGACGACTTCCAGAAGTACCCCCCAACCTGAATTACTCTATGATTCTAAAAACTGAAACAAGTTTCACAGTGAGGCTGATACAACAGACAACTGCCTGTTACCTTATGCCATGTGACTGTATTCCAATCCCTTCAGATAATTCCCATAACATCAACAATATTACCCCTCTCAAGTCTTCATTACCAATGGTTCAGGCTGCACAAGCATTCAGCTACAGATCTGTCAAAAGCATAAATCCTAAAAGCAACGTTACTGAAGGTCAGCAGTGACATTTACCTCTCTGCAAGCAAAGCTGCCAAATTCCAGGCCCTGTTTTTTACAAGAACCACCTGAAAACAAATAGTTTGTATAAGCTATACAACTCAAGCCCTGGCCATTTTCAGCTCCTCACAACAGCTCAGGTAATTTCTTTGACATTTTGCGTCAGACACATGAAAAGAAATAACACCAGCAGTGGCAAGTAGCCTTTGTAGACTACAGCACTAAGACATGTACCTTTCTAGATACACAAGCTAACATTCTCTATGTACTCGGATTTTGTCCCCAAAGCATGAGAGAGTTTTCCCACAGCTGTAGCAGACCTGTAAGAACAGTTTTATCTTGGCTTTGGCTGGCTTCTCTGCATATGCTTTTATAAAAATTCAAACCCCTATGATCTGGAGACAATACCACAGCTGCAGCTTCAGGTTTTTCAACCACGAACTACAGTTTTTTCAAAAGTTAACATTTATTCATAAGTTCATACTATCAGCAATCCTTTGATAGGAATTATGCTCTTAAAAAACAAGCTTAAAACAATAAGATGTAAAGCTAATAATGGTCTTCATTTTGTGAACACCTTATCCAAAAGCAGACGAGACATCTGTGACCAGAAAAAAGTGTGGCAACCTCCTTTCAACAGTGGAACAGAGGCTCTCCGTGTGGTTACATAAAAACAGCTACTGAAAACTTTTGCTATGATTCGCACATTTCTTTCTGTTTGCTCTTTTCTGTGCTTGTTACAAGCAGAATGACCACGGTTACACTGTAGAGCTGTTTGTTTCCATCTTGCTGTCACTAGTGCTACTGTCAACATTCTTCACCACACCTTCTAAGCAGAGAAACAGGAACATGCAATGCAGGTTTACTCAAAGGTCTCTTTTCCAGTTGATGGCAATTACACACAACAACGACTTCATCGTGACAGAGAATGCAGGAATGGTTACGAGGATATGCTCAGCGGCTAACAGGACATGCTAACCATATTTTCCCTGTTGTGTCACAAATTCTAGGAGTCAGGAAAGAATACAGAACACTGGGATTCTTAAAGAAATCTTGTACTAGTCTACTTCTGGGACAATTAAACATCTGTGACAGATAGTTTATCCACTCCATATAGGGAAACATTTATGTAGTACCATCAGTTAAAGCCTGAATGAAAGTAATAACTGTTTATATCAGTTTACCAAAACTAAGTGTACGTTGAGAAGAAAAAAAAAATGTAATTGGAGGCAAAAAGAGGGTATGTCTATCTAAAGCATAGACTCCTTCATAAATAAGTAAACAAATAATACTCTTGTTTGCTAGGGTGCCCGTTCAGCCACATGCTTAACCACAGCTTGCTTTTGTTTTTAACACCACATTAAGTCTTTAAGGAGTAGGTATTAGAAGTCTGTGTCCAATTCGCACTCAAAGCTCCCAAGACCCTGGATCTTCTTGCCCTCCATCTTATTTCTTTTTCTTTTGCACATTTTCCTCTTCCCAGGTAGCAGGCACACATAGAAAACAATAAAGTTCTGTCTACCTGAGCTGAGTTGGCTTTTTTCTGGATGGATAATTCTGCCAGATAAATAAACTTCCAAATATTAAGAGAACAAGAGAAGGGACACAGAACAGTTAAGACAGCACACTTTTGTTTTTGTCAATATTTCTTTAAATCCCAATCCAGCTCCTAGTAAGACTGGACACTACTTACAACACTCCTAGAACTGCATAAGGATGGAAACAAAATAGGGAGCGAGTGGAGAGGGGGAGTAAGACAATCCAGGGGCTGACTTCAGACATTCACATACACAAGGCCAGCATCCACTGGAGTCATTAAGGCCCAGATGCCCCACTAATAGGAACAAACCCAAACACAAAGGTAGCACATGAAATGTATTTACCTATTTAAACACAGGCAGCTGGTCAAGCTAGAATGGGGAAGGTAACTGCTAATTCCTTGTACTACAAGGAAGGAATGGAGTAAAAAAACCCAAGCCCACGGGCAGGTTTTTGCTTTGTGAACCTCTATCTGTGCTGCTGGTTAACAGTGGTAAGTATAAAAAAATCAAAGAAAAATAATCTATTTATAGAACAAGTCAGTAGTCTGAGACATTTAGAAAAAAGTAAAAACAAGTCCTTCTTTAAAAATGGATTTACTAAAACAACTGTCACCCAGGATGACCCCAAGCCCTCTGGTCCTCTGGCAAAGCCAGGGGCAACTTCAAACAAGAACTGTTGCTGATTGTACACAGTTATACATCCAGCAAAGCCAGCAGGGAGGGATTTGCACTGTGAACAGTACCTTCAGACTGCTTGCTGGTATCACAGGAGGCCATGCCCGTAGCCTGGTAATACTGGAAAGAGTTGTGACTGAAACTTTACACAGAAGCACATGCCAGTGTAACTTCTGAGGTAAGTGGGCTGTCTTCTTTCCTTCCCATCCCTGGGTACAGATCTCAGAAGCTGTGCCCTGGGTGCTGTACCTCCTTGCCAGCTCCATCCTGCGCCACATAGCTTTAATGTGCAGGAGTGCAGAACTCTAAGCAAAGCCTACAACAGGAGAGAGCATCCCTGTGGAAAGGGAAGCACTCTGCTCTTCCCAACTTCTGGTCTAGCTAAACATTATCAATTCTTTCTGGCCCTCCTCAGGACAGGAAGATCGGTTGTTTCCCACCAAGAAAAAAATTTTGCCTAGTGGAGTAGAGTTGGGTTTCTTTTTTGGTAAACAGAGCCTCTGCTGATTTCTGAGATTATGAGCTCCTCTGCTCTTTAGCTACAAAAGAGAAATTAAAAGAAATTCATCCACTTGCTCCCAACCCTTATAGTGTAGTGTTAGCTGCCTGGATATGGAGGCAATCTCACTCTCCCAAGACATTGCTCTACACACTGGGTTGGCATGGAGAGGCGATAACTTCCAAAGCCACCTCCTCAGGGTAACCTGGTAGGTCTAAGAGCTCCAGCCTATGCCAACCAATTCCAGGCCAGCTCCACTGCCAACATGTACTTCTAACACCCTGAAGTGTCTAATCTAACAGCCTCGAGTTTGCTGAGTCCTTGAGAGTAACAGCCACGCTCCAAGATGGAAACACTCAAGTCAGAAAGCACTGGCTGGAGCCTCTCATTAGGTGGGGTCTGCATAGATGAGCCGGTGCCATTGTGCTGTGCCATTCCTGCTGCACGAGGGAAGCCAGCTGTAAGGAACAGGCCAACTCCACTGCACATCTGTATATCCTTGGAAGTGAAGCTCGGGGGTACAGCAGCTTCAAACCCTCTCTTTCTGAAGGGTTCCAGTGGTCCATTTCCCAACAAGTCCTGGGCATCGAGTAGTTGCTAACTCGTCTCCTTGATATCTTCCATTGGTAGTTTGTAGCTCAACAAGAAGGGAGGAGGTGGGGCATGGGCAGGGCTGCTGGGTCCCTGCAGGGGTTTCTTTGCACAGTTTATACAGATGTAATCTTCATTCTCAGCCATCTCTGGGGACACCCCGACACACACCTGATGGAACCACTCATCACAGCCCCCATCACACTGCACCCAGTCCACCTGCAAGAGAGCACATCACCAACACAGCCTGTTACAAGGAAGGACAGACAGGCACAATTTCTATGAAGGAAATACCTTCTGCTAAACCTACCTGAGCTACCAAGAATACAAAAGCTCTAGGGCACAAATTAATGCCCCTGTAGAGCTTGTTTTAACAAGCTACTTCAGCTTAATGAAAAACTAACTCTTCCAACTAACCTTGCCCCTCATGCATCCTTACACTGCAACAACACAACAACACTACTACTCCTGAAGAAGATGAGTCAACTCTCCTCAGATGAAAGGAAGTGTATTCCAATACATTTAAAATGTTCAGGCATGGTTACTTCGGCATAGGTGAGAGTCTCCAAAGACATCCTTAGAGACAGCATTATCAAATAGTGGCTTTTGTAAATCTAAGCCCTAATTGTCAGAACATTTCAGCTACAATACAAACTTTGAGCTGAACTTGCTGTAGAACAATTTGGAAAAGACAAAAATGGATTAGAATGTAGGAAGGAAAAAAAAATGAATTATTTGATTTCTATAGATCTTTGAATAAAAGTACATGTTAATTGGAGTCAGTGGGCAGAAACTCAGATTTGCAGGGTAAGAAACAGATGCTCCTTTCTAATGGGATCCACTGGTACAGCTATAAAAATTGTTACTGCTGTAGTTCTGCTTTCAAATTACAGAGGAATGTGAAAATGTATCAGAAAAACAACAGTAGTGGCAAGCTACATAAAACAAAGAAACACTATCATCATACAGGTATTACTTTAGTTTGTTGCCAACTATTCCTGAAGAAATTTTCCAAAGTAATTAGTAAAGGACATCAACAGCTGCAGTTTCAGTCATTACATTCCTGTATCTGCCATTTTTTGACAAGTATGTATGTACAGCATTCACATGTTGAAAGCCCAAAAGTACAGAAATGTACAGAAAAAACATTTTGAAAACATTTTTGACCATCAGTCTATGTTAAAAGCTGACAATCAGGACAGGCAGTACCACAGAGAGAGGCAGATGAAATTTCTTTTGCAATAATCTAATTAGGTCTAAAATAATTTATTACCTATCTCCAACAAGCAAAATGAATCACTGAAGTTTGTAGAACACACAGCCTGCAGCATCACTGCTCACAGAGTGTATGCAAGAAATACAGAAAATCTACTTCATTTAGGAACATCACACATCCCACTCCTGCTCAGTAAAGCTAGGAACATTTCTTTCTGAGTCAAAGAATTAATCCTTTGAATCAGCCAATGCATGTTGCACCTGGTCAACAAAAAATTACACAGCTTGAAGAAGTTAAACTTCCCAACCAAAACAGAGTACCTTGTCCCAGATTCTAGTTTTCCATCTTCTGCTTTGAAGTACCTAAGAGAATAAGGAAGTTCTACAATTTAATCTGTTAAATCCATATAGCTACTCAAGTACTACTCAATCCTCTCTCATTTCTAACCACACCACTTTGGTTTCTCAGGCTGCTGAACTTAAATGTTACCTGGCACAGGGTTTCTGACCTAGCAGGGAATTGCCTGTGACAGAACTAAGAGGAACTCACTTTGTCCTTGCAGGGCCTTTGGCAGTTCTGAGCAGCACACACAGCATTCTCATCATCTGACTCCTCTGCTCCTGACCAGTCATACTTGGAAGGAATATCCAGAACCTTCTTCTCTCTTTTTTTCTCTGTGCTGTCCTTTGTCAGTTCTACCTTTGCCACAACTGCCTTCTCTCGCTTCTTCTTCCGCTCTTCTTCCTTAGCCAGCTTCTTTGCCAGCTTGTTCAGCTCCTTTGTCTTATCCATAGTGAGTTTTAGCTTCTTCTTCTTGGGTTTTTCCAGTTTTTTCAGCTCCTTAGATTTTTGCTTCATATCTCCAAAGAACTGCTCTGCTCTCTCCAGTTTTCTTTTCCGCTTCCTCTCAGAAGAGTCCCTCCCTCTCACTTTCAGTGGTTTTTCATCCATGCTGTCATCCTTCACAGAAAAAGATACATATTTTATTTTAATACAAATTTCCTGCAAACCTGAGGTCTGAAAAACATACTTGCTTCAACCTTTACCTTGACATTGCATGAAGAAATCTAGTCAAAAACATACTGTTACAAACTCTAAACAAAAAAAAAAGTACTTAACTTCATCTACACCATACTATAAAAAATTTCTAAGTGTTATCAACTGTGTCAAAGTACAATCAGTCAAAAATACCCAGTGGAAAAAGTAAATTATCAGCAAGGGTAAGAAGGCAAAATAAGCAATAATTACAACTCCCTTCTCACACTGTTTTTTAATAGAAGTTGAGAAGATTAATCATTTGTTAGATGCTCTTGCTTGTTTGTCATCTGAGGTCAGTCTTGCCTGTAATTATTTTTGAGAGAATGCAACTGCTGTTTTAGAGATTAGGAAAGAGTAACTGGTGGATTCTTGAAATGTATCATCAACTCAAGCAAGAAGAGAAAGTATCATCCGTTATTTGAACGGCTTCCAAACTGGCAGACATTGTAAATACCCTGGCATCATCAAGAGGTCTTAAATAACAGATTTAGATCAGAAGTGGGGCTTAAAACTGGCCAGCTCTTTCCCTGCAGGTAGCATTCACAGTGACAAGTCTCATTTATAGCTTGAAGATTTACTTGTGTAGACCTTTGTATAAACAGGATTGACTTGATTTCAGTTAATGCAGCTATATACTTTAAACTTAATAATTATTAATAGATTAAGAACATACTATAAGCCACTAAAGAGACTGTTTACTGTACATTACTTAATATAGCTACTCGACCCAAAACCAACTCCTCTCAACATTATTTCACAGAAGTCTACTTATTTTGTATGTAAATAGACACAAAATATATTCAATTCAAAATCAGCAGTTCTGGTCAAGAAAGTATTCATAAAGGTTAACCAGAAAATGTCGTAACACACACTCTACACCCCTCATCCCACTCCCCTGGAAAAAAGCTTTGCTGAACTATTAATATAACGGTCTGGCATATTATTTATAAATTGTTATTCGCTGGCATTCAAACTGCTCTTCAATCAACTCCCTGCCAAAACCATTACATTAAAAGAACATTAAGCTTACGTAGTACTGAGGCTGAAAGGTGGTAAAGCAGAGAACTTGGGAGGCAGGGGCAGTTTTATGCTACATAGCTCTAACTGATACAGTTAGGCAACACTTGAACTCGCATATTGTATACGGATGGCATGCAGAAAATGAGCCACCAATTAATATGCTCACCTAACCTCACTGTTCACAGCATGCAACCTTGCATCTTTTATTACTGTACGCCACCAAAACCCAGGAAAGAACCATCATCTTATGTTCTTCCTGTGCAGCTCAGTAACCCAACAAGCCATCATATAATCCATAGCTACATATGGTCAAATTGACCCCTAAGTGCAGCAGACAGATGATAAAAAAAGGGTTCCACTCAAGCTCTTCAACCCAGCAGCTAACCTTCTCTTCCAGCACACATCCCTTGCCCTCTGCATGAATGTGATTTTGACTAGACCTCAGAATCAGCAGATAAACTTGCCTGATCCACTGGCAGCTGAGCAAAGCAACCAGGACATCTTCACAGTATATCAATAAAAATATTGCTATGTTTATGTTATTCTGAGGAAAAACAGGAATCTTATTATCTGCATTATCAAAACATGTTTTCCTCAGTAACAAAGTTCACTACATACAAGTATCACATTGTATAAGCTAAGCGGAACTTTCTATCTTGCTAAATGTTTCTTCTAACTCTTTTGCAGATTAGTTCTGTTTCCAGGCATAAACAAGAAGAGTCTTTCTTCCCTTTACCTGTCACCTTCTAAAATAAGGTTTGCACATGGAACTACTTGAGAAAACTGTTCTGAATATGGTTAACTGTGAAGGACAGTACTAAGTCATGAGTGATCAAGAAATAAATTTCTGGATTATTTATTCTGTTATTTTCTGTCATCTACTACTATCTACAGGTGAAATCCAAACATGACAAGCAACCAAGCACTCAACTGTTCAAGATCATATTTACATAAATCCACCAACAGAATGTGGTGGGATTTTTGTTCCACACTGGAATATTTCTTCCAATTCCCTACCTCCATGACATGAAGAAACCTGTCCTCGGAGGGTGGGTGAGTGGCCTGTAAAATCCGCCAGATGTGCTGAGTTTCATCCAGAGAAACCTCCAGGAGATCTCCCACCATCATCAGATCTTCCAGCTGAGCTTTTGCTCCAGGGGACAGCTCCAACACAGGGGGCTCCAAACTGCGAGGTACCAGGGGACTCTTGCGAGGCTGCTTTCTTGGAGTGCTAGAGCCTTTCAGACAGGAACCAAGACACAATCATTAAGGCTGGAAAAGACCTCTAAGATTATCGAGTCTGTGCCAAACTCACCACTAAACCATGTCCCCAAGTACTACATCCACACATCATCTTTTGAACAGTTCCAGGGACAGTGATTCCACCGCTTTCCTCCAGTTCCAATGCCTGACCACCCTTTCAGTGAAGAAATTTTTCCTGATATCCAATCTAAACCTCCCCAGGCAAAGCCACATAAAGATAAAAGGAAGAGATCAAAACCAAAAGAAATTACATACTTTTTACAACAATCTAAGGTGGGAAACAGTAACAACCAAAACACATTGGCACAGGTTTACATATCAAACATCAGGAAACTAACTGCAATGGAACTCTGTTGTACATTCCCCCAGACAATATATCCTGTGTAACTATTATGGATAACATAGAACAGTTCCCCTCCTCACTGACTGCTCATCCCAGTTATCTTTTTAATTTTATCTCAATGTATACAAAAGCAAATACCTTGAGAGCAGCTTTTAGAAGCAGAGGAATAGGCATGTTCAGCACAGAAGGAGGGAGCAGTCCACATGTGTGTCACCACCTCCTCTGATTTAATGGGAATTTCCTCATCACAAAACAAATTGGGCTCCAAGCTGCTGGAAGATTTTACACTGGCATTGTCCTGAAAAAGACCCACAAAAAACATGCAACATCTGAATCCAGAAAATACCCACTTCAAAGTAAACTCTATTAAGACTGAGCAGTCTGCTGCTCTTAAAGCCCTTCTCCAAAGCACATTATCAGAGATACCAAGACCACGAGCAAAAAGTAAAAATTACATCCCTACTTAAATAGTGGATGAATATAGGAACTATAGAGAGAGGTTAGTATATTTACAGTTAGTGCATGAAAAACACTTGACAAGTTTCCTCACTCAGCAGTCCCTTAAGTATGGTCTTCAGAAGTGAACATGATGAAAAGAGGTTTTCTCTCAGCCTACACAATTTATTATTTTGCTTGAAAAGTCTGACTGCAGGCCCATAAAGACTTGCATCTTCAGTAAAGCGGTGGTATGCTGAGCAAATTACAGTAAATACAGAAAGAAATTATTTAAGATTTTAGAGGTATGGAAAAAAAAAAAAGGCATTCCAACACAACAACAAATATCAATATAATGGCAATCAAATGCTGCCCTGGTATCAGTACTTTTACAGCAGTCTTAAATCAGTTTAAGTTAGGACCAAACACTGAAAGAAGAGGGCTGTAATACCTGAGACTGTCATGAATATTTCCAAGAACACAAGTAATGATGGCACTGGCTTGTGCTCAGCTCAGTGTGTTGTGTGAGACACTGAACAGCTCAAGGTATTGGGCAAGGTGGATGCCTGACTGTTTGGATACATCCCACTGAACTGGGACATGTGCCTTCAGGTGCAGGTGGACCCATTCAGAGAAGGGGGATTAGGAATTTCTTTGCAGTAGGAGGAGCTTTTCTTGACTTTGCATTACATTAGGCAGAGAAACCAGAAAAGCACAAGCCCACCTGAGTAGATTCCCTGATGCCCCCTAGTACTAATTTCTCCCTCTTCTTACTCATCCCTGGAGGTGAAATTTGTAAGAATAAATCTTCTCAATCAGCTGTCTATTTTCCAGACTTCAGCTTTTCTACCACACATGTGATGAAATTGGCCAACAGGTTTAAAATACTTAGAATGCCACATACAACTGAAATCTTTCAGAAAACAATAAAATCCAAGAAGCTGCCTTCAAACCAGAGAAATACTGCACAACAGTTACTGACAATATTTACCTGAAGATTAGATGTGTGGGTCCCAAAATTGCCAACTTAGGGAACTGTACCACCCAGACACTGCCATTTCATGACATAAAAAGGGAGTTTAATAATGGTAATCATTCTCTGGCCTTCAGTTACATGTTTAAAAGGAAGTGATGTACAAACTAATGATTTCTGTAACGAACTACAAGTGGGAAATTCGAATTTAAATTGCCTAGATGAAAAGGTAGAATAAATACACTCAGAAAGAAGAAAGTATTTCTCCCTACACTGTAAAGAGTTTAGTATCTTGTAATGGGTATCTTACTATACTACATTAAAGAAGGTTCAGGTAAATTCATTTAAAAAAACCCCCATTGTTAGTGGCCATAGACAACACCACTGCAAAGAAATGAGAAAAAATACAAGATAAATAATGAATACAAATTATAGGTGATTTGACCAGTAAATGTATCTTCTTGGAACAAATCTTATAACAAATGTAGCTATTGCACTCCTAATGAAGATTTACCCACAAGAATCATGTTTTAATTAAAAGACACATAATATAATCAAACAGATCATATTCTCACATCTATTTCTGTAACAACTGTGCACTTGAGAAGCCAGAGACTAGTTTTCAAAATACAGTCTATGGACCCTTAGGAATTCACGATTATTTCTACAGGGTCCACAACAAGAGCCAATTCATACATGATGCACAGTGATCTATATACGTTTTTAAACACACTGGAACACATATACGTATCGAAAACTGAAAAAACCCAATACTTAAAAGTCAACAGTACAAAAATAATTAAATTCAGAGCAACTTTGGGATTTTTTGTTTGTTTCTTTTCAACTTTGCTTCTCCTAGTTTATACCTGAAGAATTGGATTGGTTGCCTGAAAATTTGTCTTCTATTCCAATCATATTAGCTGACCTAAGAGAACACATTTCTGGTCTCCATCAGCTTTGCTCAAATATATTCGTACTTTTAGGTTTCTACAATTACATATGATGAACACCCAAATGGAAAGGGTTAAGTAAGGGATTTTTAAATGATGACAACAGAATCATTAAACAAATGACATTATACTCCTGCAAAACCCTGAGATCCTGGCAAGTATATGCCATCTTTCTTGACATATGCTTTATCACAGCCTCAGAAAATGCCACATCCTTCAGAAATGCCTTATTAAGACTCCTGATGCAAAGAACAGTTTGAGGAATCATTTTTTATATAAAACTAAATTAAAAGCTGTAGCACCCAACTGCAATGTGTTCTTGTTGGCATTTCACAGGGTACTGTAAGACAAATCTGTGTTTGCATCAGGCTGCTGAGAAACAAAACACTTGCAAATAGGAGATTACAGCAAATCATACCTGGAGAATGTGCTGTCCCTCTATATATCAGAATATCTGCCTTAGAAGGTATTATGAAGATATAGAATATCTTAGAAGATATACATGTCTCTTAAGATAGTATCTTATAGAGGCAGAGATGACACTATCTCTAAAAAGAAAATACTGCTCAAGAAGAAACTGCGGCATTGACTTAGTCTCTACATATTTCAAAAGGACAATTCAATACCTTGAAAACACATGGTTTTCTCCACAACTGTTTTTTCTCATAGAAGTTCTTCTCTAGATAAAATACTTTAAAAATTTAACTGTAGTTACAATTTCTGAACTGAATTCAGACAAATTTTACAACACAATCCACACATTTTGTCTCAAAAAATTCCACACGCCAAAATGGAACACATATACCTCCCTTATACAAGGGCTGAATGAAAGGAAAGGTACAAAAACATGAAAAAAGCTCTGCCATTAGGAGACTTCTTACACAGCATGCAGTTTTTGAAGAGCAATCTTTTTGCTGTAGCAAAAACTACCCAAGAGCTCTCCATATCGACACTGATATTTATAATTTGTGCTATCTCTGAATGGGGCATAAAGACAATGTTCATCCTCCAGGGTGTTAATCAGTACAAATCCCTTTGTAAGTGTATCTTTTCCCTCAGCACTAAAAGGCACCTTTTGAAATCCAAATAGTACTTTGGAAATTTTGCATAAAAACATTACAGAACTTCACAATAGTTCAGAGAATGGAGACACTCAGATAAAAATCAAGTACCACCTCTTCAGCCACAGGCACTAGGGCGGAATATACACAGCTTAAGACACAATAAATATTCTGAAAAAAATCGATTAATAAAAGACAGGCGTTCTATATTAACTCCATGCAAACAAACCACTCTGGATTACTTACCTTTATGTCATAGCCATACGTTTCCCTGATGTCTTCATCAGAGTCTGTCTCTTCATCATCATAATCCAAAGTCTGTCGTGGAGATGAGGACACGCTCCCTACCACTCTGTTAAAGGCTGACTGCTGAAAACTTGTCAAGTGTCCCTAAAGAAAAAAAAAAAAATTGAAACGAAACAATACAATTTCCAGGAAAAATCTGTAAAAACCTAAAGAGTTATTAACAAAGAAAACAGTGGTTCTTTTGGCCTGAGGATAACTGCCTGGACACCACAAAAGAGATCAGTTACAAGATGTAAAAAAAAAGATATGGAAATATCCAAGTAAAAGGCTCTGTTAGATTCTGATTACCTGTTTTTTAATAATAGTGACAAGAAAGACCTAGATACTGCTCTTCAGTGCTACAAATTACAGCTTCTTCACCACAGCACAACCTGACCTCAATCTCAAGGTGAAGAGGTCAGCTATGGAATTACCAGTGTTTGACTACATTCCTTGCTGAAATTTACTAATAAGACACCAAGTGCCTGGGAATGACAATCCACAAGAAATTATAAATACTGAGACCTTCGATTATGTCAAGAGGAAAACTTTGGACACCAAAGTAACAACTGTTTTACGCATCTTGAGGCTTGTACTCAGCTGTTAAGCTGATCTGATGTTTCTTACAAGCACTTTCAGCAGTTGCTATTGACACAGTACAGAGCAACAGACCTGCTCCTGGAGCAGCAATGCACCAAACAGTAACCAGCCAAAACCTGCAGAGCACTGAACTAAAGTTTTACCACGTGTAGTGCTCAGCTTTTCAATATTATCCCCCTCTCTCCCAAGCTTCCCCAAGACAAACAAGGTATTCTGACACACTAAGTTAGGGCAAGCACAGGGAAAAGCAAGACATTGCCACTCCTACCTGCAGGTCGGGGTTAGCTGCTGCCTTCTGTAGCTCTGCACTGATGATTTTCTCTGTTTTCTCCCGAGCTGCCTGCTCCACCATTCGCTGGCTGAGCACAGAGAGCTTGGCCAAAGCAGAGGACAGCTCATCGGTGGCCAGGGCCTGCCGTGCCCGGTCCTGCCAGCTCATGGCTCGCTCTGTCAAGCACTGCAGGGCCTCCCCCTCGGGCAGGCGCACAGGCAGCTTCTGCAGGGACACCAGCAGGGACAGGATGGTCTCCAGCCGCGGCCGGCGCGAGCGCATGCACAGGGGACACAGGAACTTCACTTCCTTGGCCTGCCAGCTGGAGCCCTTCTTCTGAGAGCTTGTCTTGGGCAGGGGAACACAGCCGCTGTGAAACCAGTCCTTGCACAGCTCGCACTGCAGCATGAACCCACTGGCCGTCTTGCGGCAGATGCAGAACTTCACCTCCTCGATCCGGTCCACCATGGTCATCTTGGCCAGGTTGGCTGCCCTGAGAGCATGCATGGCCTCAATCTCCTTCTGTTCCCGCTCCTTGAACACAGCCACCTGCCCAGCAAGGACAAAAACACACCATGACCTTTACAGCAGAGAGATTTCATTTTATTAGCAATACAGGAAAAGGTAAAAAAGCAGCCAACCCAAACATATCAAGAGATCTAAAACTAGCCCAAAATTTAGATAAAGCTTTAATTAGATCGCACAGTTTCTCCTCCTCAATTCCTCATTACTCCCTAGAGTCCTTCTGATAGAGATGCTATGGAAACTTCAGATAACCTTCTCAATATCTACAAAGTTTCTGAAGTTCATAAGTAAATCTGTCATAAGGCCACCAGAAGAACAGGTTTTGACTCCAGAGAAGTCAGGATCTGTTCCATTCTGTTTACCAAGACAATGGAGCTGAGCATTGTTTCAGAAGCATCTGAGTGACCACATATTTTTTGAAGCAACTTGCACTTCCTTAATGTTTCCATTCAGGTAAGTATAATCAAGCATGCTACAGTAGCATAGATTGCGTATAAGCCATATTAATGAACCTGCATATATTTCCTTTGTTCCCAGGGAAAGGGCAGCCAGATGACAGCAAACTCTTCTGATAAGCAGCACGAATATCCTCCAAGAAAGTGGAACCAAATAAAACATTCCCTCCAGCCCAGTGTCCATGACCAAGCATTTGCAGGCTGACTACAAAATTGACTAACCAAATATGTGTTGGTCCTGGTTAAGGCAGAGCTGCACCTCACTACTTCAACGTGATTTCAATAGATGTTAATATTAGATAAGCAGCCACAAGATACTAACCCAAGAGCATTTAAGTCTTACACATACCCAACAGTATTAAATACCAGCATTTACACTCTGAACCGTGCTTACCTCTACTTTTACTGCAATTAAAATTGAATTACATTCTCGTGTCAAACACCATATTATGAGGTATCTTTTCCAGTGATTTTCATTTATCAGTTCTTCCCTAGAATTTCTATAGATTAGAGATGACTTAAGCCCACATAGCAGGAGACACAACCTTTCACTGCTCCTTACCACAGCTGCAGCATCCCTGGCCTCCTCCAGCCCATCCTCCAGCTCACTCAGGGATTCCAAGTCCAGATCTTTCTCCTTTTCCTTCTCCATCAACTCCTTCGCCCTCCTCCGCCTGTTCTTACTGCTCCCATAAACACCAATATCAATCCGGGGGCTCAGAACCTGTTATCACCAAGGAGACTCATCCTGTCAGTGCCAAGGGTGCCAAGGACATCTCATCACAGAATGACAACAGGGTCACCACAGAACAAGAACTACTCAGCAATCTAACCCCTTTGATACTTGACATTACTGCTACAGAAAAGAGAATACACAGATAAGGATAGAGGTATACAATAGTTATGGAATTGGAATGTAATCACCACTATGACATGGTAGGTCAAACTGAAAGCCACTGGATTTTCTGATTAAACTACAGAATCTATTCAGATTACACCATCATACATACAGCTAACCAAAATACTACATGCAGTAAGACATTCAACATTCACTTCAAGGCCCTTTACCAATCAAGTCTTAAAAATTATTTCGTATTTACATCAGCAATTTGGTGCCAGAAAAACCCCTAAAAGTATGCTATATGCCTTTTAATATCAATATGAGAGGATGAAAAGCACTTCTTAGGACAAGAATAAAGCTTTAAGTCATCATGACTAGCTGGAACGCATACTTAAATATAAAATCTAACAAATTAAATTAAATATAGGGAAGCTCAAATTGCTACATTTTGGAAAATGCAAAACCAGAACATATTAAATAACTAGTTAGGCAGAAGAATATAGATGAAAAAGCTGTATCTAGAGTTTCTCATGAAGTGAACAAAAATTAGTGTGATGCAGCTGCAATACGGAAAACCCCAATGCAGAACATTAAACATCAGTACCCCCTTTGAGACACAAGATGTAATTACTGCACTTCACATGGCACTAGGGAAAGTCACAGAGAGGAGATTCTGTCTGGATTTGGACATCTCACTAAAAGTAAAGACAAACTGCAGAAAATTAACAACATAAGAGAAAAATACAGCTTCTGAGAAAGCAGTTGAGCTGGAACTGTTCTCCTTAGAAAAGGCAAGCCTGTCAAGTAGATATGATAGATCCTCAAACACACAATTGATTTTTATTAAAACAAGGACAGTCACTCTATCCACTGAAGTGAAATAAACAGTAGCTGACTAATTTTTCTTATAGTCAAACAGTTTATAAAATATCTAATCTATTTTCTTAGCATTTAAACAGTGAGCTAAGTGAAAACATTTATCAATTTGAGACAGGTCTGTGTCCATTTCAGGCCTACATTTCTTCAATGACAACAAAATGCTTTACTTTCCCTCTCCCTTCAAAAGTAAGAGATGAGGTTGTCTATACACAAAACAGGACTAACCAAACAGACTTCCTGCCTTTTTCATTCTTTTAACCTGAGAACAGCTGAAATTCTATTCTGTTCTGAAAAGGAGCTGTAATCCAGTGTAACTGAGCCAGCTCTTCCCTCAAGACAACCAAGGGCCATCAGGACCAGTTTCTGGCAGAGAAGCATGTTCTTGTGACAGGGCAGTATACGTTGCTCACCTGTAGCAGACTGTAGCTGGAATTCTTCTTGAGGAAGGTCCTTCCCGTGCGCTCCCTCCAGGCACGAGCTGCAGCCACCTGGGACTCCAGCTGGGGCAGGGCATCGAGGCGCACAGGGATCGGGCGGCCTTTAGCAGACAAGCTCTCCAGCTGCTCCAGGTAGGCGTAGTTGCTCCCATTCTGGGGTGAAATACATCTTTCTAAGCCAACAATTCCACCATTGTATCAGCTGCCAGCTTAATTTCAAGCCATACACTATTTTGTCACTGCTAAAATAGAGTTCCATAGGAAAAGGCAAGAAGGGCAGTCTTTCAATTTACTGTTATTTTAAACAATTCTCTCATATGGTTTTTATTTTAACAGTCATTCTGACATGGCCAGCTGGCTTAGGGTGTAAGGCAACATTCCATTTCCAGACAGTCATCTAAATGCCGCCTGTTTAAAAGCAAGAGTTGTACAGGGGCTGATCAGTTGGGATTCTCACTTCAACTCCCAACAAGTACCTGGTATAAGATAAGCAGTTCTAGTTCAGCGATCAGCACCTAGAAATATCACACAATTCTGGATCAAATTATGTGGGTAAACCAGTAGAAGGGGAGGTTACTGAACTACTTCATCTGTTTCAGAAAATTCTGGCCACCAGTGCCATTAAACCTTACAACATTTTAGGGAGAAAACAAAAAAAAACGAAAAAATTTCCACAGCCAAATGCAAAACTGAAAGCCTGAGAGCATCCTCTGCTACAGCTAAGTATTTCCAGTGACAGTATGTTGAACAGTTCCAAAACCAAAAACCATATAATAATGAATTTGCTGGCTTTTACATCCACTCTGAAATGCATAAAAGGAAGGGAAATAGAAATTGGATAGCCAGTGGGGAAACAAATGCACAAAAAGAGAAAGAAAATCAAACACACAAGCTCTGGTAAGCGCATTTAAGAGCCATAGCAAGGCTTCTCTTTAGGCCACCTTTGTGAGGAGAGGTGCTAGGAATAAAGGACACATCTAAATAAAAGAGTGCAAGCAGAAGACTCCAGTCCCTGCTGTAAGCCCTACCTGAATGGCCTCCACTTTGGCTGTCCAGTCTCTAGCCCGCTGCAGGGCTTCTTTCAGTGCCAGCACATTGGGCAGGTAAGCAGGGATGTTCTTGGCTTCATTCACGATGCCCTCCAGAGCCATCATACTTTGGCGTGGTCTAGAGTAAGAAAAACCCAATTCCAGCCTTCTCTCCAAATGCCAGCCATCTATAGCCATAAATTTGACAGGCTGGTGATGGGACCTCATCACTACACTTCAGTGTAGGATACCATGGCTCTATGCTCGGAGGGTGCTACTGGCTACCAAGTAACAGGAGGTGATGGGCTTGGTACAATCCAGCTCAAAAAGGGCACAGCACCACAACCCCTTAACACCTATAGCTCTCCTGTGTAGGTAGCATAGTCAGGGTTCTTTATTGAGGGGCGTTAATGGCAAAGACAGTAGCAACATCCATGGCCTCAGCCTCCTGCCACTGTGCAACATGATAGGGAATCAACATTCCTACAATTCATCAATCTCAACTCCAACTCTTGAGCAATCTAACTGCTGGGAGGTAAAAAAAAAAAACACCAACAAAATCAGAAAGGCAACTACAGCTTCAAGGACCAAATTTTTCACTGCACTTCTCAAAAGACAATGAATAACATGAAAAGTGTGTGACCTCTGAGAAGAGTTTAAAAATGAATACTCACCTGGCCTGCAGGCAGACCTTGGCCTTTTCCTCCCACCTCTCTGAGACTGTGAGCAGCTCCTGCAGCTCAGCCATGGCTTTTTCTACAGCGTGATGTGGTGCCAAGCCCACACCAGAGTCAATCAGCTTCTTCATCACATCCAGGGTGACTCTCTGGGGATCCAAGAGGGTGGACCTCACCTCATCCAGCCACCGTGCCTGCTGCAGTTCTTGCTTCAACCTTGGCAGTTCAGGAAGTTCAACGTAAAGGCCAGAGCCCATGTCTATCAACTCCTGCAGCTTGGAAGAGTCTGGAATCTCATCAATCATTGCTTCTTGAGCACGCTCATGAAACTCTTCTACATCATCAAGCAGATTCTGAAGCAACACACAGTACAAATCAATTAGAGAAAAACACCCACAGAATCCAAAAGAAAATCCAGTTGAGAGATTGGCCAGCAGTCAGGAATTTGTATGTCATCATCACATCATCAGTCTGAGCTTCTACACACAATGCCTGCTAGCTGTCACAAGCCATCAAGTCTGACAGGAATTAAGTAACAGACCATCTAAACTTATTTGATGGCCTAATGTTTCATTATTACCCTAGGCATTTTAGTTGCATCTAACTCTGCACCTAAAACAGTACAACTGCAAATGACTACAGCTTCCAACAAAACAGAATATTTAGTGCTGCTCAGTCAATGTTAGTTTTAAAATAGTGGGAAGAAAAGAGACTTCTGCAAACAGGTCATCATTTCAATACAGTGTAGGGGTATTACAGTAATGACAGCTATACAAAGCAGAAAAAAACATGCTGAGGGGAAATAAGCCAGAGATATATGAGAACACAAATAACACAGGTCATGAAAATAACAATGGTGAAATTTGAAAGTATTATTCCCTAAAGTAGGACCACCACTTATCAGTGCTTTATTGCACTAAAGAAAGAAATGAAAATTCAAAACCCTCTTATTAAAGGAGATAATTTCACAGAAATCCAACTGCACTGCTGCAGTTATCCTCCATCCTCATGTTTTGCCACTGCAATGAAAAAAAAAAATATCTCTGCAGGAGATTCATTCAAGGACATTCAACCAGTGTACTCAATTGATTCAGCCTCAAGTCTCTTACAAAAAGACAGGCATTTCTGACAGCAAGTCAATGGCACAATGAGGAGCAAACCCTGCATTTCCTAACCCTTAGCTTACTGCCCTTTTTGGCTTATGCTGCTTTTCATGACTGTCTGGAAATCAGAAAGCATTTGTAAGAAAGAATAGGATCTACATTATAAAGATTTTGATTTAGGGAACATATTCTGAATGCTTCAGAGTGACAACAGTAAATTACCACAGTTTAATAATTACAATGCCTTTTGTGCTAGAAAATACTCATCATCCAACATGACACTTATTTTGCTATTCATTATGACGGATAATTGCATTCAAATGCCTTGTTAAAAGCTAGTGAGTGTTTAGGCATAAATGATCGTTATCTGACTTCATTCAGAAACTAAAAGACTGCAGTTTGTAATCAGTGAAATGATAATATTTATTTACTGACTAGTGATTATGCTGAAGCTTCAAGAACATGCACATGCATAGGCAGAGTACTTGAACTAGAACCAGATTCCTAATGCTGAGGGGTGGGGGAAGACAGACTAGCTGGGAGAAAGTATTAGACAAAAATAAAAGCTAGCACTGTTAAGATTTTATTGTATGCCTGCAGCCCTCTCATCTATGAATTACGTTTCAATTAGAAGCAGGTTTTAAATACATTAAAAACAAAAAAGCCCTTCTGGGAACAATCTTACATGTCTACTTAATAGATGAGGTAAAATTTCATTAATAAATATTAGTAAGTATTTTTAGGTTGTAGGTGGAAAGAAGTGAAGTAAAACCACTCTATCATATGAGAATGAGAAAGCACTTTCCATTTTATTAGCTGCTGGCAAACTGATAACAAGAACACCTTTGAAGGACAAAGATCAGCATCAACAAGCTTGGCAAACCCGCCCTATGGTTTTCTGAAGAAACCTGTTTTCAGCAAGATCATGCCAATATTATGTAAACAATAAGAAATTCCAAAATAAATTCTCTCTTATCAACACTGAACTATCATGGAAAAGTTTATATAAATTCACGAATGAAGGACATAAACAATAACAAATACTTATGGAAAAGAGGCCTTCTTAAAACTAGTTTTTAAACTCTATGTTTGCCTGTGTAGCAGCAGCTACATCTGTGGTAATGTTCAGGATTTTAGGCCCTCTATTTAGTACTATACAACGCCCATAAAACTGTACAAGCAGAGCATGCAGGTTAATAAAGTGATTAACACACATCTCAAGAAGCATTTCTCTAAGCACAAAACCTTTATTAAGGTTTCTTAAGGAGTTTTCTAGAAGTTGGTTAGCAGGTGAAACACTATTTAGTATTTCATCACCAGTGACAGAAACAAACTAAGACCGCCACTGAAAATACTTGCTATGATGCAGAGTGCCAGAATGATAAATGGTAATAGCAGCCAGGGGACTCAATGTGATCTGGATTACTTATTAGTGTAGATTCATTCACCGACAGGTGCAAAGATGTATGTGAAGAGCAAGAAATGCCAGCCATGCATACAGGTTAAGAAGGCTGTAGCCTGGAAGGCAAGGCTGAGATGTATTTATGGAATAACTGACAATGTTGCACTGTTGTCCTACTGCCCTGAAAAAGCACACCAGTGTAACCCTCAGAGGTTTCTACAAAAACATATAAAGGGTAGGATTTAGCCAGAAACTTCACCTCTACAGAGAGCATTAATGATGATGGAATAGGAGTAATTGGTTCAGATATTTTAACACCGGGCTGCCTGGACAGTGACAGGGGAAGGGGATCTTTTATCTTTGTTTAGCTGCACCACCACATCTGACAATGCCTGTTGCAACAGACACCCTAAAAAAGTGCACATATGCTTTACATCAGAAGCTTTTCATCCTCTACACCAGGCAAAATTATCAGTTTTAGAAAAAAATACTACCACAGAAGCAGAACAAAGTAAAAGGCACAATGTTATCAGAGGAGCAGATGCAATCTCACCTTTACTTGTCGGGCCTGGCTGATAACACATGGCAAGCTGAACAGCTGCTGCACAAATGCTTTGAGCTCCTCCATTGTCAGCTTGGTCCGTGTCCTTCCAGTGTCTTGGCTCACTCTGCTGTACAAATGGGCATAATCAAATATTTGGTGAGAGGTCAGATGGTGATCCTTGGGTTTATTCACAGTTACAGAAATTATCTAACAAAATTACTGAGAAGTTACCAAAAACATTTCATCACCTAAGAACTCAAAAAGAAAAACATAACCCAAACTGAATAAAAATTCCAAAATCTTGAAAAAATTTAATACAATTCCCCTAAGCACCTTCAGGATCATTTACCCTGCCCTTCAGAGGTACAATTACCTAGGTGAGTTTCAAACTGAGTTTGTTACAGATAGAAGAATATAGCCCAATAAAGTGTGCTTTAGGCAGTTCAGGAAGTTGACTGCCATGCCAGACACTGACAAGAAGTCTGATATGTAACAGCAAAAAGCTCTGAACACAAGTCTTATTTCCTATTGCTTTCTCTCTTGCAGCCAGAGAACTGCTGAAACCGGCCTTGCAACAGAGGACTGCTATTGAGTGAGACAGGTTCTGCAAAGACACTTTCATTAAATATCACTCGAAGCAAGTGTAACAGGCCCACTGAATGGAGTAAAAGACTTAAAAGTGACACACGGCAGAAATTAAATATTTGGTGTACAGGTCACTGGCAGGCACAACTTCAAGTACAACAGATGTCAAATACTGAAGAGCTGTTCCCTGCTAATGAATCTACATTTTAATAATACAGAAATAGTAGAGAAAAAAATTCTGTCTTATGCTATGGACTTACATAAAATGGTAAATTGAAAATTTAGATTAATGATCAAATATAATTACACACCAGCTAAACCTCAGAGGGGCAAAAAGAACCCTGCAGGCTTTGACTTGCTCCAACAGACAGTGAGAATGAGCAGTGGCTGCAGCAGACCTGCTGAGCCCCCAAAATCCCCGAGTGAGGGCAAATGGGGTACAGGGCTCCAAGAGACACAACTGAGGGAGGGGACACTCAGCAATGTCACACTGGCATTCTGGCCCTAGTCCAACCACAGACTGCCACAGCACAAGATGCTGCACAAAATGGTACAACTTATTCCTGTCTGGAAACTCACAACTTCCAGGAGAAGGCAAAGATCTAGGATTAGAATATTGGACAGAACTTCACACCTACACATTACCCATTTTTTGGGTTTATTCATAATGAAATGAGCAAGGCACAGATTTTCTTCTGTTACATTTGACCATGCCAAATTGCTCACTTTGAACACTTGTTTTTAATTTGTTTAATAACCTTAGCCTTTCTGTAAATGTGATCCTTCTCCAGGTGTTAAATACAACATAAATGTTACAGAAGCAGCTGAACATGATCTTTATAATTACAGCACCTACCACCATTCAAAGAAGTTTCAAGATCCTCCTCAAACATCAATTTTGTAAAGTATTTTTCGTTAGCATACAACAAGCCTCAAATGTATATACAAGTCCTTTTTTTGCCTCATAAAATTCTTCTATCTTTAGATCAGACATGACACTGAAAGCTGCCAAATCCTTTTACCCCTTGTGTTTCTTGTGGTAGGTCTGGTAACCCACCAAACTAATTAACTGAAGAGTTACTTCTTACATGTATATAATTTTATATATATACCTCTCATCAACTGAAGGACTGCTGAGAGAGGGCTGACATACTCCAACTGTCAGCAGGAGGAAGAGGATCAAGCAGCACCAAACCAGGAACACCTGGGAGCTACCAAAATAATTAAACTCCACCAGAACAGGGCAATGTCACGCTGTTTCCCTCACCTAGAAGAGTTCTAAGTGAATAATACTTATGTGGACAGTGGGGTCCTACAAGCAATAAAAAACAAACAGGAGAGCCTTCTTTAGTCTCCAAATACGGAAAAAAAATGCTTCTCTATTGTGTTATAGCTTTCCAGATAGAACAGACTGTTACACTTGGAACTGTGGTGTAACTAACATTTTAGTGTAGTTTACTGTAATCAAATTCAAGTAACTGTGATATATGCATTATGTCCCATGTAGCAAAGTTGGGCATTATAATTAACAAGGTATTTACTTTTTACTCCCTCAAAACATCTTAAAGTAATACACAAAACCCACAACCAACTACAAAACCAAATCTTATCATCAACAGAGGAACTGCAAGCTACATAAATTTACTGTACAACTGCTGCCACGAGAATCACAGTCACATCATTGAGTTATTTTCCATGGGACTTTTAGTCAATGCACAAAACATAAAATATAGAAGGAAGAACATGTTCCTGAAAGCTCATGAGACCAGAAGGAACACATCCAGCAGACTGCTGAGGCAGGGCCAGGAGACAGAGTGACACTGAGGCAGCCACAGGCAAGACAGGCAACAGAGAGAACCAAGGGAGTTCAACTGCCCCAAGTCACTGAGGCAAGCCACTACTTTTCAGCCACGCATCACTGTCTCCCCATGGCCCTTCCCAAAAAATAAGAGATTGGCTCAAACTCGAGACTGCTTTTGCTCTCTCCATTGCTGTGCTCCCCCTGATCCTTTTACCACAAACATCCAAAGCCAAAACTTACTTTCATTACATTTTTACCTCTAGCTGTCTTTCCCTACAAGTCTCCCTCCCACACAATCAGCAGAATACTTTGTCAGCAATCAAACAACTTCTCCAAAGGATTTCACATTTCAGAACATAAGTCAGCTGAAAGCACAATGTTTATCACATTCCAACTATGTCCAAATAATACTTTTTTTGGCCCTCTGTGCCACTTCCCCTCCCTACCTCTCAGTGAGTCACAGCACTAAGGAAAGGAAACACTGAAAGAAGTTTGCACACAGTAAGATCTCAAGGTTCTTAACTCTTCCAGGTTCAACAAAGTAACAGAGGCAGATGGAAAGTTCTGAAAAACTGCCTGTCTTACCTGTGTTTCTGCTTTTTGTTCAGAAGCAGCTGTGCTACTGAAGCACAGGTCTCTGCTTCTTTCACAGCATCTCGGAGCCTGCGGAAAAGATCGTTCTCTGGGTATTTCCTGTCTTCAGCATCCTCCAACATTACTCTCAGCTCAATCACATCTGTAACAAGAGCACATAATTTATATGCCAAAAAAAAAAAAAAGGATACTTTAGATTGCTTCAATCTAAAGGAACCTTTAATCAAGGTTCCAACGGGGTAGTTCAATTTGAAATGCACAATGTTAATTAGCATTACACTCTTGCATTAGCTCATTTCTTTTTTCCAAAACACAGCATTTCTCCCATTAAATGAGAGCACAGAACACATGGAGTTTCAGGACATCCTATTAAGAATGACAGAAGTCTGACCTTTCTTGTGGTTGAGATTGGCAGACAGAGCCTCTGTAACTCTACTGACCCAAGTGTCGTAAGACTGTGCTCTAACTTTCACTCCATACAACAAAGAAGGAAGGTCTTCTAGTGGATAGCGGTACCTGAAGGTATGGAAAGAAAAGACAGAAAAAGCATTAATGCCCATGAGACAGTCAGGATACTGATAATATTGAGTTTTCCCAGCTACAGCAAGGCCAGAAAAACAGAACATGTACAACACCTGTTTGCCTGGGTTCCAAGAAACAAAGAGGATAAAAATGCTCCTTAAATAAAGGAGAAAAAATGTGTGACCAAACGTATTTGGCCACAGGTCTACAGCAAACTATTAGATATGGAAGAAAAGCAGGGAGAAAAAAAAACTCCTGTGTACCTTAGACACTTCTTCTGCATGGGACAGGGACATAAATCAGAGGGATGGTATAAGCACACCAGGCGCTCGGGATTGCAGGAACACGTCAGAGCTGACAAGAAGCACGTGGTTCTGCAAGCTGTGCACTGACGTTCATCATCTGGAACCAGTTCAAACACCTCTTCTTCAGACATCAACACTCCCTGACAAAAAGAATTAGCCACTTGCTCAAAAATTCTAATGCAAGCAGGTGGAGAGGGAAGCAAAAGTTCTTTTGTGAGCAAAGGGTTGTCTCTTTTCACCCACCATCTGTACAACAGACTCCCTCAGCCGTGTCTCCTCCTCTATCAACAGAGTCATCTCCTTGCAGACCATGGCAGCCAGCCCAACATCCAAGCACTCTGGATCTGCAGCCATCTTGAAGATCAGCTCTTCGTGGGAGAAAACACAGTGACGTCCCAGCCTTCGGTAGTGACTAACACACTGACGTCCAATGGGGAGCTACAGAAAACCACATCATCATTCAGGGCAAAACAAAAAAAAAATCTCTTAGCTCCCATTTTCCTTCCTTTGACAAAAACTGGGAAAAGACTGAAACTAAGAGTTGTATTTGATGGGACAGAGCAAATTATAACAACCTTAAATCATGTCACAGATGAGGACAAAGAGGGTATCAATGCTGGGGAGGGCCATCTTCCATAACCTTATGTACCTAACTTACAGACAAAAGTTTCAGAGTTGTCCTAAGCTGTTTTTACTTCCAGTGGCAAGAAACTGGCACCAAAGAGAAGTCATCTGGTCCATGCTAAGGTGAATACATTGCCCTCTGGATATTAACACGTTCAGACACAGACATTTAACATAAGATTCCTAGAGTGAACTAAAACTGGTGTCACTCATTTTGTGCCTTTTAAAGCAAAAAGATGCTAAATGAATTTGCCACATGTATTTCTGGTTACATTTAACATAAGCAAAGGAAACTTCATGTGGCTGGTGCAAGTTAAGCAGTTTTTCACATGGACTACACACACATTACATCATAAGCATCAGGAAAAAAAGAGAGCACTGACACACTGCCAGTCCTGCAGACAATTTTTCTGGTAAGTGAATAGAAATCTCTGAAATCCACTTGTAGTTTAAAAAAAGAAGCTAGAGATAGATAAACAAGAGATGAGATTGTAACTTCCAACTGTAAACCCTGGATAGTAACAGAACACTCCTTTGACAATTTCCTGACAATCCACAAGCTATGAACTGATGCGGCACAGCTATTAGACCAGCACTAATATGATTAAAAGGCACAATGACCTGGCCCAAAGGAGGAACAAGGACTGTTTTAAGTCGATCTCCAACATTCAAATTACAACAGCACTTAAAGACAGGACATGAACCTAGATCAAATTCAGAAAGTGGCATCACCAAAATACTAGCCTAAGATACTGTGATAGGCCATTTTTTGGTCAATCAGTAACTAAAAAGGAAGAACGTGCCAAAGTTTCAGTTTGAAGTTGCCTAAAATTACGTCGTCACCAAAACTACTTTGTATAATGGAAACTTCCCTCAGTTTTTAACTGCTGTCCAAAAGCACTATGAACATTCAATACACTATTTAACTGAAAAGACTACTCAGGTAGTTAAGTTACTAACACACCATTTGCAGAGGTCACATAGCAAATATATACTAAAGAACAGACCCAGTCAGCAGTGCAGAAGTTCACAGCTTCAGCAAAGTTATATCCCTGGTTAAATCCAGAGTGATAGGCACGAGGAAAGGTCACAACAAACTCGCCAGCACACTGATTGGTCCTGAAAACCTAAACAAGGGAGGATAAAGGAAAGAAAAAAATATGTAACATTGAACAGCTTAAGACACAAAAGTACAATATGTTTGAACACCACTTTCTGTACCCATGGAACACCACAAGCAATGTAGCTATCCCAATAGTGGTAAGGACTGTTTCTGCTTTCTTAACATGAATACTCAATTTACAGCCTTATTCAAAAAAAGCTGAATATATAAGCCAACAGTTGAAAACTGTCTTTATGAATCCCAAAAGGGATGTTTTTCTATCATCATGTAATCCATTGTACCACAAAGTGCAAAAGCTTCTGGAAAAAAGTTTATGGTTTGCTTTATTGGGGTATTTGCCAGAAAAGCAATTTATCCTAAGACAAAAGCATATGATAGTTACTGCTGCTTAGAGGTCTGCAATCAATTATGTTTGGTCAGAAAAGCATTTTGTAATGCTGAGATTTCTACTGTACCTAAGACAAGTATTTTACTATCAAAAGCTTTTAAAGGCATTTCAGACAAACTTGATATTACACAAGGGAAGGGATTTTTTTGATGAAAAATTAAGTGCAATAGACAGCATATGTTTTTTCTGGAAGGTATTTTATGTAGGAAGCTTGGTACACTCACTTCTGCTGCGAGATAATTTAAATTTCCTGGTTAGTGTAGGGAAGAGTCTAGAAAACAGCTTTAAAAAACACCCTATAAGTAATGAATATGCAAGTGCCCACCATAAAAATTCTTCAGAGTTATGCTACAACATTGTTATACAAATCTGGCAGAGAATGAAAAAAGAGAGCACACAAGTACTTATGTAAAAAATGCTCGTGTACTACTCACTGGCACACCATGTTCCATCAGCACATTGGGGTTCATAATAGTGACCAGCTGATGCAGGAGATCAGGCTGGGATTCAAACAGCTCAGGAGCCAATTCCTTCATCACATCTTCCAGCTGCTCTGCTGCATGGGAGGGCACACCATACCACGTCTTTGGCTCTCCCCTACCAAAACACAAGCACAGAAATGAGCACAAGTGACAAGGAACTGATGGTGCCACCCAGCTACATGGCACACCTCACAGCCAGCAGCACTGTCCTCAGGAGCCACATCACATCTAGATCAAAACCATCTCTTTAGTCAACAAGCATCCTCTTCAGGAGATACTATTCTCATCTGAAAAATCAGTTACACTCCAACACACCTCTCAACATCCCTGACAGTAGATTTACCTTGACAAGCCTAACATGGAATACAATTGTCACTTACCATGCTCCAAAGGGGTAAGATAAACATTTTTTCCTTCAGGAAGAAGGAATTAGGTTTAATAAACAAAACGTTCGCTGTCACACCTACAGTTTAAGAGACCTCATGGTACTCCTCCATTCAATTAGGCTTGGAGCAGTCATATTCCTAAAACCAACAGAACAGTGTACCAGCCAGTGGAGTAAAATACATGCAATCTAGTATTCATAACTAATTACTAAAAGCCTGTGATCCACCAGCCTATTAAGATGAAAAAATGACAAATAACATGGATTAGCTAAGTACAAGGGAACAAAATGTTTAACAAGATCAAAACTAAACAAATAATTACTCAAGCACTTTTCTAGTCCTTTCTTAAACAAAACAAACTGTCACAACCTAGCACATACAGTGGTGAGATTAATTTTTAAAATCCATTTTACTAAGTACAAGCAGTAGTGTGCTGAGGTTTACAGAGCACCATGTCCATGTGTTATCCGAGAGTCCGGAGCATTATTCCCGATGATTCCAGCGGCTGCGGTGCCCCCTGGCGGCAGCACCCGGCCTGCACACCCGGCACTGCCCGCTGCTGCGCCACACCCACAGCACGCCAGGACAGTAACTCAACTGGGAAAAAAAATCAGTTCCCTTACCGAGCCTGCGGATCAGACCTTGCTAGCTAACATGCTTCTTCAAAGCTGTGCAGTTATGGTTTGAAGGCCAGCAGCTCATCTCTCCCAGATGTCCAGCAAATTTCCTTGGAGCAAACTTTCTCAAGTTTCCCACAGCTCCCCCCATCCTCCACTCACTGTAACAGTGTTTGATGAACTGGGAAGACTGCAATGCCCAGAGTTAATCTGTCACGAATCTTCTATTCAAATACAAAAGTTGAACACCATAACACTTCCAGGACTGTTCCAAAAGGCAGAATTACTTCCAAATTTCTCTTTACAAGGAGTGTTTCTATGTGGATCTGCTGCTGAACAGTCAGCTCTGATGCCTCTGTAAGCCATGAGACAGCAGACTCCACTTCCAGCACAGACACATCCCAACTTTAAATCATAAGGCAGGGAACCAGTGAACTGTAACTCAGTTCTAAACAAAAAACCTTTCTTAAAAGAAACAGGAGCCTGTAAAGCACAATTTTATGGTGACACTGGAATGTTGGCCACACAACAATATTTCATCAGTTAATGAAAAGCACTAGTATGCTTAGAAAAGTATCTGTATTCACTTCCAATCAGCCACAGCTGAGAATACAGACCTCTCACCACATTTAGCTTTTCATTTACAAAAGTCCTCAGTGTGCAGAGGCACTCTGAAGTAGAACTACAAATTTCCTAAAGCAAACAGGGCAGTGTAAGGTAGACGCACAAAGGACAGTCCATACCAATGCAGGTAGTTGATGGAATAGCTCCAGTGGTCCTCAATATGCCAGCAAAAGGAGGAGAAGCACATCCCTACATACAGCCAGGGCACCTTCATGCCAGAGATGTCTGCATTGATGTGAGCAAGGACTGACTGCTCAAGAATGGGCATGTTGTTCAAGTTCCAACCAGACAGAGCATAATCCTGCCAAAAGGAGAAAATTTGAACAAATCAGAAGAACATAAGGACACCAAGTCCAGAAAAGGAAAGTACAAAAACATCAGCCTATCAATTTCTACAGTAGATAATGGGATATTTCCTGCAACAATGAAATATCAAAACCAGAAATAATTCCTTAAATAGTCATCAAGTAATCACACTAAAATTTTAATACCTGTCCTAAAATTTCAACATAGCCCATCTTCTTTTGATCAAGGCTTATATTAGGTTTTGATTTCTTCCCCCTCACAAGACTGCAGGTTTCATGCTTTTCTGGTGGAACAAAATACCAGCAACACCAGCAGAAAAACCAAAGATAAAAGATTGAAATTCTATATTCAATAATATAGAATGACTTTAAATTGTAAATGACACAGTGCATCTCATGTTATTATTTCAGCTTTTTTAACACTCATTTTACCATGCTGCACTTCATGTTCTACTTTATAGATTACTTTAGAAAGTTTTCTCAAGGGAAGAAATTCCTACACATTCATTTTTGAGAGAACAGCATCACCTGTTAAGCACTCTCACCTTTACTTTCAAATACACACAGTTTGTTCAAAAATTATAATCCAGACAGCCTTAAAAGCTCACTGCTGTGCTTTAGCATTAATCTACTTTCCACTTTTATAAAAGCTGTAAGCGCACATTGACTGGAATTTTAGATATATCCCCTAGCTGCTGAAAGGATTGCTCAGGCCCTCAGCCCAGCCAAACATTGCTGCTGTTTCCTTTGCTCTGACACTACAAAGACTATGCAGTGAGTCAGAAGACTTAAGTGGTCTGGTTAAGAAATTTTTTAAGTGACTACCTTCACACCAACAGATAAACAATCAGTGCTGACTCGCTAAGCAGCAACACAATCACACCATAGCCAGCAAAGGTACACTCAGGAAGGTGCAGGAATGAGTGGAAGACAACAGTGAGCAGGGTTACCTCTTCCAGTGAGACGTATAAATTGATTTGGGGCTGTGTAAGCAGGAAACTACACCTTTACTGTGTCTGAATTTAAGCATACAAGCAGAAAGAAAATTGCTTTGCTACAGTAAGGTCTGAGGGAAAATAGGTAATATACTTACCAGATATTCTTTATAGAATTTTTTATAACTAAATGCTGTATCTACATCTTTTCATTCTTACAGTATGCACAGAGAAGCAAGCTAAATCAAATTAGTTTGTTTCACCCATCAAGAACCTCCTAAGGAGGAGAGAATCATGTTTCTGCAGCTAACTCTATAATGAAAAGGTTTGGAACAAGAAAGAAAAAATAATAAAGTCTCCTCATACTCAGACAAACTGCAACAACTTGCACATCTTTGCCTACTAAGATGAAGTGATAGAAAACAGGTGTGACTTCAGTCATGAAACAAGACCTTGGTTATCAACAACCATATCTGTAAAAGAACCTCAAATATCAGATTAATGCCCTGCTCAAAAGGAATGTTAAGTACATGCAAAAGCCTGAAACAATTTCTTCATGAAAAAAATCCACACTGATTTCTGATCTAAATTCTTATTGTGAAATCTTATGCAGAACAAAGAATGGGGTCAGTGTGCATATCCTGTTCCTCACCTCCTCCTCTGGCATCAGCTTTCGTCGGCCATCCTTCACTGGGAAGCCACTCCCAAAGTCCTTGGATGAGATATCAGCCCCATATTCCACAATAACATCTTCTTCTATGCTGCTCACTAACCGCCAGAATTCTTTCTCTACCAGCTCAGTGGGAACCATCTGAAAGCGAAGAGATGTTGTGGTACATGCAGGTAACAAAAATTATTATTCATGCAACAAATAGCTTTTAAGTCCCCCTGGATTTTCATACACCAGGGTCACCCCCCTTCTCCCCTCCACCTCTTCATAGTCATAGTTTGGTCTGTATTCCTCTGTAGTGGCTGGAATGTTCCAGGAATACCGCACCATGAGAAAAGGAATAAACAAAAAAGATGGAATCACCTGAAGTACAGAAAAAAAAAGGGGAAGAGGAGACAGCCAACAGAAAACAAGCAAAGAGAACAAACCACCATGCGAATTCCAAACTACTTCAGAGGATAGTTACCAGGATTTCTAAACAACAGTAAGGAAATTCAGATATAAAATTGTGTTCAGGAGTTTGATCTTTATGTAACTCATCATTACTCTTACTTATATGTATCTATTTATGAAGCTTATTCTTAAAACAAAAGCTTTGTTCCGTATCCCAAAGTTGTGTCAGAAATTGGAGCCCTTAAAAGGTATAGGCTTTAGCAAGAATGTCCATAAATTACCAAAGAACCATGAGAGGAGGAAAACCTTTGTGCTGCATGCAGTCCACAGGACAGTGGAACCGTGCCAAAGCAGAAATGCTAGTTCTAAAAAATGCTGCTGTGATGAAGAATATAAATTAATTAATTAATTAATNCAAACCCCTGTGATTATCAGACAGATTCCTCTGGACAAAATAAACCAAGACAAAAGGCATAGGAAGGACAGGAGAAGGGACCCTTCGCCAACAAGACCAAGATACTTAGTTCAGTTTATCAAAAAGGTTAGGAACTTTAACTAGAGTATGCCCAACACAGTAAGCTCTAACAAGCAATAAAGCTGTCTGTCCACTGCAGGAAAAAGGTGAAATGAAGTTGAAATGAGACCAGATGCCAGCAAGCTAAATCATTTGTTTACATGTTTGAAGCTTATGGTGCCGCTTTAAACAAGGCTAAGATGTCTTAGCAAAAGTCCAGGATCAGCTGAAACCTCTACTCTTTCTCCCTTACAAGGAATCCCAACAAAAGATGAAACTCACATGGACCGGCATATTGAAATAATCAGACTTGAAGTTATCAGCCATTTCACCAAAGCTCTGGAGAGTATATTCCCTGACAGCTTGCTCAAATCCAAAGGCCTCACGGGGTTTGTTGCATTCCTAGGAGACAGAATATAGAATTATTGTTCCCTGTAGCAGACTCTGACACAGCTACATTTTTAGCAAAAAACCTTAGTGTCCATCTGAGCCCTTACCCAGCACAATAAGATGCTAGTTTTGAGGCTTTTCCAGCCGAGGCAGCTGCACCACAACAGAAACAGGGCAGAATTAACAGCACAGCAGCTAATCTAACACTGGAGCCCCAGTGCTCCACACTTCTGCTTTCCTGTCCAAAGCTACATTTCATCAGCTACCACTGCCAGCCACTGAGCAAGACTGTGCACAGGATGTTTAGGCAGCCACAGGACATTTCTGTGGACACACTGGATTCAAGCACCTGCAGAATAACTGCACAGGAACAAATTCCCCAAGTATTTCAGTCTTATCAAGTCAGCAAATCATCAATAGATTTGACACTGAAAATATGTAAGAGGGAAGAGGAAAAAGGAAATCAGAACAGGGCAACATAGCCAACAACAGACAGGGCCCATCTGACAGAAAACCTCAATCTTGCACTGTTCTACCCTCAGTCATCCTGAAAATGCAAAAAATACTGGTGGGCATTTCAACTTCTCTCCCCACTGATTTCTAATGAGTCCTTCTCAGCTCCTTTGGAACTGACACCATGTTTATATATACAAGACATATTGGAACACAAAGACGATGTAAAACTATCTGATATAGGCAGCTTTTCAGTCAAAGAAACAGGACTGGAAAGGAATTCATCATTAGTTTCTCTTTTTTTCAAGAGGAACTATCCTTAGACTATTCCCAACATGTATCAAAGTGGTTCTTAAATGGAGACTGCAACAGAGAATCTACAACATCTGTGAACACTGTCAAACAATGTTGACCTAAATACATATAAGAAGCCCTTACTCTATTCTTCCCAGCTTCTGTTCCAGTACCCTGCTGTAAAATTACATGAAGCATCTGTGCACAATTAACATCGAAAGTAAAAATTGAGGCAAAAAGTACTAGTGAATACTTCAAACATCTTTCTGCTGTTACTTGTTTACTCTCCAGTACATATTACAGACACATGTTTTCTCCTCCTACCTCTTACTTTGAATATATTTCTAAAATTTTTCAAGTATTTTCTTTATCATTTGCTAGTAAAAGCCTACTTGGCACCTTATCTGTCCTGGGTTTGTCCCTGTCTGCATATTTTTCTTTGGTAACAATCTATCCCTGTTTTTACTAGCAGTAATGAACTTTCTTGAGTTTCCACATTCTTAAACTGTTGCAGCCACTCTATTTACTACTATAGTATTTAGACTAAACTCCGTATTAGATCGCTGCAGTTTGCTAATACTTTATTGCTTTTCTTAAGAGAAAATAAAGAACTAGGTTAATCCACTCTTTGAACAGCAGCCCAAAGGGGAAGTTTCATCTTTTCCCTTGCCTGTAGCTATGAAATTCCACCTCTCTTTAAGCAGCATTTGCCTGAGTTCATCTGACAACCTCATCTCTCAGTGAAGGGTTAGAGCCGTGAGCTGATCCATCTCCTGTGGCTGCACAACTCTCCAAGCACTACCACAAAGGAACCAGCAGAACAAAGGAAATGCAGAAGGGCACAGGAGGAAATGGGTGTATGAACACGTGTGCACAACTGCTACTTTAGGATAAAAACACAGCCTGGGGAATGACAGCCACTCTCCTAATTACACAGTAACAAACAGTATCTGAATCCTGTATCTACCAACTTCCTGAGCTTGCAAAACTTGTTTCCTTAGGACAAATACCAAGCCAATCAAGCCATGTTTGCCGTTGATCAATCATCTCTTGGAACTGGACAGCTCTTCTTTTTTGAGTAATAAAATTCAACTAGCTTCCACTTTCAGAGCCTGAGCACTTCCTTTTTTAGACTAAACCAAATCTAAAATAGCTACAACAAAATTTTAAACTGGTTCTTTCACTTTCTGCTACAAGGTTTTCTGAACAATGCTATAATGGCTTTTCAATAATCAAAGCTCCCTATTATGCCTAAAGTTCATACTTTATTTACTTCATAGTTTACAATATGTGTCACCATTATAACCATACTTCTCACCCTAATTTCCCACTTCCAGATTATCAAATTGAGTTTCAGCTCTTAACATACCAAGGTCAAAGTTTTAGCTGTCACATGGCCATCTAATAAACAGGTTAAATAATAATAAACCAAGCTCTAGAAGGGATGTTTCTCTCTCCTTATGGCTCATCTTGCCAATATTCCAAAACAAACTATGCATTCTACACAGATAGACTGCTGAACTGCTCTTCTTCTGATCTTTCCAGGTACACATACAAAGCTTCAGTAGTCCTTGAACTGTACCTCAGCAACGCACTTTGGGCACCTCCAGTCACCCTTGGGTACATCAGGAAGAGGAGGAATCAAGCAGAAGGTGTGATAGCTGTCATCACATCCGTCACACAGTAGCAGTTTATCCTCATTATTTCCTCTACCACAAAATAAGCAAACATAGAGATCAACCTGTGGGGTGGGGGGGAAAAGAAAAGAAGAAAAAAGTCACAAGAAGTTGCTCATCCAGAGCCTGCCTTACTTAAGCTAAGCAACAAAGAATGATATCCTGAAGTCCAATATATGAGCATCAGCAGTCTCTGGTTTTTGAGAAGCATTGATAATGACAGCTTACGTTTCTTTCCCAAAGCAGCACTACGTGAGGGCAGGGGGACTTTGGGTGCTGCAAAATAACTATCCAGTTCAGTTGGACTATCTTTCGCTATCTAACTCAAGCAGCATCTCATTTATGTTATTCTAAGGCAAAAGAGTAGGTTACAGTTTTAGAACTCCCTCTCTTCAGACCTCTTATCTTGGAAAAGAATTTAAACTAAATCTCTACAAAGACTGCATGGCTAACGAAAATCTCAAAAAGGTATTTCAGAAATATACACATCATCACTTGCAACAGTACAGTGGTATCTTCGCAATGAAAAAGAGATAAAATCCACCAACCCACAGATTTCAATTTAAAAATTCACAAGGAAGCTAAGAAAACCACATATAAAGGTACCAACTACTTTCTCATTTTTTTCCAAAGCAAAGGATAAAAACTCCAAATGATAAGAAAAGTATTAATCCCAATACAATAGCAAACAATTTTTGGAAGTTGTTCGAAGTAGCCTCTCAAGAAGAACAACACTGACTGGGAGACATTCTCTGAGACCAGACAGAAAACCATATGAAGATGTTTCAAGTTTTCTTGCTGTTGCTTCCTCTATTGTGCAAAGAATTTTAATTAATATAAACTTTTAATATAATACTGAAGAACTGTAACAATCTAAATGAAAAAAAAATCTGGATATTACTTTATGATACCTAAAAAATTACCATATGTATAAATTTTTGCTAACAGCATGAACTTCATGGATGACACCTGCTCCAAATTCTGCTACTACTCCCACCAGCCCCTGGCAACTCAGGCTGTGAGTATTTCCTTCATATAGCTCAAAATAACACCAGAAGAGGTGGGGCTGCATTTGGTGGGGTCTGTTAATTTAATCAAGATGTCGCAGAAACATGTGCATTTCACCTGATTAGCTCAGGTGGATTAAACAGTTAATGACAAACCCATCTCTAGTTACAGCAGCCTAGTTAAGCATGCAACCTCCTAGCTATGCAATAATACACTGCTTAAGGAGACTGCTTAGGTTTCTTAAGAAACTATTTTAAAAAGTAATGCAGTTCTACTCAGAGACATATCACTTTCTTCTTTTTTAAAAAAAAAAATATCCATGTACTCACTCTCATGGAATATCATGTCTGTCCAAACCACCAAACCAGATGCTTTTGTTGCAAGTATATAGAAGGGAGGGAGGGTACCTCAGCAGGCACTTCAGGTTCTCTTCCCAAAAATCAAAAAATGCACGAAAATGGCAATCCTAAGTGTTTCATGGCACTCACTAGCTACTTCTCACTGGTAATACCTTCTCTCTAAACCCCTATTAACATATGCAACCTCTATGTTAGTATAAGTGATGATCTGGCAGATACAAAAACTGCAGTGAAATAGATATTAACAATCAGACCCGTGATTGTGCAATAACCACAAAAAATCCTGCTAGCTGTGTAATAAACACTGTAAGACTATGATGATACACAACTATATGCACCAAGGGCAGGGGAGGAGATAAAAAGGTGTATTTTATCTCCCAGTTAGTAATTCACCAAAGAAAATTAATTTCATAGTTAGTACTTTACAAAAAGATAAATAAATGATGGAGAAATATACACAAAACTGCACCACAGTATTTTTCAGCCCAAAGTTGTATGAGGTAAATGCATCACCAGGTGCATTTAGGACTGCTTTTCTTTTCCAAGTATTAAAAAAAATTGTGGAACCAAACAGAAGTAAGTCACAGAATTTCAAAATATTAGAGCTACAGCAATATAGTTTCAAAACAACAGTTCTGTAGTTACAGCATTTTCATTTTCTTTTATAAATACAGGTTAAATGAAAAGAATAAGCAAATAAAAGCTCTCCACTAAAAAAACCCAAGAGAACAGACAAAATATTTTAAAATTAAAGCATAGTTAAAATTATCAGATTTACATGGCCTAGGAAAACCTTATACTCAGAAGTAGTAATATAAGTGAAAAAATTCAAGTCACACAAATCCTAACTTATCTGCAATGGCACAGTGATATGTTTTTAAAATATCCAGCTCCACCCACTTTTTTTCCCCCATTTAAAAATGTGATTACTAGAGTCTTTAGGCTGCCTTGGCTTTCCACGGTTGAAATTTAAGTCAAGCTTTAAGTGTTCTCAGGCTAAGAGGAAAAAAAAAAAAGTAACAGCTGAATTCCAAGTGAAGGGTCTAATTCTTTAGACAATAAAAGCATGGATCTTCATTCATGGCTGTACACACACCTTAAGTTATGACACTTTAAAACAGGAAGTCACATGCTATGAAAGACATTAATAACAACTGTACATTGCTTTTCCATGGTCAAACATCAGAGAGCTAAACATTTCTTTTTCCTATTCAAATTCAAAACAGAAAAGAAAATGTGGAATTGCTGAAAACAAACTCCCAAAGTAGCACCTCAGAGTCTCTTCTAAGGAAAAGAATCAGCATTATAGCTGTTCTACTAAGGGGAGGCTCAAACAAAACCTGAACTACTGAAGGCATTCAAGCATGTGGCAAGTATGATCAGCAAAAAGCTTCACATTGCAACAGCCTTCCCATCCAAAAGATTAAAACAAAAGCCTAGAGCACAGATTGTTTTTCAAAGTACTGTTCTTTTTTTCCCATATCATCTGCTGCAGTGTGCATTCATTCATCTCTTTGGAGGGGTGGGGGTGCTTTTAGGGGAAAAAATCTTAGTCAATCAACCAAGTTCTTTCAATCAGAAATCACAGCAAAGGCAGCACACTTACAAAGTTGACAGAAAGAGTTCCTTTGCGCTGCCTCATCTGCATTCCAAATGCTTCTGATCTGGTTCCCTTGCGCCTTCGCGTTGCCTCATCTGGAAGTAAAATGAAGTTAAATGCTATTAATATCACATCAAGATAGACTTAACTTGTGAAAACACCACAGATACCCAGCCTGGCACGCTGCCTTTCAGATCAGACACTACTTCACAGTCCAAAGAAAACAAAAATGTCATGTTATACCTGGCCAATCTAAAATCAACAGGGATTAGGAAAAACATCTTTTGCTTATCCTCACAGGTAATCCCAATGGCCTCATGAAAACCAGTGAATTACACTCCTAAGTTGTGCACTTTGCTGGCAGGATCATTTTCAATGCTTTTAAATCCTCCTTTCCCTTTCAGTCACTCAGTTCATGGAACAGCTGCTTAATTGTTATTGTTACTATATAATACATAAAGAGCTGAAACTCAGCCAAGTTATATGAAGCACACTGTAAATCTCTCGTGAATGAAACCCTAGAACACTTAGCTTTCTTCTTCCAGTTTTGATTTGCTTTCTTCTTAATACTGTCTCTAGAGACATTCAGGAAGATTTAACAGTCTCACTATAAAGCAAAGAGCCCAAGATTTAATTACCCTCTTTATCCTTTGCTCCCAATGCTAGTCCCATCATCTTGGGTCCAGCTCCAAAGATCTGCAGCTTCTTGAGTTCAGTGTTTCTACTCATTTCTCCTGCTTCTGCCTAAAAATAAAAACAAGAACACATCAGCATAAACCACCAGTATTTCCCCTCCAGGTTTCTTCACAATTTGTCTCTATTCCACTCTCCCAGAATATGTGCTCATCAAAAGCAGCAGACCTGAATAGAAATTATTTTCTGTTCCTAAAGGCAAATGGAATATGAGACAGAACTTTTGTCCCAAATTTCCAAATTATTTTCCATTTAATATTCCAGATTAACTACAAGAAGTCACTTCTACACCAAATAAAAGAAATAGGACTGACGTTTTGAAAAAAAATAAGAATGCCAGAGCAACTTTTTCCAAAATCACGATGATTCAGTCAAGTGCCTGGATTCTAATGCAGTTTCAACAGGATTTCCTTATCTGCTTCCTTGAGTAGAAACATCCACGTGACACTAATGAGTTCCCACCAACTCCCTTAAGCTTGGCTGCTTCTGGGCTTATTTGTGATGAAATGTTTTGAGTACAACTCAGATCACAGCCACTCATGTTGCACGCTCAAAATCAGAGGTAAAAAAACCCCCTTGGTGACAACTCCATGCCCCTGCCAGAGGTGTTTCCTGAAGTGTTCTGCTCAAGTGAACTTCTTGTTTCCCACTACCGACCGACCGCATTTTCTTGCATCACCGCCACTAACCTAGCAATTAAAAAAAAAAATATTCTACTTTCATCTGCAACACAATCACCTTGGCATTTTTTCTTCATGCTGCCTCCTTATAATTTGAAAAATCTCTCTGATGTGGTATAGAAGGCCACTAAATTCTCACTGTTCAAAAACTTCCTCCTGAAATTCACTGATCTTAAAAGACCTCAGCAAGTCTATCAATTTTGAAGGTGGGAATGTAATTTTAAAGAAGTTATTCTTCAGTTAACTTCCTGATGATACTTCACTTCATCTGTTATTTTTCAAAGTTACGGCCTGATATATCTTGCCTGTCCCTTGGGGTGACATGCCTTCAAAGTTTTTAGTCAGTTATTAAAAACCCCAAGAAACCTCTTCCAAAAGAGTGTTTAACATAAGGTCTAATAAATTTGCAAGAAACATAAAAAAAAATGATGTTGTTTTTCTTGCTTCCAGAAGACATTTGAAGATATAGTTTCCAATGCATTATTACTCAAAGGAATTCTTAGTGATAGTTAGAGTCCCTGTTCCCACTGAACTGGGTATGCATTATGCTAACAGGCATCTTTCCAACCTAATTACTGCTGATATTCTGATTTTGAACACTTACATGGTGCTATCATATTTTTACTTTAGATGTGACCAACTTTGTAAGCCCACTGTGCAACTGTGCAAATTTTTCCTCATCAGTTACTCACTTTTTGGCTAACAAGCCATAAGGAAACACACCCAGAGACTTTCTAGTACCTCAGTTTCCATTTTAAATTCATTAACAACTCAACCATTCTCTCAACTAATAGAGTCTAAGAGAATCAACCCACGTATTTCAGAACAGACATGATTTTAACAACAATCTCCTCAATTTCTCCTACTACTGTGACCTAAAAGAGTTTTCTCAATGAGGTATGAAAAATAAGTTTACTATCATATTTACTAACAGTAAATCATTAACATGCAGCAACAAAGTTTTACAGCTTAGTTTAAAAATACATTACCTAAATATATTTCCATAACTCCATTGCTCAGATTTACTTGGATATCACTAAACCTTACTGGATGAAATCCATTCATGCTCATGTGGAAAGAGCTACAGAATTTTGAAAAAGAACAGTTTGCATATTGGAAGAGGAATGTTTTTTAAAAATCAGATTACTATGTAACCTCATGAACACTGACAGGATATTGATACTTAAAGCTGTGAATACCAAAAGTATTCAGAAGCCCCACTAAGCAGTTTTTCTGCTGTGTCCTTTAAGACAGTAAAAAACCACAAAATCAAAACTGAGTGCATTCCTTGCCATTTTCTCAGTGCTAACAACACAAAACTCTGCATTCTACACTTCTGCATTGTATTTTCTCTATGTAAGTGAAACGAACTTGATTAAACTGTGATTCTATTCTTATCCTCTCTATGTCCTGAAGGATACAGACTGTGTATTTTACCTTCTCAACTGAAAGTACAACCCAAGGGCTTTTCTTGTATATGGGCCAACCCTAATAACACAATCCAGTTTCAATGGATTCACTCACTATTCTCTTGTCTCTCATTCTCTTGTTCTCATCAACTCTGAAACATTTGCATCCCTACTCCTCCACCCCCAATGCAGAAGACTACAATGGTTACAACCAATAACCAAAATATTTGGGGCATTTGTCAACATCTCCCAGAGTTCTTTTGTTTCACAGTTATTCTCATGGAAAGAAATCTTTCAAACTAAAAAAACTGAAACTTATTTTAGTGTGTTATTCTGCAATCAACCAAACCAGTAGAGAAACCTGAAAGCAGATCTACTACTTAGAATTGTTTTTAAGAACATTCTCTGGACATTAAGTTAATATCCTTTCAGAAGACAGCACTTTTTGTTCCAGTACTGCATTTCTTTACCAGAAATCACCATGACAATCTCATTGGACAAATCCCTTGTCAGCTAAAATACACTCCAACAGATCATCTATGAAGATACACTACCCTTTTCTAATAAAGTATTCTCCCAAATTTAAGCTGTGCTTAAGGATATTCTCTTTTCCTAATCTAAAGTAATTTACTTTTCATTGTAATTTTCTTTACAAGCCTTTAGGAACTCAGCTGTCTTCCTCCATCTTTTATTTGTGAAAGCTTTCTTCAGATGAAAGAGAGAATAGCATTAAGTTTATTTTCTGAACAGAATCTCTCACCATCTAATTATTCTCTTCCTATTTAGAGGCAATATTTTCAACTGATTTTTGATTACAGATTCTCAAGCCACTTTTCACAGAGGAGAACACCCATCTCCTATCTTCTTTAATTTTTCATGTACTCCAAAAATCCTGAAATTTGCTTTTTCAAAGTCTGTCACCCCCTTCTATCGCTGAGGATGTTTCTTTATTTCAGTAAATTTCTGATGACTACATTTATACTTTCTTATTCATCACCCATTCTAAGGTAAGTCATCTGCAAGAAGATGCATAGGATCTTTGGAAACTACTTTTAGCACTTGGAAAAGATCTATGGAGCTGCAGAGGTGTGTCAAATTATCCATGCTCACTAACCAGGCATTGGCACACTACACACAAATCATTCAGATGTTTCAGTTAGAGCAGAATGACATTTATTTAGCAGGTTTTTACATTACTTGCACATTACCTGCTCTCTAAAGATTATTTAGACAACCTCTGGTCCAATTCAAGGTACGCATTTCAGACAATAAACAGAGTCCTGTCTACAATAGAGGTGCACTGAAATCTGGAACAATGTCTCCACATTCTCAGATATTTATTTACACTGCTACCATTTCTGGCTACTGAAAAAAAAATCTGTCTCTAAATGCTGCTCCAGGGATGACTGAAGATAGTTGTACACAGCTTCCAACAGAGCCAAAAGCACCTTCTCCTGTCTGTGCAAGTAGGATGAGTTTTCCCTGTATTCATCAACTCATTTCAGCCATTTTAATAACTGTAATGCTTAAAAGATAACTTGGCTATAAGCCTAATAAAAGGCATTTAAATATATATATAATGTGCAGCTGATCTAAATAAAACCATCTCTTATTTCTGAATCGCAGACCCTTTAAACGAAGTGAAGCAGCTTTACAGTGCCAGGATCACCAAAGAATCATCTTTCCAACATGGAGAAATGACAAGTACCACTATTCTACTGAAATCAGCAGGAAAAAAGATCCCACAGGATCTTAATAAAACAGTAACAGTTTTACATCATGTGTGAGAAAAAGGACATACTGGCATTTTGCCATAAGTCACTCAAATCCAAAGAATTCCACACAGCAAATGACTGCTGCAGCTCATGCAGCATTCTCAGGTTTTCTGGATGGCTCACTACCAATACTTTGTTTGAGAGATCTGGGAAGATCAACAAGCCTGGGACTGCTTGTGTGATGCACTGCTACATGGCTATAATAAGCAACATCAAGTCAGCTTTAGTAAGATGAGAAAACACACTAAAAAAGGAAATTCAATCTAAATCATCAGAGAAGAAGGTGAAAATTTATAAAGGATACTCAAACACCTCAGAGATGAGAAAAGTGCATAAAAAAAAAGCAGTTAAAGATCATTTGAAAAAAACTCTGGTGCTGGAGGTAAGTCTAGGATGGTATGAAGCAAGTAGGAAGTTGGTTGCATATAAATCCAGCTTTCACCCACGCTGTGCTGATGAGGCAGCAGGGAGCCACCAGACTTCATGGAAAAAGTCTCAGGATGCTGCCTGCAAGGAGTATCTCTGTCAAAAGGGAAAGGCCTGATTAAGTAGTGCAACAGAGCCATCAGGGCAACAGGCCACAATTATTTCTAGCAAGACAGCATTGCAAATGGTGGTGATGCAGTCTGAATTAAGATTTTCTCCGGGGTACCTCCCAGGATTTAATATCACCTGCTAGAATACCAGAAACTCCTATAACACCAGTAATTCAGAAGAAAGGAAACTGCTTTTCAACAGAATAACTGTAGAACTCCTATATAGTTCCAGCCATCACTTATCTCCTCATACAGCTGTTTCACTTATTCAGAAAAACTGCCCGCCCAGGTTGAGTTAGTCCCACATGCAATTCCACAATTAACAATTACCTACATGTATTTCCATTTATATCATTAAGAGGCATTTTTTAAAAAGGTTTTTAAAAGTTCTAGAACTCCGCCCAAGCAAAAGCTTTAACATCAACTCAAAAACAGCTTTCTATCTGTCTAGTTTTCACACACACATTCATTACCAAGGTATTTAGGCCACTTATCAGTAAACAAAAAGCAACTTCCAGAAGTTTTGACACAAACAGTGCATCTGCTGTATCAAACCAGGTCTCAGAGTGACAACCTTCTCTGGATTTTATTTAAATGAAGACTGCTTCCCGGTGGCGATTCTGAGCAGGCTCCCACAGCCAAGGGCTGTTCCACGGGTGGGAGAAGTAAGTGTTCTGTCTGTAAGAGCTGATTAACAGGGAGTACCTGCGATTTGACACGCCTGGTTCTCTTCAGCATAACATTCATCCTTGAAGCCTGCTTTGGGGAAGCCTGGGCATCCGAACTGAGGTCCTCAGCCTCCACTTTTTCCTTAAGATCCAAGTTAGGCTTTTGGATGCCCTAGAGGAGCAGAGCACAGGACACTGTGTTGGTCAGGCAGTGCTAATCATTCCACAGTCTGTGAATCATTCTGTTTGCTCAGAAACAGAATGAGTGAAGTCACACAGCATTACACACACATATTTGCAAAACTGGCCAAATAGTTCATTCACCCTTCAAATAAGAAAACTGAATCCCGACTACCAGGTTATCAAGAGAAAAATACACATTTCCAATTAAGTATATAATCTTTTGCCTTGTTTTCCTTCCCAACACAGTTGACTTCAGTCCTATAGACGAATACCAGAAAACAACTACACAAGGTCATGTTACAATTTCTAACACTGTCACAGATAGCTAGGAGGGTGGTTCTAGCTTTGTTGGCACAGCTGGAGCTTCTAACAGCACTGCCCTCATGTCCTAGTTTCACATGGAGTAACACAGCACTCTGTGTGCCCTGGGAGTCCCCTCCTCATAGCGTGAAAGACCAGTGTCTCACCATGAGGCTGACCCCAGACTGGAAGAGCTCATAGGGATACAAGATCCGTTCATAGTGAGACTTGAGCAGTGACCCTGTGCCTTTTCCTGGCAGGTAGCCAAGTCGACTCGCCACTTTAGACCATTTCTTCTCTTTGGTCACTACTTCAAATCCTCCTTTGTTGGCAACAATCTGAAAGGCATAAATAAAAAGTTAAGGGCTTTGAGCTGCTCTCACCAGCTTGCACAAAGCAAGAAACAATTCAACCAACCAAATGTTAAAAGGTTCCATGAAAAGTGACAGAATCCTGAAATTAGCTTTTGTTTCCTGAAGAACTAGTATTTTAATAACAATGCACTTACTTATTCTTACTTCTTCATATATTTAATGTGATTTCTAATTTACTAGCAAATGTAAATTGCATACTGTCCTGGACAGCAGAAGTCCAACAGTTCAGGTTTAAAATGTGCTAGAAAAAATACAAAACTTTTCATCAGAACAAACTGAAAAGTTAACTCTCACCAGACTTGTACTCTGCTGTAAAACACAAGTCTGGCCAGAAATAAAGCCCATTCTAACAGACCCCAGGCCAAAGGGAGTGTTGGAGCTCAGAACTCTCACAAAACCCTGAAGGGAAGACAGACTACTACAAAAAGAGGAAAAAGTGAATTTACCTTCCAACTCAGTCCAGTTATTACACATGACTTCAACTGGTTTGAGACCAGTAATTCACATACAAAACTACCACTGCTTACATCTATATGTATATAGAATAAAAAACATTTGCCTGCAAGCAATGATCATAACAGCACATGAGTTGCTTCCTCAGAAACAATGGCTACATTTCCACTGCCTCCATTGCTTTTGCAGTTTTACTGCCAAGTAACTTAAAACACAAATGGATTATAATTTCATTTATATTATTGTAAGACTAATATCATTTTTACAGCAGTGTAGTTTTGTATTGCATTTCTTTACACACGACACTAAATTTCAAGCTTAACATTTCACATGAAATCCCAAGACAAAACCATGTTGTTACTGGAGTGAAATTTATGGTTTGCTTGTGAGGCTGAGGTAAATTGAGAAATCTAACTGTGACGGTGACAAGTAAATTTGTTAATTCTGGCTTCTCCTATAATCACACAGAGCTACACTTAAATAAAACAGTAATATTATTGATCATTATTTTTCCTTGCATTTACAGGAAAGTTCTAGAAAAACCTTTTAATTCTTTAATTTCAACTTATCTTTACAACTTCCAAGAAAACTTATTTTCTAAAATTATCTATGCATGAACAATGGCTAAAGAAGCCAGTAACCAACTAAATGAACTCAAGAGCTGCAAATCTACAGCCAACTGAAATGTTTCAGCTCATAACAATGACCCAGATATTTTCCAGTACCCCACTGATACTCTGCATATCCCAGTAAGTCACCACAAACAGAAAAAGAAAAAAAAAAATACTGAAAGACATTTTATCAGCTTTTCTCTGCATTTTCCAAATATTTGACTTTCTTTAAAACTGTAATATAAAAACTCAGGTCTTTACACTTTTACTTACCCAAGAGAAATAAATCTTGATGGGGAATGGAAACTGATGCTCTAACCTAGAAGCACTAGAACTACCAGAATTTCAGTCTTTTCCCTGCAAGAAGAAATCTACCTATTTATATTTATTATGAGCTAAGTTTATAAGGGTACATATATTTTGCCACTGCAAAACCAAATTCCAATAGAGATTTGTGTGTAAACTTTGAAAGGAGTTTGGTGTGTTCACCAAACATAACTATAGAAATATTCATTTCCAGCCAACCTTAAGCCAAGTCTGTTTTGGAAATTAAAGTAAGTACTCTAGAAGTTGACATTATAAATTCTGAAAGGTGCATGTCTATAAAAACCTCTGCTGGGAGGGAGGAGGGAGAAATTGCAATATTTCATTACAGAATTGTTGGTTAGAGCTGAACTGCACACACAGGCATACTGCTGCCTTCCCAAAGACCACCTCAAACTCCTGCTGCTCCACCACAGGTAAAAAAGGAGAACTAAAAATCAAGTGTCCAGCTGACATCAAGACACTCAAGCCAAACAGGATAATAGATACCTGCTGTGTGGAAGCCAATCAATCTAACCAAAGGTAATTAATTTCATTAGGTTGTGATATGTTTGCTATAAACACTCAAAGTAGAAATGCTTTTTCACTGTATTTTTCCCCACTTATTTAATCTCCAGATTAATGAGATTAGTCCTGTAACACAAGTCCTCCTAGTTGCTTGGCTTCTTGAGCTTGAATGAAAAACAAAATCCTTGTCTGCCTAAAGCCTACAAACACTTACCTTGCTCAGACCATAGAGATCCAGTATTTTTCTCTCGACCACAGGGATTTTTAAATTGGATCCTTGGAGTTCCCAAAATTTTGCTAACTGATCCAAGAAGTCCAGTTTCACTCTTGTCATTGCCTGGAACCAATAAAGGTAGACAACTGCATATGTTTCAAGACAAATGTGACAAAACCTTACAGTTCTGAGAGAAATCAAAATAAGTTTTGATAGTGTTTCCATTTTCAACATACAACTTGGCAGGGAAGGTATTTCTTAGCCACATAAAAAAACTCTAGAAATAGAAGTATTGTTAAAAAGAAAAAGCTTTACAAAAAGAAAATTGCATATGCTTTTCTGTCTGTATGTAAGACCCTATAAATTCAATTCCTACCAAATAATCTATTGGTCTGAAAGCAAAATGCATACCTATGAAATAATCAGCATTCCAGGGGAAAACACAAGAACCATTATTAAAATATACATTGGGGGGAGGAGGGGAATTACAAACAGCTTTTATATATGCCTTAGCTACACAAAGGGCCTCCTCCCTGGAGTATTTCTGGAGTACTCAAATCACTTTCCATAAGGAGACCCATTTACAAGCCAAATGACATCTTGGTGTATGAACACAGCAAGGCTTTGAGAAATGTTGTAGAGAAAAGCAAAAACCAGGACAGAATGGAGCTCATACTGCTTTCAAGAAAGCTCACATAATTTTGTAAATCATAAAATTAACCATCTATAATAAGCCTATTCAAAAAGCATTTTAAGGCCTAAAAGGCATTATCAGGATAGTATGAGGTAACCAGAGGTATCAGAACAGCAAGAAATATTTTAAGAGGAAAAAAAATCATTGCCTGTGGAGCTCTGAGGGTTAGACACTGACTGCTCTTACTATACACACAATATTTGGAATTCATTTTAGACATTTTCAGTTGAATGTGAAAAACTCCTGTGGTTATTTTGAGTAATAAAATAAAAAGCAGATTCTTCTCAAAGCTGTGGAGAGTTATTTTATATGAACTCTGCCACTGCCAAGTATAAACACTGATGTGGTCTATGGGTTTCTAAAGTATCCCCCATCCAGAAACCTGCCAAGATGTGAATCTCAAGTGGGGAGACTTCTTGCTTTCAGCAAACACAAAATATCAACAGTGGAAAAGCTCACCTCCAGTTCATTCAGGCGCTGAATTCGTGGAGTGAAACGAAAACTTTGTACTTCACATGCAAATGGAGGCTGCCAGTCCTAAACAGAGACAGAAACACATTTTACTGTTTCCAGAAACTTCTCTTCAAAATGCACAAAACCAAACATCCTAATAATGCCTGCGTAAACAAGCTTCCAAGAGAAAATTAGCTTCTCAGAATAACTGGTAATATCATTTTCCAATTTTAAGACATTTTTGTGCTTATACAACAATGTTCCTCCCACAATATTTTAGTCTGAAGAAAGATCCTCACAGATTTAAAAACGTCAAAGAAAATTTCAAAGCATCTCGGTATGCATTACCTCATGCTAAGTTTAAATATGAGATACACTCTGTAGCTGGTTGGTTATTTATTTACTTTTAAAAAAAAAAATCCATCTATCTTGCACACTGAAAAACCCTCACTGTCAACAGCAACAAGGACTAAATCAGGCACATTATAACACATCTAACATTTCTCTGCTTATCTACAGTCATTTCAATAAAGACAAGACCACCACTTGGGAGCCCAATTCTTAAGCAGAAATGAAGGTTTAAATAATGACTTTCTCAGCACCATCAGGGGTTGGTTCAGCCACAAGTGCCTCCCAGTCCCATTTCTCAAAACTCTTGTTACCACATCAAAACAAGCAATTCAGCTTTTTAGCACTTTTTACCAAAGCTTCAGTTAGTGTCTACCTGGCAGTGACTACACCAGAGGAAGAACACACAATTACAGCTGGACAAACCACACTAAATGTTTATTATTTGCTCTGCTGCAGCATATAAAGGCCTCCAGCACAACTTTAAATATTAACAACTTCTAATAATAGAAAAGAACAATAAATCAGGCAGGTTAGTATGAAGTGTCTGATTTAGCAATTATTGCAGGCTGCAAATCAACCCAACGCATGCATCCTGTGAAATCCTGCAATGCAAACAGCTCAGCAGTCCCGGAGAAACACAAACACATCCAACGGCCAGGAAAGTTCCAGTTACCCCCAATGAACAGGCTCTGGATCTGTTTCTTCTGGCCTCTCAACCTGAGCTATTCAGCTTATTTTAGGAAGGGCAGCCCCTTGGAGGTCAAGCTTTCACTATGCCATTAAACCAATGAAACATATTGAATCAAAATAGGTTGGGAGAGAAAGAACCATGAAATTGAATCAGCAACCCCCACATCCACATTGCTCTGTTACACGCTTCCTTTTCAGGTTTTTACCTCTCTCACAGTTATTAACAGCTGCATTTAACGTTTATTTGCACTTTAACAATTTAGTGATGTAAATGCCTTTTGCCGAGCTGCCTGATGTTCTCCCTGTGCTGACCGGCTTGGCCAGGTCACTGGGCAGGTGACCGTAAGCGACGATTACGCTGCTGCCTCCTGAAGAGCTGAGCACGAAAGAACTCCCGCACGCCAACAGGTTGCCCGTCCTCCTCTTAACAATCTAAAAGCTATGTTTTTAAACAATGAGGCATTAAGAATACCCTTCCTTCTCCCTCTTCTCCGCCCGGAGCAAACGCTGGATGAGTTTCACCTACAAAGCCTTCCCAGCTTTCACAAGTCGACTACTGGCGTTTTGGAAGTAAAAACAGTGTGAAGTCGCGGGCACCGCCATGCACTATTCGCCTCTCAGCTGCTCCAAAGCAGCCTCTACAAAGCCCCGCTCGGAGGTCAAAGACTCTGCAGGTTCTTCGGCGTCCCTGGCACGGACACCGCGGCCTACGGAAAGCGACACACGAAACCCCGAGCGAGTGGGGAGCGCGGGGGAAGGGCCTGCTCAGCTCTTCACGTCCTCCGCTAGGCCACCGAGGGCCCGGCCGCGCTCAGACCGCCCGGCGCACCCCGGGGAACCCCCGAGCGCAGCCCCCAAGGCGGACGGTACCTTGGGGGGCCGGATTTTGCAGATGCCGGTTTTCTCGGCCAGGCCGCGGATGCGGCCGATGAAGCCGAGCGGGTCGCTGAACTCCTCCCAGCTCGGCTCGAACACGGGGCACTCGGGCGGCGGCACGAACTCGGCCGCGTACCGCGACCCGCCGCCCCCCGGCATGGCCGCAGGGGGAGGGGGGCGCCGCCGCCGCCGGGAGCGCAGGGCGGAGAGGGGCGGCCGGGGGACTCAGGAGCCGGGCCAGGGGCCGTGGCGCATCCCCTGGCGGCACTGCCGGGCCTGCTGCCGAGTGCCGCTGTCGCTGTCCTGGCCGGGACCGCTCCCCCCGCCCGAGCCCCACTCCTCGCGTCCCGGCCAGCCGGAA